>CM075977.1:276465537-276468037 GCA_038087875.1 Malacoraja senta
AGAACTGGAGATGCTGGTTTAAATCGAAGATAGACACAAAATGTTGGGAGTAACTCAGCGGGACGGGCAGCATCGCTGGAGAGAAAGAATGGATGACGTTTCAGGTCGAGACCCTTCTTCAGACTGATGACATCATTCAGTCTGAAGTAGGGTCTCGACCCGAAACGTCACCCATTCTTTCTCTCCAGAGATTCTGCCCGTCCCGCTGAGTTACTCCAGCATGTTGTGTCTATCTGTGAGTGAATTTCTGAATCAAGTCATTTGACAGACAGCAAGTCATTCAGGCAACATTCACAGTGAGGAAAAGTTGCAAAAGAAATGATGAAAAATAAATAGATCTGATAAATGATTTTGGTCCTGAAACATTGCCTGTTTCTCTTTCCACTGATGGATTCCACTGATCAATTTCTATTTTTAGTTTAGATTTCCAGAATCAGAGGTTTTTTTTCAATTTGATTCTACATTTTTCAACTGAATGTGAAGATGCTTAAAAGTTTATCAATAATAATCCAGGGTAAAGGTGAATGTTTATTCTTTGATAAGCTTTTCTAAATTTGCATAAAAATACCAAATACCGGATAACGTAATAATGAAATGCCCCGGACATAGTGGATGTGGAGAAGATGTTTCCACTCGTGGGAGAGTCTAGGACTAGAGGTCATAGCCTCAGAATTAAAGGACGTTCCTTTAAGAAGGAGATGAGAAGGAATTTCTTCAGTCAGAGAGTGATGAATCTGTCAAATTCCTTGCCACAAAAGGCAGTGGAGGCCGTCAATGGATATTTTTCAGGCAGAGATCGAAGATTCTTGACTAGTGCAGGTGTCAGGGGTTATGGGGGGTTAGACAGGAGAATGGGGTTAGAATGGAGAGATAGATCAGCCATGACTGAATGGTGGAGTAGATTTGGGTCGAATGGCCTAATTCTGTTCCTATCGCTTACATAGATACATAGATACATATACAATAGGTGCAGGAGTAGGCCATTCGGTCCTTCGAGCCAGCACTGCCATTCAATGTGCTCATGGCTGATCATCCACAATCTGTACCCTGTTCCTGCCTTCTCCCCATATCCCTTGATTCCGCTAGCCCAAAGAGCTCTATCTAACTCTCTTTTGAATGCATCCAGTGAATCAGCCTCCACTGCCTTCTGAGGCAGAGAATTCCACAAATTCACAACTGTGTGAAAACGTTTTTCCTCATCTCAGTTCTAAATGGCCTACCCCTTATACTTAAACTGTGGCCGCTGGTTCTGCACTCCCCCATCATCGGAAACATGTTTACCTTAATAATTTTATATGTTTCTATAAGATCCCCTCTCATCCTTCTAAATTCCAGTGAATACAAGCCCAGTCGCTCCATTCTTTCATCATTTGACAATCCCGCCATCCCGGGATTAACCTCGTGAACCTACACTGCACTCCCTCAATAGCAAGAATGTCCTTCCTCAAATTAGGGGACCAAAACTGCATACAATACTCCAGGTGTGGTCTCACCAGGGCCCTACAACTGTAGAAGGACCTCTTTGTTCCTATACTCAACGCCTCTCATTATGAGGGCCAACATGCCATTAGCTTTCTTCACTGCCTGCTGTACCTGCATGCTTACTTTCAGTGACTGATGTACTAGGACTACCAGGTATTGCTGTACTTTCCCTTTTCCTAAACTGATACCATTCTGATAATAATCTGCCTTCCTGTTCTTGCCTCCAAAGTGGATATTCTCACATGTATCCACATTATCCTGCATCTGCCATGCATCTGCCCACTCATCAAACCTATCCAAGTCACTCTGCATCATAGCATTCTCTTCATAGTTCACACTGCCAAGCAGCTTTGTGTTATCTGCAAATTTGCTAATGTTACTTTTAATTCCTTCATCTAAATCATTAATGTGTATTGTAAATAGCTGCAGTCCCAGCACAGAACCTTGCGGCACCCCACTAGTCACTGCCTGCCATGTTGTCAAAACATCATTTTTTCACCTCCGCAACATTGCAAAAATCAGATCGTCTCTCACACCCCCCCGCTGCTGAAAGACTCATCCATGCCTTTATCTCCTCCCGACTGGACTACTGTAACTCTCTTCTTTTCGGAATCAATTCCAGCAGCATCAAACGACTCCAACTGGTCCAAAATGCAGCCGCTCGACTCATTACCCACACCAAATCCTGGCACCACATCACCCCAGTTCTCAAAGAACTTCACTGGCTTCCCATTTCCCACCGGATCACCTACAAAATCCTGGTCCTCACCTACAAAGCCCTCAACAACCTGGCCCCCCTTATCTCATTGGCCTCCTCTCCCCCTACCAACCCTCACGGTCCCTAAGATCCACATCAGCTGGTCTCCTCTCCACTCCGAAATCAAACCTCTGCACTTTTGGAGGCAGAGCCTTCTCCAGGGCAGCTCCCAGGCTCTGGAATTCCCTCCCACAACTGGTCCGAAATTCTGAGTCCCTCACCATCTTCCAGTCCCGCCTCAAGACCCATCTCTTCACCTCT
>CM075977.1:276473037-276496360 GCA_038087875.1 Malacoraja senta
CTGGTGCTACTCAGTCCTTTATATTGGAGAGTGTACTGCCGTTTTCTGAGGAATCATCGGTTGGGTCAAGTGTCCCTGTGGTAGGATTCGGGATGGATGACATGGTAGTGCCTTTGCATACCGTGAGTCTCGAGTCCGAGTTGGTTTCGGGCCAGGTAACTGTTGGGTTACGGCCGTGTTTTCCCGTTGAGGGAGTTTCAGTAATTTTGGGGAATGACTTGCCGGGAGATGGAGTTTTGGTTACTCCTGAGGTAACGGCTGTTCCGATGTTGCAGAGTCCTGATGGGTTGGCTATGCAGCATCCGAAGGTTTTTGCAGCTTGTGCTGTCACGAGGGCTATGAGTGAGAGCCAGGCGAAATTTGAGGATGTAGTGGACCTAAGTGAGAGCATTTTGGGGGATCAGGATGAGGGATCCTGTGTTGTGAAGGGTGTTTCTTCATCTCAAGATGAGATAGTGTCTGAAAATGGGCCGGTGTTGCTGTCAAGTGGCCGGCTGGTTGAGGAGAAATATAGTTATCCAAGTTTATCTGAGCTGTTCGACTGCGCGGTGCCTGAGGGGGATATGGATTCCACAGAAAAGGTTTTTTTTCTAAGGGAGGGCTTACTGATGCGAAAGCGGTCTCCCTTGGATATATCTGGGCAGGATGATTGGAGCGTGGTTGATCAGATTGTGATGCCTCATCGGTATAGGGATGAGATACTCGGTTTGGCTCATGATGGTCCTCTGGGTGGACATTTAGGGGTCAATAAAACGTATGACCGTATCTTACGGAATTTTTTTTGGCCAGGGTTGGAGAAGGACGTGAAACAGCAGTGCAGGTGTTGTCACATTTGCCAGGTGGCAGGAAAGCCGAACCAATCGATTGTTCCTGCGCCTTTATATCCAATCCCTGTGGTCGGTGAGCCGTTTGAGCGGATTTTAGTTGATTGTGTGGGTCCTGTACCTCGGACAAAGGTGGGCAACAAGTTTTTATTGACAATTATGTGTGCGTCTACCCGCTTTCCGGAGGTGGTCCCTTCGCGTAGAATTACTGCCCCTACCATTGTGAAGTCTCTCACTAAGTTCTTTTCGTTGTTCGGTTTGCCCAAGGTAGTGCAGAGTGACCAAGGTTCCAACTTCATGTCGAAAGTTTTTGGTCAGGTAATGCAGTTATTAGATATCAAGCATTGTTACTCCAGTGCGTATCACCCTGAGAGCCAGGGAGCTCTCGAGAGGTTTCACCAAACGTTGAAATCGATGTTGCGTACGTACTGTCTGGAATTTGAGAAGGACTGGGATGATGGCGTTCATCTGGTGATGTTTGCAGTACGAGAGGTCGTGCAGGAATCTTTGGGTTTTAGTCCTGCGGACTTAGTTTTTGCACATACAGTACGTGGTCCTTTAAGAGTGCTAAAAGAGAAATGGTTGCAGGAGGATACAGAACGAAGTATTTTGGACCACGTCTGTACCTTTCGGGCTAGACTGAAGAGGGCGGGTGAACTGGCAATGGGTAATCTTGCTTCTGCTCAGTCTAGGATGAAGGGGTGGTTCGACAGGAAGGCTTCTAGTAGGAATTTTTCTCCAGGTGACAAAGTCCTGGTGTTGTTGCCTATTCCTGGTTCCAGTCTACAGGCTCGGTATAGCGGTCTCTATCAGGTGGTTAAGAAGGTTGGTGAAAGGGATTATGTTATAGGTACCCCTGATCGAAGGCATAAGACTCAGCTCTGTCATGTCAACATGATGAAGCAGTACCATGAGCAGGAGCCTGTGGAGGTTGATGGGGAGGTGCTGTGTCCTTCGGTTTCGCCTAAGCCTGTTTTGGCTGCAGTGGTGCTGCCCCCTGACACGGGTGGTGATGTGGGTGAGGCACGGTTGTCGGTGGCAGTGACGCAGGGTAGGCTGTGTAACTCTGAGGGTTTGGAGTCGCTTCCCTTGCGGCTGTCGCATTTGACTGAAAGTCAGCGGGGTGATCTGCTTGCGTTGGTGAAGTCAAATGGGTCACTGTTCTCGGATGTGCCTTCTCAGATGTCTGTGCTGCAGCATGACATTGACGTGGCCGGTGCTGCGCCAATTAAACAGCATCCGTGTCGGGTCAACCCTGACAAGCGTCATCGTCTGGGGAGTCGGGTTGACTATATGCTGCGGCATGGCATTGCTGAACCTAGTTGTAGTCCGTGGAGTTCTCCGTGTCTACTGGCTGTGAAGGCTAATGGGGAGGACAGGTTTTGCATGGACTTTCGGAAAGTCAATGGAGTAACTAAGCCGGATTGCTATCCTCTCCCACGAATGGAGGATTGCGTGGATCGTGTGGGAAGTGCATCGTTTGTGTCCAAATTGGACTTGTTAAAAGGGTATTGGCAAGTTCCCTTGACTGGGCGGGCGAGGGAGATCTCTGCGTTCGTTACGCCTGATAACTTTCTGCAGTATACGGTGATGGCATTTGGGATGCGCAATGCGCCGGCAACCTTCCAACGGTTGGTGAACATTGTATTGTCTGGTTTGACCTTCTGTGAGGCATACCTTGATGATTTGGTTGTGTGCTCCAGGTCGTGGATCGAACACATCGGTCATCTGAAGGAGGTATTCCACCGTCTAGCGGAGGAAAAGCTAACTATCAATCTGGGGAAGTGTGAGTTTGGCCAGGCCACGGTAACGTACCTGGGTAAGGTGGTGGGCTGGGGTCAGGTTCGCACTCTCAAGGAAAAGGTGGAGCATATTGTCGCATTTCCTGCTCCAACCTCGAGGACTGAACTCCGTAGGTATCTGGCTATGGTTGGGTACTATAGGGGATTCTGTCCAAACTTCTCTGCGGTGGCTGCCCCTTTGACGGATTTGCTGAGTCCAAAGGTAGCTTTTGTGTGGTCCGCAGAGTGTCAACAAGCCTTTGATCATACTAAAAGTCTTCTGGTGCGCGCACCTGTGCTTGCGGCACCTGATTTTGAGCTTCCATTTAAGCTGGCAGTGGATGCTAGTGATCGTGGGGTTGGGGGAGTTCTTCTCCAGGATGATTCAGATGGGATGGAGCATCCAGTTTCGTACTTCTCTAATAAGTTTAATCAACATCAGAAGTGGTACTCCACCATTGAGAAAGAGGCCCTTGCTATGTTGATGTCTCTGAGTCATCTCGAGGTTTATGTTGGCTCCTCGAATGTCCCTGTCATCGTACTCACGGATCATAATCCGTTGGTATTTTTGCATAATATGAAGAATAAGAACCGGCGGTTAATGAGCTGGAGTTTGCAGCTACAAGACTACAACCTGGAGGTCAGGCATATCCGTGGCAAGGATAATGTCTTGGCTGACGCCTTGTCGCGCCAGTGGAGTTTAGCTCCTGAATAGTTTCAGGGATTTGGTGGTGTTTTTTCTCTCTTCTTCCGAAACTTATTCAGTATCTTTGGGTGGGGGTGTTATGCGCTCCCCCTCCTGGTCAATGTTATGTATTAACCTTTCTCTGTTTCTTTCCCGAGTGCAGGCTAAAAGGCTCCTGTACCCGATTGGCCAAGCTGCGTCAGGTGACGGGTGACTCATCTGAAGTATAAATAGCAGAGTTCCCAGAATTCTCGCTCTCTCTTCGACAACCCTGCCTCGTGAGCTGATCGCTGGTGTGAGCTGTGGAAAGGCCTGGCCACATGGCATAGAACTTTGTGTAATTGCAACATTATGTCGTACCAAATATTGAATTGGGCTGTCCTTAGAAGTTATCGGTATTTTGTTTCAGGGATAGCTTTCTTTTAGGCAGGTTTAGAGTCTCAGGTTCGACGGTCCATCGCGTGGCTGGCCTGAGCACTTTTAAGTTGTTTGTTAATCCATTCATATCCTTGTCTGGGTTGTTTGAATCAGGTTTGGGTTTTGGGTGTGTTATTGAGTAATTAAAAACTATTATTGAACTTAAACCTGGTTTTTGACTTATGTTACGCGACTCTGAAGTACCTGCTTTCGGGAGTCGTAACAACAAGTCACAGTGAAATTCTTTGCTTGCAAACCCAAGGTATGCAATTAGTCACCACATAAAGGGCACTGACAAAGTCACAAAGTATCCCGCACCAGGTCCCCCTTTGTTCTCCCCCCACCCACTCTTCCCTTTCCCTCATGGTGGTCCCCCCATGCCAGGCCCTCCTTTGTTCCTTCCCCCAGTGGTGGCATCCTCACTCCCACGTGGTCCATCCTCATCCGTCAGTCGGCCTCTCCTATACAGTCGCCACGCCGACCTCTCCAATATCGCTGCCGGGTCCTCTCTGGACACCTCTGTGATGCCGACTCCAGCCCCAGCCGTGGGCTCTGTCGACCCAGAGGCCGACCGTGGGCTCCACTGCCCCGGGCACCATTGGCCGCGGGCTCAGTGGACTCTCCGGACTACTATCCGCGAGGCTCCACCGACTGTTGGAGAGGGTCCAGAGGAGGTTTACAAGAATGATCCCAGGAATGAGTGGGTTAACATATCATGCGTTTGATGGCACTGGGCCTGTACTTGCTGGAATGTAGAAGGATGCAGGTGAAACTTACAGAATAGTGAAAGGCTTGGATAGAGTGGATGTGGAGAAGATGTTTCCACTAGTGTGCAAGCCTAGGACCAAAGACCAAGAGATTAGTGTGAAAAAGCACATGGTTTTGGGGGTAGGGTATTGACATGGATAGAGAACTGGTTGGCAGAAAGGAAGCAAACAGAAGGAATTAACGGACCCTTTTCAGAATGGCAGGCAGTGACTAGTGGGGTGCCACAAGGCTCTGAGCTGGGACCCCAGTTATTTACAATATATATTAACGATTTGGACGAGGGAATTAAATGAGACATCTCCAAGTTTGCGGATGACACAAATCTGGGTGGCAGTGTGAGTTGGGAGGAGGATGCTAGGAAGCTGCAGGGTGACTTTGATAGGTTGGGTGAGTGGGCAGATGCATGGCAGATGCAGTATAATGTGGATAAATATGAGGTTATCCACTTTGGTGGCAAGAACAGGAAGGCAGATTATTATCTGAATGATGTTAGAATTGTAAAAGGGGAGGTGCCACGAGACCTGGGTGTGCTTGTACATCAGTCACTGAAAGTAAGCATGCACGTACAGCAGGCAGTGAAGAAAGCTAATGGAATGTTGGCCTTCATTGCGAGAGGATTTGACTTTAGGAGTAAGGAGGACCTATTGCAGTTGTACATGGCCCTGGTGAGACCGCACCTGGAGTATTGTGTGCAATTTTGGTCTCCTAATTTGAGGGAGGACATTCGTGCTATTGAGGGAGTGCAGCGTAGGTTCACAAGGTTAATTCCCAGGATAGCGGGACTGCCATATGATAAAAGAATGGGTTGACTGGGCTGGTATCAACTGGAATTTAGAAGAATGAGAGGGGATCTTATAGAAACATAAAATTCTGAAGGGATTAGACAGGCTAGATGCAGGAAATTTTTCCCCGATGTTGGGGGAGTCCAGAACCAGAGGTCACAGTTTAAGAACAAGGGGTAGGCCATTTAGGATTGAGATGAAGAATAACATTTTCACCCAGAGAGTTGTGAATCTGAGGAATTCTCAACCACAGAAGGAAGTGGAGGCCAATTCGCTGGATGTTTCCAAGAGAGAGTTAGATTTAGCTCTTTGGGTTAAAGGAATCAAGGGATATGGGGAAAAAGCAGGAACGGTATAATGATATTAGATGATCATCCATGATCATATTTAATGGCGTGCTGGCTCGACGGGCCGAATGGACTACTCCTGCACCTATCTTTCTATGTTTCTATTTTTCTATAGCCTCAGAATAAAAGGACGTACCTTTAGAAAAATGAGGAGGAATTTCTTTAGTCAGAGGGTGGTGAATCTGTGGAAGTCATTGCCAGCTTTGACTGTGGAAGCTGTCGATTGATATTTTTAAGGCAGAGATACATAGATTCTTGATTAGTATGGGTGTCAGGGGTTATGGGGAGTATAATAATAATAATAATAATCTTTATTGTCATTGTACAAGACAACAACATTTTGTTGGTTCAATCCTCCAGCTGCACAGGAATATGATTATAAAAATACGTTAAAGAAAAAAGGAACTATAAAAAAAAAAATTACACTATAAACATATGGGAGTATGGGCGGGTGTATGAGAGAGAGGGGAGGAATCAGTGTGGGAGGGGGATAGAGTTCAGTAGTGTCACAGCTCTATGATAGAAGCTGTTTTTTAGTCTTGTCGTGCGGGCTCTCAGTGTCCTGTATCGTCTTCCTGAGGGCAGTCGGGTGAAGAGGCAGTGTCCAGGGTGTGTGCTGTCTCTAATGATGCCCTTGACCGTCCGGATGCAGCGGGTCCAGTAGATGTCCTCCAGTCTGGGGAGCTGGGTGCCAGTGATCCTCTCAGCCATCTTAATGACGCGTTGGAGAGCTTTCCTGTTGTCTGCGGTGCAGCCAGAGTACCATACTGTGATGCAGTATGTGAGAACTGACTCGATGGCTGACCTGTAGAAGCTCACCAGCAGCTGTTGTGGGAGACGTGCCCTCTTCAAGCACCTCAGGAAGTGAAGCCTTTGAAGTCCTTTCTTGGCCGTCTCCGTGATGTTTTTTTTTATTTATTTTTTTTAATATTTTTATTTTATTAGAAGTAAGTACAATTGTATACAATCATATTTTCATAATACCTTTTATGTACAGCTTCTTATTTAAAAAAAAATTTGAAATAAAGAAGAAAAAGAAAAAAGTTAGATAATGAAAAATAGAAAAATGTGAGATATATAGTGTGTGAAAAAGAAAAATAAAGAATGAAATAAGAAAGTTGAGACATAGAAAATAGAAGAAAGAGAATAAATGAAAAGAAGAGAAGAAAAGAAAATAGGAGATCATTTATAATCTTGACCATCCGCAGTCACGGATTAGCTTTTACACCTGTTTTGCACCATACGTTTCCAAAAAGACGACAAATGGAGACCAACTCGTTATGAATTGGTCAAATTTATCTATTAGGAGGAATCGCATTTCCTCAAGATGTGCGGTATCCAACATACTTGCAATCCACATTTTGAGCGTTGGTATTGGTGTATTTTTCCAAAATTTCAATATTAATTTTTTTGCTATTATTAAACCATAATTAAAAATTGACTTTTGAGATGAGCTCAATTTGTTCCCGTCTTCCATTACCCCAAATATAATCAATTCATTATTGGGTTCCATTTTTGTCTTAAATAATTTTGTAAATATTTCGAAAATATCACTCCAAAATCCATGAAGTTTTATACAAGAAACAAAAGAGTGTGTTATAGTTGCTTCTTGGATTAAACATTTATCGCAAATGGGCGATATATTTGGATAAAATTTATTTAATCTTGTTTTTGAGTAATATAATCTATGTAAAATTTTAAATTGGATTAGATTATGTCTTGCGTTAATCGAACACTTGTGAATGTATGTCAAATACTTTTCCCATGTAGCCTTCATAATTTTTATCAATAATTCCCGTTCCCACTCTTCTCTAATTACCTCGGTCACAGGTAAATCTATATTTAAGATACTATTATATAAATATGCTATTAATTTTTGTGTATCAGCTTTTATATTCATTACTTCTTCTAGTAAATCAGGAGTTATTTTTTGATATCCCTGTATGTATGTCTTCAAAAAATTACAAATCTGAAAATATTTAAAATAATGAGTGTTTTTCAGTTTAAATTTTAATTGTAATTGTCGAAATGATAATAAATCTCCCATTTCATACATATCCCCGATCCTTTTAATTCCTAAACTTTCCCATTGATTATATATTTTATCCATCATAGATGGTTTAAATAAAGGATTATTCGCTATCGGTGTTAACAATGATAGGTTTCTTAATTTTAAGGATAGTTTTATTTGTTTCCATATTCTTATTGTATCTTGTATAATTGGGTTTTTCTTATATATTGTATTGTTCATTTTTTTCGGGGAGAAGAGGATTGTTCCTATATTACAAGGATAACAATCCTCTTTCTCCATTTTTATCCATTCTGTCTGTTGAGTTGAACTATCCAACCAGTAAATTATATTCTTAATATGTATTGCCCAATAGTAATACAAAAAATTAGGGAGTGAAAGTCCCCCGACATCTTTTGGTTTACATAAGTGTTCTTTTTTAATTCTATGTGATTTGTAATCCCAAACAAAATTAGTAATATTAGCATTCAGTTTAGAGAAGAAATATTTTGGTACATATACTGGTATAGATTGAAATAAGTATAATAACTGTGGTAAGAAGCTCATTTTAATAGCATTTATTCTGCCTATTAATGATAAAGGGAGTGTTTTCCAAAATTTTATCATTATATTAAGTTTATTTATTAAGGGTATAAAATTAGCATTGAATAAAGCTTTATGTTTTCTAGTAATCTGTATACCCAGATATTTGAATTTTTCTGTTGCTATTTTAAAGGGGAATTTCAATAAGTGTGTGGATTCTTGAGGTTTTAACGTCATAATTTCACTTTTGTTCCAATTTATTCTATATCCTGAAAAGGACCCAAATTCCTCTATTAAATTTAATAAATTTGGTATACTCGTTTGTGAATTTGTTATATATAACAAAATATCGTCTGCATACAATGAAATTTTATTATTTGAGTCCCTAGTATTATAACCCTGAATATTCGGATGGCTTCTTATACTTTCAGCCAGAGGTTCTATCATAAGGGCAAATAGCAGGGGTGATAAAGCACATCCCTGCCTATTACCCCTTGATAATTGAAATTTTTGAGATAACATGCTGTTAGTTAATATTCTTGCCATCGGTTTATCATATAATAATTTCACCCATGCAATAAAATTCTCTCCCATATTAAATTTTTGTAATACTATGTATAAATACTGCCATTCTACCTGATCAAATGCTTTCTCTGCGTCCAAAGAAATAATTGCTAAGTCTTTTTCTTCCTTTTTATGTGAGTACATTATATTAAACAGGCGTCTCAAATTATTAAATGAATATCTTTTGGGTATAAACCCCGTTTGATCAGGGTTTATCAATTTACTAATATATTTGCTTAGTCTTCTAGCTAAGGTCTTTGCTAGAATTTTCTGGTCGGTATTTAAAAGTGATATAGCTATATGAACCCGGTTCCTCTAGATCTTTATCTTTCTTTGGAATAAGCGTAATAGTTGATTCTGCTAATGTTTCAGGTAATTTATTTTCTTTAAAAACGTGAGTATATAAATTAAATAGATAGGGGGTCGTTATCTCATGAAACTTTTTATAAAATTCATTTCTAAAACCATCTGGTCCCTGTGTCTTACCATTTTTCAGCAATTTTATTGTTTCACCTATTTCTTCGATTGTAATTTGCGCTCCTAGTTCTTCTTGTTCCAAAAGGTCAAGTTTTGGTAGATTACATTTATCTAAAAAATTTGTAATTTTACTATCTTCTGTTTTGGTTTTTGATGTGTAAAAATTCTGATAAAATTGAACAAATCTTTTATTGATATCTTTAGGTAGTGTTAGTAATTCACCATTCTCAGATTTAATTTTATTTATAGTATTTTCCTTTTCCTGTTTTTTCAATTGATGCGCCAACAGCTTATGTGGTTTGTCACCAAACTCAAAATGTTCCTGTTTTGTAATTTGGAATAATCTTATTACTCTTGCCGAGAGAATTCGGTTAAGTTTAAATTTCAGTAGTATTATCTTATTATGTTTATCTATAGTGGGATCTTTAGCATTATCTAACTCTAACTGTCTTATTTCTTGTTCTAACAGCATCTGTTCAGTTTTATTCTTCTTATTTTGAAAAATTTCATATGAAATTATAATTCCTCTAATAAATGCTTTAAAAGTTTCCCATATTAAAGAAGGTGAGGTACCTGGTGTATCATTTATCTCAAGAAATGATATCATTTGTTGTTTCAAATATTGATAACCCTGTAGGTCATTTAATATATATGTGTTAAACCTCCAAAAAAAATTCTTTCCCGGCATTCCTTCAAATTTTACTAAAAAAGTCAATGGAGAGTGATCAGAAATACTACTAATATGGTAAGTTGGGTTAATTATATATGGCATTAATTTCCTATCCACTAAAAAATAATCAATTCTTGAGTATGTTTTATGTACCGAAGAGTAAAACGAGTATTCCCTTCCTGCTGGATTAGCAGATCTCCATACATCTGTTATGTTAGTATTTTTTATATATGTATTTAGAAATTCACTAGTCTTAGATTTTGTATTACTCCTTCTTTGTTTTGCTGATTTGTCTAAGTAAGGATCTAAAACACAATTGAAATCCCCTCCTATTATGACATTTTGATAATTAAACTCCAGTATTATATCTATAATTTTCTCAAAAAATTGAGGGTTATCAAAATTCGGAGCGTAAATATTTACCATAGTTATTGGGGTAGCATAAATTTCTCCCGAAACTATAATATACCTTCCCTCTTTATCTGATATAGTATTCTTTAATTTGAACGGTATACCTTTTCGAATAAGAATAGCCGTACCTCTAGATTTAGAAGTAAATGACGAATAATATGTTTGGCCTATCCACTTCGCCTTTAACCTCATTTGTGTTTCCTGTTTCATGTGAGTTTCTTGCAAGTAGATTATGTCGCTTTTCAAAGATTTTAGGTGAGCAAAAATTTTACCCCTCTTTATTGGTTCATTGGCACCCCTTATATTCCAACTACAGAATGTGATTCCTCCATTCTTTATTTGCCTATCGTCCTGCATTGTATATCAAAGTGATGTTCTTGAAACATATGGTGCAAACAAATACCTCCGTGTTCTGGACGTTGGGTGGTCATTCCAAATTTTTAAGTTTACATTACATCTCCATCTCCAAAAGTGCCTTAGATAAAGCAAGAAAAGTTGTGATTTACAATTAATTAAGTGATTTTTAAAAAAAAGTGAAATTAAGGTATCTAAAAGCAGGTACCTTAAAGACAAATAGCCACCTAAGGTGGCGAAAGAATTATCGACTTCCATTGAGGTTATTTTACAGTGAGCCCCAATCCCTTATTAACACCTCGTAAAAAATAATTTAAAAAAAAAACTACAAACCGTCTCGTTTATTCTTGTATAACTTTATCAAACTAGCGTTAGTAAAATGCCCCCCAAAAAATTAATTTAAAAAAAAAATTAGTAATAATAATAATAATAATAACAAAAATATGCAAAGATAAAATATTAAAGAGTTAAAAAAAAAGAAAACATTAATGTAATTAAACCCCAAATCCAAATATAAACCACAACCTATTCTAATTTCTATAAGTATTTGTACTGTACCAATTTATCTAGCCAGCTACCCTACAAGCAGGTACCGAGGGGTTAACCTCATTCCTGGCTTTTTTCCAAGTTTATGTTGCGTTCCCACTCAAAAAGAAAGAAAGAAAATGTTAGTAATGTTATAGACATTTTGGTTAATTACAATTTATAAGCAATGGTTTATTCATGAATATTCATATTTACTACACACACTCACATTAGTTTTGTTAAAGTTAGTTAGTTAATTGTAATTAGCATATAATAGTTAAATACTCAGGTTATCTCGTTCTTTGTACGAGAGCTTTTCATTCAAGGTTAAACAATATTGTCCAATACATTCCAGACAGATAAGCTCAGTAACTGTCTGAGAAATCCGCCGGTTCCAGCTCCATCTTAGAAATTAAAAAGTTCCATGTTCATTCCTTTAGTCGTCTTCTTCTGAAGTTTCGGATGCTTTCCTCATGATATCTTCTGCATATTTAAATGCTTTTTCTGGGTCCGTAAATGAGCGCTCAATTTCCTTATATGTAATTTTCATTTTTGCAGGAAATCAATACCATATCTGACTTTAGAAATACCCCTCAATATGTTTCTTGTCGGTGTAAACAGGTTCATTCTCTGGACAATCTCTGGAGGATAATCACGGAAAAATCGGATCTTTTCCCCACGATATATCAAATTTTCACCATGAACAATCTTCTTCAGTATAGTTTCCACTGAAGAGATATCAAGAAATTTCACAATTATCTGTCTTGGAGCAGCATTTATGCCTCTTGAGACACGTCCAACTCGTTGAACAGTATCTATTCTTAGTTCTCCCGGCAGTTTAAGAACCTCTTTGAGTAATTCAGTAACGAAAGTACGTGTTTGAGATACATGTTCTTCTCGTCCTTCTCTTACTCCAACAATTCTCAAATTCTGCCTCCTTGCTCTCGCTTCCAAGTCCAAACATTTGTCAGTCATTCTTGCCAGCTTTTCTGCTTCATCTTTCTTTGATTTTTTCAGAATGTTTATTTCCATGATCATCTCTTTCATATCACTTTCCATCTCTTCCATTCTCTCGTCAATGTTGTCCATCTTAGCATTTACACCAGAAAGCTTCTTATTATAATCCTTTTCGACTCTAACAATTTCTGAGTTAAGTTTTTTATCAAACTCATTATGTTGCTTCTTCAGCTCCTTTAACTCATCACAGGCACCATCAATTTTATGAGAAAATATTTCCATATTATTCTCCATACTCTTAATTGTAGTAGTAATTTCTACAAACATTTCCTTTACCTCCAGCTCTTTCTTTCCTCCTTTTGTAGCCATTTCCAGCACAACTCCTTGGCTATCGGGCTCCTCCTCAGAACCTTCTTCAGTTGTTTGCAGAGTATCCAACACACTTTTCAGCTGGAGGCTTATAGTAGATTTTTTTGGTGCGCGTGAACAAGTCCTCTTGCTCATTTAAAAGTCCGTTATCTAATGATGTTTTCCTTATGCAAACCAAGCAGCTCCGTTGAGTTATTTTTAACTTTAAAACGGCTTTTTGATAATTTTTACGGGAGTGAAGCTCACTGCAGCGTCCTCAGTGTTCCATGACGCTACCGGAAGTCCCCCCGTCTCCGTGATGTTGACGGTCCAGGTCAGGTTGTAGCTGATGTTGACCCCGAGGTACCTGATGTTCTGCACAGCCTCCACTGTCTCGCCGTTAATGGTGATGGGCTGATGGATGAAGGTCTTCGGTCTCCTCCTGAAGTCCAGGATCATCTCCTTTGTTTTTGCTGCGTTGAGGATCATGTTGTTCCCGCGGCTCCATCTCACCAGGTTCTCTACCTCTGTCCTGTAGGCGGCCTCGTTGTTACTCGTGATCCTGCCTACCACGATGGTGTCATCTGCAAACTTTAATATGGTGTTAGCCTCGTGGGTGGGTTTGCAGTCGAGAGTGTAGAGGGAGAAGAGAAAGGGGCTCAACACACAGCCCTGTTGTGCACCGATGTTCAGGGTGATGCTGGAGGAGACCTGCCTCCCCATGCGCACAGAAGGCAGGAGAATGGGGTTGAGAGGGGAAGACAGATCAACCATGATTCAATGGTGGAGTAGACTTGATTTATGTTCCTACAATGTATGAACCTATGAACATGGATTATATTCTAAAACGCTTTTGTTTGAAGTTCGACATGATAGAAGTATATAAAATTATGAGAGACGCTGTCAGCAGACAGTCAGAACCTTTTTCCCAGGATGGAAAAGTCAAAGAACAGAGGACATAATTTTAAGGTGAGAGGAGCAATGTTCAAAGTTATGTGCGGGGCAGGTTTATACACATAGTGTGGCAGGTGCCTAGCAGGTACAGGAGGAACAGAATGCACCTGAACTGGAGTGGAACCTACATCTTTGCAGGGAAGATTTGCTAGTGCTACTTGGGGGGTTGGGGGGGGGGGGGTGGGGGGATGTAGGTGGTAACATTAGAGGAACTGAAGGGACAGAAGTTGGGAACTTGAGTAGTGGGATAGCAAATGGAAGGACTGATGAGAAAATAGAGGTTATGACAAGTAAATTTCAAAGGAAGAGCTGGCAGGGATAGTTTAATGAATCCGATAACACTGATAGATCAACTGTGCTTATTTCAATACAGAAGGTATTATGGATTGAGCAGATGAATGTGGAACCTGTGCACAGAGGTATGATGTCGTGACCATTGCAGAGACTTGGTTGCGAGAAGGACAGAACCAGCAGCTCAACGTTCCATGATTTTGATGTTTCAGATGTGATAGGACAGGGAGGTAAAATAATTTAGTTTAGATTAGTTTAGACTTTAGAGATATAGAGCAGAAACAGCCCCTTCGGCCCGCCGAGTCCGCACCGACCAGCGATCCCTGCACATTAACACAACCCTACATACACTAGGGACAATTTTACAATCATACCAAGCCAATTAACCTACATACCTGTACGTCTTTGGAGCGTGGGAGGAAACTGGATTTCTCAAAGAAAACCCACACAGGTCACGGGGAGAACATACAAACTCCGTACAGACAGCACCTGTAGTCAGGATCGAACCTGGGTCTCTGGTGCTGTAAGGCAGTAACTCCACTGTTATGCCACCGTGCCCCCCTTGCATTACTAATCAGGGAGAATGCCACAGCAGCACTCAGAGACAATATACTGGAGGATGCACCCAATGAGGTAATATGGGTACAGTTTAAGTTGCTCTCATGGGATTATACTCTCAGCCTCCTTATAACCATTGGAAGATAGAGGAATAAGATATGTAGATAGATTACAGAAAGCTGTAAAAGCAGCGGAGTTGTCATAGTGTACTTTTTTTATGCAAAAGACATAGATTGGGCAAAGGTTGTTTGGTGTAACTAAGAGGATGTGTTCAAACTGAGGATAGTCCAATTCAAGGAGGGACTATTCAGTACAGTTAAGTTTAGTTTATTGTCATGTGTACCAAGGTACAGTGAAAAGCTTTTGTTGCATGCTAACCAACCAGCAGAAAGACAATACATGCTTACAATCGAGCCGTTCACAGTGTACGGCTGTCGGAGTAGAGATTTAAAAGAGTGGAGTGATTGTAATGCGTGATTGTAGATCCACTTCTGTGAGTAGCACACCTGGCTTCGGTGCCATTTTGGATCTTGATCAGGACATTTTATTGGGAAAAAAAACTGGCCAAATGACCGGTGTTACAGTGGGAAAACATTTTGGGAACAGTGGTCACGACTCCATAACTTTTAAGATAGTTATGAATAGGTCTGATTTTTGAGGGTAAGTACTAACTTGGCATAAGGAAGTTCACTATATTATTAGGCAAGAATTATGGAGAATAAATTCAGAGCAGCTGTTATAATGTGAGTCCGCATCTGATGTGAGAGCTGTTTAGAGACCAGTTGATCAGAATTCATGACCACCATGTTTCAGTATGGAGAAGGGATAAGCTGGCAAAGTGAGGAAGCCTTGGATAACTAGAGGAGTTGTACATTTGGTCAAAAATAAAAAGGAAACATATGTGATCAGATATATAGATGAGGACAGTACAGGAGCAGGCCCATTGGCCCACAGTGCCCATGCCGAACATGATGTTAAGTTAAATTTATCTGCATGTGATCCATATCCCTCCATTCCCTGCATGTCCATGTAGCTTCCTAAATGCCACAATCAATACCACTTTCATAAGAAGGTGAAAAGGACCAGACATTGAGCAATACATGGTAGGCAGAAAAGAACTCAAGTGGATAATTAGAATGTCAGAAGGGACTATGAAATTTTATCAGCAAGTTGGATGAAAGAAAACCCAAGACTTTTATATGTACACTAGACCAAGTGTACTTTTATATGTACACTAGACCTGTCACATGGGAGGCCTGGTCCCCCAACGCAACCTGTTCCCCAATGCAATATTCCACCACTAACCCATAGCCCCCAGCACTGGACTTTAAAAAAAATCCAATTGGACTTCCCCTGCCTGCCGCAGCACTTCCAACTGTAATACCAATTCACCCTCCTCCTCCTCCTGTTGAAGCACTTGCTACCAGGAGCTGGAGTAAGTGTTGTATGATGGCAACATTGTTGCAAACATTGGGTGGAGGACTGTGATGGTGGAAGCACAGAGTGTTCATGTATTGCAACTTTGTATTGGTTTGTTGGATGCTGGCAGGAAGGATTTTAACAGTAAAAATCTTGTTAAAGTTGGCTTTTTAAAACTTTAAAATATCAATAACTTGAAATATAACTTCGAAACTGAAGGAAACTTGACAAGGATGACGACGGGAAAATCTGAGTAAGGTTCTGCAAAAACCTCAGCACTAAAGTGTACCATTTAAGCGAACATACAATAACAGACAGACAGACACATATAGAAACAAGACGAGACGTTGATAAGTATATAGATAGATTGTTAACAAGATGATAACTATGAAGAAGGTAGGAGAGTAAGAAGGGAAATTATGCTTGAAGTCAGAGGATGTAGGCAAGGTACTAAGCAAATATTTTGCATTGGTATTCACCAATGAGAAAGAGAGAGTAAATAGTGAGATGGGTGGGGTATACTAAACACTAGAACAGTTTAAAATCAAGAAAGAATTGGGGTTGGGTCTCTTGAAAAGCATTGAGGAGGATAAATGCACTGGGCCTGATGGGATCTATCCCAGGTTATTGAGAGAGGAAAGCAAGGAGATTGCAGTGGTTTTGACGAAGATCTTTGTATCCTCTCTTGCCATAGGCAAGATTCCAAAGAACTGAATAGTTCCAAATGTTGTTCCTTTGTTTAAAAGGGGAAGCGTTGATAATCCAGGAAATTGTAGGCTGGTGAACGTCGTAACAGTGGTAGGGAGGGTATTGGATTCTCAGAGATAAGATTTACTTGGATTAGAAAGAGAACGGGATAATTAAGGACAGTCAAATTGGCTGAAAAATATGCAAAAAAGTAACGATGATAAAGGAAACAGACCATTGTTAGTTGTTTGTTAGGTGAAAATGAGAAGCTGGTGCGACTTGGGTGGGGGAGGGATAGAGAGAGAGGGAATGTCGGTGTTACCTGATGTTAGCGAAAACAATATTCATACCACTGGGCTGTAAGCTGCCCAAGTGAAATATGAGATGTTGTTCCTCCAATTTGCATTTCGCCCCACTCTGACAATGGAGGAGACCTAGGACAGAAAGGTCAGTGTGGGAATGGGGAGGAAAATTAATGTGTTTAGCAACCGGAATGTCAGGCAGGATTCATGATGACTTGATAGTTTGTATTCAGAAGTGGCTTACCAGAGAGCAGTGGTGGAAGATGTTATTCTGATTGGAAGTCTGTGCCCAGTGGTATTCCGCAGGGATTTTTGCTAGGATCTCTGTTGTTTGTCATTTAAAATATATGACTTGGATGAACTCAATTGTTTAGTACATTTGCACATGACACCAAAGTTGGTAGAATGACAAATAGTGAAGAAGGCTGTCAATGGATACAGTTATTTGTGTGCCCGACCAATATATATTTCCCAATCAACATTATCAAAACTGTACGTAGTTTTCACTCTTTCCAGTGACTTCAGTACAACAATAATTAGCTGTCTAAAAGAAATCTCAGGATGATCTGAGAATATCAAGTCAAGAGTGTTTTATTGTCATATGTCCCAGATAGAACAATCTTGCTGCAGCACAAGAGAATATTTAAACATAGTACACTGTAAACAATATGATAAATGAGAGAGAAAAAAAATTCAATATGTATATATGCACATATTCACAAGTACACACACACACACACAAGTACACACACACACACACACACACACACATATATATATATATATATATATATATATATATATATATATATATATAAAATATACACATACTCAAAAACCAAACAATAATAATGCAATAATAATAACAATAATAGTCCATGTAGTTCAGAGCTTATTTGAGGTTGTAGTGTTTAATAGCCTGTTGGCTGTAGGGAAGAAGCTGTTACTGAACCTGGACGTTACACTTTTCAGGCTCGTGTACCTTCTTCCCGATGGCAGGGGTGAAATAAGTGTGTGGCCAGGATGGTGTGAGTCCCTGATGATCCAAGCTGCCTTTTTGAGGCAGATACTACGATAAATCCCTTCGATGGTGGGGAGGTCAGAGCCGGTGATGGACTGGGCAGTGTTCACAAATTTCTGCAGTCTTTTCCGCTCCTGGGCATTCAAGTTGCCGAATCAGGCCATGATAAATATGGAGCGCATTTCAATATGTACTAACAATTGGAGAAGCAGGAGACAAGCTTTGCATTGAGAATATATGAGCCTACCTTAGGCAATCTTCCAACTTAAAAAAACATCCTCCCTCCCAAGTCTCTGATAGACATCCAAGCTAAAATGACAGGTTCTTTTGGCTTGAGAATGCTCCTTCCTTGTTTGTTACTTTTTCCCTAAAACAGAAGAGTACTGAGATTTTGGACGTCTGCAAAGTGTAGGCAAGTAGTGTCCAACTAGTCAACTGGCAAGATAGTTGTTGAAACAATAGTGGAAAGCAATCATTTGCTGTGTCCTGTTGTGGTGTGTGTACGTCAAGGCGGGTATATTGCATCAGCAAGATTAACGTAGGGTGATAGACAGGTCCACATTCTTTGCCTTAGTCCATTGACAGTTGATCCTCTGAAGCTTCAAGACCTGAAACGTCACTTGTTCCTTTGCTCCATAGATGCTGCCTGACCCGCTGAGTTTCTCCAGCATTTTTGTCTACCTTCGAAGCTTCAGGATATTTCTGTTTTCAGAACCTGAGGGCATAAGTTTAAGGTGAAGGGTAAAAGATTTAATAGGAATCTGAGGCGTAACTTTTTCACACAAAGGATGGTGGGTGTATGGATCAAATTGCCAGAGGAGGTAGTTGAGGCAGGGACTATCCCAACATTTAAGAAACAGTTAGACAGGTACATGTATAGGACAGGTTTGGAGGGATATGGACCAAATGCGGGCAGGCGGGACTAGTGTAGCTAGGACATGTTGACCGGTGTGGGCAAGTTGGGCCGAAGGGCCTGTTTCCACACTGTATCACTCAATGACTCTCTAAGTATGACAATGCATACAGCCCATGAAGCCTGCTCTGAATGACATATTTAGCGGAATCAAGCGATATGGCAGGCACGGATCACTGATTGTGGATGATCAGCCATGATCACAGTGAATGGCGTTGCAGGCTCAAAGGGCCGAATGGCCTCCTTCTGCACCTATTTTCTATGTTTCTATTTGTTTAATATACTTTATTGATGATATAACTATCCTCAATACACCACATTTTCTGGCAAAATTATCCTACTTTAACTAGGAGAAATTGTTGTAATTGCTACTTGATTGCAACTTCATTCTGCAACTTGTTTTGCATAAATTGATTTTGCTCTATGTAGATTGTTTTCATATAAACATAACATCATAGAAACATACAGCACAGAAATAGGCCCAATCAGCCCATCACATCCATTCTGAACTAGATGCCTGTCTACACTGATCCCATTTGCTTGCATTGGGTCCATATATCTCCATGCCTTTCTTATTCAAGTACCTGTACAGAACCCGTTTAAACTTTGTAATTGTATCTGTCTCCACTAACTAGCAATGCTACAAAATTTTGAGATTTAAAAAATCAAGTCTGCAATTTATCCCATCAGATAAAGCATACAAATAAGTTTAATTTGACACATAATTCACTTTCATATCTTAAGTATTAAAAAAATTATGACAATTTTCATACTCGGAAATTAGCATATTGTTCCCTATTGCTTTTCCATTGACTTAACACAAAAGCTGTGATCAAGGACAGTCAAAAGGCCATAACTTTCTTAAAAATTAGGAGAACTGAATGAAATTTTCAGTTATTATAGATTAACGCATTCTGAAACAAATATAAAACATCTTACTTGGATGACCTGAAATTAAAGCATATAATTAGTTAGTTACCTAATTGTAGCCAATTACAAAATTGACCGTTGTGACGGAAATAGTAATAAACACCCAGACTGCCTTGAAAATTCAAAAATGTGATATTCTCAAGATCAGAACTTTAATATTATTGTATTATATGCTGTAAGTCCGTAACAGATAGGTAAATAAATTACAATTTCTAGCAATAGACCAAGTCTTTATGGAGAAGATCAGTTGCTACCTGGTACATTGGCATATCATAACTAATAGCATCATCATACTCCTCAGATTGTAACCAATAAGCAACTCTGTACACCTTGTTTTTCCTCAACTTTTCAATTTTGGCATTGTAAACTACAAGTTTTTGCTCTTCAAACCACGCGACATGCCTTTCTGCCCACAGCAAGATTATATGTAAAATAAACGAGTTACCCTTTGTTTTGTCCCGTTCTTGCGATCCGTCACTTTCTAGGCATTGAGGGCATTAGAAGTCACTTTTTTATTTTAATCAAACTATTAAATTGTACAGCGATTTAAAAAAATTTAAAATGGGAATGTCCGATCGATTTTTCTTCATCGACTCGCAGCCCGAGGAAATCCCTCTCCAATAAGCGGTACAAATCTGCATTTTAATCCCGCCCCCCCTCCCCTCAAAGGCGCCAAAGTCAGGCACACGGCCTGTGGCAGAACTGCAGCACAGCTGAAGGTAGGTATTGTAACATCGCTACACTAACCCCTCTGGCAAATGTATCAGATATTCACCACCCTCTGTATGAAAATAGTATCCACAAAGGCAATAAATTGCAGATGCTTGGGTCTTGCACAAAAAACAAGGTGTTAGAGGAATTCATCGGGTCAATCAATATCTGCGGAGCGAATGGACAATTATGTTTCAGGTTGGGCCCGTTCTCCAGACTGAGGTTTTTGGAAGATGGTGGCCTGGTTGGTGGGGGGGGGGGTGGTCAAGGGGTAGGTGTGAGATGTCTGAGAGGTGATGCCTGGCCTTAGCATGGTAGATTACAATGGTACCTCCCTCATATTTTGTTTGGGCAGCTTACACCCCAGCGGTATGAACATTGACTTATTTACCATCAAGTAACACTTGCTTTCACTCTCTCTCCATCCCCACCCCCTTCCCAGTTCTCCGACCAATCTGACTGTCTCCATCTACATTTTATCTCTGTTTCCTAATTGTTACCTTCTCGCAGCTAACAATGATAAATTCTACATTTTCCTTGACCTCCATTCCCTTTGTCCTGTTTTCACACCTTACACTCCCTTATCGATGTATCTCCCTCTCCCCTGCAGTCAGCCTGAAGAAGGGTCTCAACCCGAAATGTCACCCATTCCTTCTCTTTTTTTTTTTCATTTTAAATAAATCAACACAACAAAGAAAAGGGACATGTTAATAAGAAACACTCAAATAATACACAAAAGAAAAATACAAAAATATACAGAAACATAAAAGATATATATATTTTTTTAATCGTGTATATATATATATATATATATATAATGCAACCAGTCACACACCCCACCCGCCCCACCCAGGCTAATTAAGAGTGAAGAGTGCACCTACACATAACAAAATTTAACAAACCAGCCCTTAATCTGGCAGAACCTACAAGTCTGTAAAGTATGATAAAAAAAGGTTGCCATTTGTGAAAAAAAATTATCAGTACATCCCCTCAATGTATCTTTAATTTTCTCAAGTTCATGAAAAAACACTACATCTTTGAGCCACTGTGACACAGAGGGTGGGTTAGGAGATTTCCACTGTAGGAGTAGGCGACGTCTGGCTATCAAAGATGTAAAATTAATAATTTATTGGGGCCCCTGACTCATCCGGGGCCCCAAAGATCGCAATTAATAGACAGGGCTGTAGAGGTATTTCCATTACGGTAGACATTATATTAAAGTAGCCGGACCAACAATTATGTAATCGTGGACAAAGAAAAAACATATGTGGGCCCGAACATCTATCACATTTATCCTCCACCTCTGGATGAATCCCAGACAGTCTTGATTTAGAAAAATGGACCCTGTGTATAACCTTAAACTGAATGAGTGCAAGACGAACTCAAGACGTGACAGTACATAGCTCACCCACAACGTTATCCTCAGTAAGTTCTTTGTCTGCAGAGATACATTCGTTCTCTGTAGAAATGCTGCCTGTCTCGCTGAGCTACTACAGCTTTTTGTGTCTATCTTCGGTTTAAACCAGCATCTACAGTTCCTTCCTGCACCTCCCTTTCACCTGGTTTGATGCCAATATTCGGATTGGTACTGAGCTCGTCGGGGGCTGTGCGTTCAGAGGGGGTGAGAATGGAGTGGGTAAGTGGAGTGATGTCGAGACAGTTGATCTCGTGGCGGCGTTTAGAGATGAAGAGGTCGAGAGAGGGTAGAAGGCCGGCAGAGAGAGTGCAAGAGGAAAGAGGAGTTTTGGAGATAGGAGAAGAGGTTGCCATTAAGGGTCAAGAACACTTTCCAGGGAAATAGGCATGGAGGTGGAGGTGATGATTGATATCACGGCGGGCTCGGAATGTGTAGATGGGCACAGGGACACAATGGTAAGGCTTCTATTGAGGGCCATTCAACATTGGAGAAGGGGAGGTCAGGGGGGAGGGGGAGGGGGGGGTGGGGTGGAAGTGAAAGCACGGACTTTAGTTGGGGTCAGGCTGAGGGTTTGAGGAGGGCAGACGGGAAGAGGGGGACAGGGGAGGTACTGAGAAGGAAGAAAGGATCTTCAAGGAGCACGGGGAATGCGGCATGGTCAGCGTTGGATAAAGGGCAGAGGGACCTAGCAAGGTCAGTATTTGAGCCCTGGCCTGGAGGAGGCCGAAGGAGCAATTAGGCCCATTGGGACATCCGTGACAATCAGTGGGTCAAATTTGCCCCCTGCAGCTGTTGCTCCCAAACTCCGCTGGCAGATCCGTTCCCATTAGCTGACTTCCGCGGCCAACTTTGCGGGATGGTCTAGAAACATAGACAATAGGTGCAGGAGTAGGCCATTCGGCCCTTCGAGCCAGCACCGCCATTCAACATGATCATGGCTGATCATCCACAATCTCGGCCTCCCCATGCCATGACCTCTGTCTGGCAAAACAGATAATACGCCAATGATCTTAACACTGACCAGTGTGATTCATTTTGGGGAAGTCAGATAAGGGTAGGACAGATATATTGAGCCCTAGGGCATACTGTGAAGCAAAGGGACCTAGGTGTACCAACCTAAGGATCCTTGAACATGGCCACACAAGTAGAGTGGTGAAGTACTCTATGCCTTAGGCTAATGTAGTCGAGCATGTGGGATGCTCGATATATCAACCTAAGGCATAGAATATTAAAGCAGGAAGGTCTTGGCGCAACTGTATAAAATATTAATTAGGTCATGGTTGGACTATTGTGTAGAGTTCCGGACACTGCAAAATTATTACTGCCTGTTACTGGGTTATTATTGTCACGTGCACCTAGATACAGTGGAAAGCTGTGACGATAATAAAATTAAACCTAAACCTACACTTTGTTCTGACGTATTTTTGCTCCATCTGAAATGGTGCAATGGGAATTCACTGGATGAAGTGTTGCATTTATCAGGAGAGACTAGATAGACCACGCTTGTTTTGCTTGTAGTTGGGGAGACTGCGAGGGTCCTGTCTGAGGTTAACAAAATGACAAAGAGCACAGATGAGATATAGTAAGATGTCTTCCCATGATGTAGATGTCTAAGACCAGACGGCGTGGTTTAAAGTGAAGAGTAAAGTGCCTGTCCCA
>CM075977.1:276496560-276618802 GCA_038087875.1 Malacoraja senta
TGCCGGCAGTCGCCAAAAAAGTCTCAGAAAAAGTCATGTAAGTGGGACAGGCCCTTTAGGGAGGATGTTTTAAACCAAAGATAAACACAAAATTCTGGAGTAACTCAGCGGGACAGGCAGCATATCTGGTGAGAAGGAACGGGTGATGTTTCGGGTTGAAACCCTTTTTCAGACTGAGAGTCGGGGGGGGGGGGAAGGAGATAGATAGATAAGGTAGTCTAAGGTGTGAAACCAGGACAAAGGGGGTGGAGATCGATGAAAATGTAGAATAGATCATTGTTAACTGGGAGAAGGTAACAACAAAGCAGAGAGAAAGTGTAGTCGGAGACAGTAAGACTGGTCGGAGAACTGGGAAGGGGGAGGAATAGAGAGAGAGGGAAAGCAAGGGTTACTTGAAGTTGGGGAAGTTAATGTTCATTGGGGTGTAAGCTGTCCAAGCGAAATATGAGGTGCTGTTCCTCCAATTTGTGCTGGGCCTCACTGACAGTGGAGGAGGCCCAGCACAGAAAGGTCAGTGTGGGCATGGGAAGGTGAGTTAAAGTGCTGAGCAACCGTTGAACTTATGGAGGGGGTGATTTGCTTGTATCATACTACAATTCTCTGAGGTTGCTCATTCTCATCCTTCGTGAAAATAATTTGATGATATCAGTGCCCCTTCATATTTAGATCAGTCACTTTCAGTATTCCTGCATTAATGCAAATTTTCACACTACATTGACTGAAAAACAATTAAGATGATGTCCTGGCGACAGAATGATTTATTGGTTTTAACGGGATTCGTGATTGCACTTAAATGAGGCACTAATGGGTTTTCTGATCAGAACGTTGAATGACAACTTCTTAAACAACATTTGCAATTTGCATTTATATAGCATTTTTAACCTGGTTAAACGTCCTAAATAACTTCACAGGAACGGTATAGTACTCAATTTGACATTCAAGTGCAGAGAAGGTTTACGAGGATGTGGCCAGGACTCAAGGGCATGAATGAGAGGGCGAGGTTTGGGCAGGCTAGGGCTTATTCCTTGGAGTGTAGGAGGCTGAGGGGTCATAAGGGCATAAGGAATAGGAGTAGAATTAGGCCATTCGGCTCATCAAGTATACTCCGCAATTCTATCATGGCTGATCTATCGCTCCCTCCTAACCCCATTCTCCTGCCTTCTCCCCATAACATCTGACACCTGTACTAATCAAGACACTATCTATCTTAACATATGAGTTGAATGAGTCTGAATTCTAAGCCATTGAATGTGCAAGATTTAATATTTGATTGTGTGTGTTAAACAGCATACCTGTCTTGATAGCTTCAAAAAACACTAAAGAATTTGAGCCATTGAAAATACCACTGTTAATGCATTGAGGATATTAGACAGTAGCAAAAGTGGGATCACCAATATTGAAACTGTAGGAGGAATTATTCTGCTGTTTTTTGCACAGACACAAAATAAAAACATTTTCCATGCGCACTGTTAAGGCCTTCAATAAACTTAGTTATTTGATAGATTCACCACTGATCTATGAGCTATTTTACTTTGGCATAAGGTCACAAGTGATAAGAGTGAAGTTAGGGCATTCGGCCCATCAAGTCTACTTCGCCATTCAATCATGGCTGATCTATCTCTCCCTCCAAACCCAATTCTCCTGCCTTCATCCCGTAACCGCTGACACCTGTTTTAATCACGAATCTATCTATCTCTGCCTTAAAAATATCCACTGAATTGGCCTCCGCAGCCTTCTGTGGCAAAGAATTCCACAGATTCACCACCGAGTAAAGAAATTTCTCCTTTAAGTCTGAGGCTATGACCTCTAGTCCTAGACTCTCCCACTGGTGATCTTATAGAGGTGCATAAAATCAGGAGGGGAATAGACAATAGACAATAGACAATAGGTGCAGGAGTAGGCTATTCGGCCCTTCTAGCCAGCACCACCATTCAATGTGATCATGGCTGATCATCCCCAATCAGTACCCCGTTCCTGCCTTCTCCCCATATCCCCTGACTCTGCTATTTTTAAGAGCCCTATCTAGCTCTCTCTTGAAAGCATCCAGAGAACCTGCCTCCACCGCCCTCTGAGGCAGAGAATTCCACAGACTCACCACTCTCTGTGAGAAAAAGTGTTTCCTCATCTCCATTCTAAATGGCTTACTGCTTATTCTTAAACTGTGGCCCCTGGTTCTGGACTCCCCCAACATCGGGATCATGTTTCCTGCCTCTAGCGTGTCCAAACCCTTAACAATATTATATGTTTCAGTGAGATCCCCTCTCAACCTTCTAAACTCCAGAGTGGACAAGCCCGGCTGCTCCATTCTCTCAGCATATGACAGTCCCGTCATCCCGGGAATTAACCTTGTAAACCTACGCTGCACTCCCTCAATAGCAAGAATGTCCTTCCTCAAATTAGGGGACCAAAACTCCACACAATACTCCAGGTGTGGTCTCACTAGGGCTCTGTACAACTGCAGAAGGACCTCTTTGCTCCTATATTCGATTACTCTTGTTATAAAGGCCAACATGCCATTCACTTTCTTCACTGCTTGCTGTACCTGCATGCTTACTTTCATAGACTGATGTACAAGGATCCCCAGATCCCATTGTACTTCCCGTTTTCCCAACTTGACGCCATTTAGATAGTAATCTGCCTGCCTGTTTTTGGTACCAAAGTGGATAACTTCACATTTATCCGCATTAAACTACATCTGCCATGCATCTGCCCACTCCCCCAACCTGTCCAAGTCACCCTGCATTCTCATAGCATCCTCCTCACAGGTCACACTGCCACCCAGCTTTGTGTCATCTGCAAATTTGCTAATGTTACTTTGAATCCCTTCATCCAAATCATTGATGTATATTGTAAATAGCTGCGGTCCCAGCACCGAGCCTTGCGGTACCCCACTCGTCTGCCTGCCATTCTGAAAGGGACCCGTTAATCCCTACACTTTGTTTCCTGTCCACCAACCACTTCTCTATCCATGTCAGTACTCTACCCCCAATACCATGTGCCCTAATTTTGCCCACTAATCTCCTATGTGGGACCTTATCAAATGCTTTCTGAAAGTCCAGCTACACTACATCCACTGGTTCTCCCTTGTCCATTTTCCTAGTTACATCTTCAAAAAATTCCAGAAGATTAGTCAAGCATGATTTCTCCTTCGTAAATCCATGCTGAATCGGACCGATCCTGTTACTGCTATCCAAATGTTCGGCTATCTCATCTTTTATTTTTTATTTTTTATTTTTTTATATTTAATTTATTAGAAGTATTGTACATTGCAGTGATATCAGCCAAAAATAACATAATACATTTCGTGTACCACTTCTTATTTTAAACTTTAAAAAGAAGAAAAATAGAAAGAGTTAGATGATAGTAAGTGCGTGAAAGAGTGATCAGGAGAAACCCGTAGGAACGTAAACCACGAGAAAGAGTTAAAAAGAAAACCAAAGAAAAAGAAAGAGAAAAATAGAGAACAGAAGATATAAGAAAGTAAAATAAGATAAGATAAGAGGGATGTACCTACTTCGTATCTTTACACACCCCTCACCAGGTCCTGAAACCATTTATTTTCAAAGTTATGTTGCACCCTATGCTTGTAATAAGTCGATAAATGGAGACCAAATCTTTTGGAAATGGTCTGATTTGCCTGCTAAGAGGAATCTCATGTCTTCCAGGTGTAACAATTCGGACATATTAGAAATCCACATTTTATCTCATCTTTTATAATTGACTCCAGCATCTTCCCCACCATTGATGTCAGGCTAACTGGTCTATAATTCCCTATTTTCTCTCTCCTGCCTTTCTTAAAAAGTGGGATAACATTAGCTACCCTCCAATCCACAGGAACTGATCTTGAGTCTATAGAACATTGAAAAATTATCACCAATGCATCCACGATTTCTAGAGCCACTTCCTTAAGTACCCTGGGATGCAGACCATCAGGCCCTGTGGATTTATCAGCCTTCAGTCCCATCAATAAGGCAAATCTAAAGAAATCACTCCCTAACTTCCACCAACATGTCTCCTGCTGCACCAGAGGACCAAACACCCTCGACCACTGCTACACGACCATCAAGAATGCCTATCGTTCTATCCCTCGCCCTCACTTCGGTAAATCTGACCACACCGCGGTGCTGCTTCTTCCTGCCTACAGGCAGCAATTAAAGAGCGCACCCCCAGAGGTGAGGACAGTACAGAGCTGGTCGGGGGGGGGGGGCAGAGGAACAACTCCAGGACTGTTTGGAGTCTGTAGACTGGGCAATGTTCAAGGACTCGGCAACGGACCTGAACGAATACACCACAGTCGTTACAGACTTCATTAAGAAGTGTGTGGAGGACTGCATCCCCACCAAAACCTTCCGAGCGTTTCCCAATCAGAAACCTTGGATGAACTTTGAGATCCGCACTCTTCTGAAGTCCAGACACCGGGCATTCATGTCTGATGATACAGTGGCCTACAAGAAGTCCAGATACGACCTTGGTAAAGCCATCAAAAAGGCCAACTACCAAAAGAGTGAGCTATTACCGATTAACTTACCGGCTAAGCAGCTCCCTCGCTCTTTAACCTCATTCAAAAGGGCAGAGGATGGGTTTCGCTATCTCAGCGTTTTTATCACAATACCATTATCTGATATGTTCCGCACAAACTTTTTGCCTCTGGTTGAGAAAGCCGAAAAAGATTTTGATCGCTGGTCAGTCTTACCGCTATCCCTCGTGGGCTGGATAAATCTGGTTAAGATGGTTGTCCTACCCAAATTCCTGTATCTTTTCCAGCATGTCCCCATACTTATAACCAAATCTTTTTTTGACAAATTAGAAAGGACAATATCTAAATTCTTATGGGGTAGCAAACCGGTCAGAATCCGAAAGGCGATACTGCAGTCGCCTAAGAGTGATGATGGTTTGGCCCTCCCTGATTTTAGGCGAAACTACTGGGCAGCTAACTTGCAAAAACTCCTGTATTGGATGAATGATGATTGCGAGCACCCACCGATCTGGGTATATATGGAAAAGGCGAGTTCACGTCTCCCATTGCGGTCTGTCCTATGCTCCCAACTCCCCCTTTCTATAACATCTGTGGGTGCAGGCCCAATTGTGTCCCTTTCGCTCAAGATATGGAGTCAATTTAGGAAAAACCTCGGTTTACAGGGTCCTTCCATCTTGACCCCACTGCTTAAAGATCACATTTTTAAACCTTCAAGTATAGACCACGCATTTAAAACCTGGCATAGTAATGGCATCAGTAGTATTAAAAACCTATATAAGGATGGTATCTTCTCATCTTTCGCGGAGCTCTCGTCTAACTACAACCTCCCAAACTCCCACCTTTTTCGGTTTTTCCAGATTAGGGATTTTGTGAAGAAGACATTTCCCTACTTCCCAAATCGCCCTCCTGAAACCCTGACTGATATCATCTTAGCTTTAGACCCCAATCGGAAGAAATGCATCTCTATTTTGTATAATTTGCTAGGGTCGGTTTTATTGAAACCTCATACCTCACTAAAAGCTGCGTGGGAGGGAGAGCTGAATACGCAATTAACAGACCAGCAATGGGACTCTGCCTTGGATTTGATCCACTCTTCTTCCATATGCGTTCGTCATGGCCTAATCCAATGCAAAGTCCTTTACAAAGTCCACTATACAAATGCAAGATTAGCTAGAATGTACCCAGCTGTCAATGACACCTGTAACAGATGTAGTCAATCTCCTGCCAACCATAGCCACATGTTTTGGTCTTGCCCTAAGCTAGCAGCCTTTTGGAGGAGTGCTTTTGAATTGATAAGCAGAGCTTACGACCAGACTATTCTTCCAAATCCAATGTCAGCCATTTTCGGTACCCCTCCCAATACCAACCTCTCTGTTGCGGTGAAACGGGTCCTAGCTTTTACAACCTTGTTAGCCCGGAGACTGATCTTGCTTAGTTGGAGGCTCACCTGTCCCCCGACACACGCCCGTTGGATTAAGGAGGTGCTTTACAATCTGAAACTTGAAAAACTTATGTTCTCTCTCAAAGGCTCTACCAAGACATTCCTAGATACATGGAACCCTTTCTTTGAACTGGTTAACTCTCTTACCTTGTCCCCGGACTCGGAAGAGGACTGAGTGTTCTCCATCATCGTTTTGTTCTACAGCAGCTGCTTTCCCCTTAATCCCCCCCTCCCTACAATTGTTTATTTAGATATATATGTATATATATATATATATTATTATTATTATTATTTTTTTTTAAATTTTTATATAGCACATTTTGTTTCGTCTATTCTACCATTTGTGTGTGGATGTGTACGTATGTGAGTGTTGTTTGTCCCCGTTTGGCTCCGACCTGACTTGGGTGGGTTGAAGGTGGGTAAGGGTAAGGGTTTTGAGGATCGCTTACATACTGTTGTACAATTATGCCTTGATTATTACTGTCTGTTATTGTTGTATGTATGTAAATTGCCGTGAAATTCAAATAAAAAGATTAAATTAAAAAAGGCCAAAAGAGACTTCGGCTCCAAACTGGAGGAAGAGACAGATTTTCGGCGGCTGTGGCAGTGCCTGAATGCAATCACCTCTTACAAGGCGAAATCAGGAGGCAGCTCGAATGTCGGCGAAACATCACTCCCTGATGAGCTCAATGCGTTTTACGCACGCTTTGATAGGGAGAACACCGATGTGCCTTGCTGAGCCCCCATTCGCTGTGATGGTATTTCAGTCTCAGTCACAGAGGCCGACGTCAGGAAATCCTTCAGAGGGGTGAACCCTTGAAAAGCGCCTGGACCTGATGGTATACCTGGTCGTGTTCTAAAAACCTGTGCGGACCAACTGGCTAGAGTTTTTACGGACATTTTCAACCTCTCACTTCTGAGGTCTGAGGTTCCCACCTGCTTCAAAAGGGCATCAATTATACCAGTGCCCAAGAAGAGTAAGGTGATGTGCCTCAATGACTATCGACCTGTGGCACTAACGCCTGTGGTCATGAAGTGCTTTGAGAGGTTGATCATGACGCAGATCAACTCCTACCTCGACAAAAACCTGGACCCACTGCAGTTCGCTTACCGCCACAACAGATCAACGGTGGATGCGATCTCGCTGGCCCTCCACTCCGCTCTGGACCACTTGGACAACAAAAACTCATATGTCAGGCTGTTATTCATCGATTACAGCTCGGCATTTAACACAATCATCCCCTCCAAGCTGGTTACCAAACTCGCAGAACTGGGTCTCTGCGCATCCCTCTGCAATTGGATCCTCGACTTCCTCACTCTCAGACCACAGTCTGTTCCTATTGGTGGAAATGTGTCAGACTCAATAACAATTAGCACGGGAGCACCTCAAGGCTGCGTGCTCAGCCCCCTACTATACTCACTCTATACTCATGACTGCGTTGCCGGACATAGTGCGAACTCCATCATCAAGTTCGCTGACGACACCACTGTTGTGGGACGTATCACTGATGGGGATGAGTCAGAGTATAGAAGAGAGATCGAGCAACTGTCCATATGGTGCCAGCACAATAACCTGGCCCTCAACACCAGCAAAACCAAGGAACTGATTGTGGACTTTGGAAGGAGTAGGATGGGGACCCACAGTCCCGTTTATATCAATGGGTCGATGGTTGAAAGGGTCAAGAGCTTCAAATTCCTGGCCGTGCACATCTCTGAAGATCTTTCCTGGTCCGAGAACACTGATGCCATTATTAAGAAAGCACATCAGTGCCTCTACTTCCTGAGAAGATTACGGAGAGTCGGTTTGTCAAGGAGGACTCTCTCTAACTTCTACAGGTGCACAGTAGAGAGCGTGCTGACCGGTTGCATCGTGGCTTGGTTCGGCAACTTGAGCGCCCTGGAGAGGAAAAGACTACAAAAAGTAGTAAACACTGCCCAGTCCATCATCGGCTCTGACCTCCCTTCCATCGAGGGGATCTATCACAGTCGCTTCCTCAAAAAGGCTGGCAGTATCATCAAGGACCCACACCATCCGGGCCATACACTCATCTCCCTACTACCTTCAGGTAGAAGGTACAGGAGCCTGAAGACTGCAACGACCAGGTTCAGGAACAGCTACTTCCCCACAGCCATCAGGCTATTAAACATGGCTCGGACATAACACTGAACTTTATTAGCCAATACTGTTATTTGCACTTTATCAGTATATTGATTCATGTGTGTATATATTTATAGAATGCCTTGTAGTCAATGCCTACTATGTTCTGTTGTGCTGAAGCAAAGCAAGAATTTCATTGTCCTATCAGGGACACATGACAATAAACTCACTTGACTTGACAGTCTACCCAACACCATTTCCTACCTAATGTGGATTTCTTTCAGTTCCTCCGTCACCCCAGATCCTCTGGCCACTACTATATCAGGAAGATTGTTTGTGTCCTCCTTAGTGAAGATAGGGTGAATGCACGGAGTCTTTTTCCCTGGACAGGAGAATCAAGAACTACAGGGATACACAAGAGACTACCATTGTTGGAATTCTGAGCAAAACACTTTGTTGCAGTGACCCAGTGGGTTAGGCGGCATCTGGGGAGGGAATGGACAGGTGACATCATGGATTGGGCCCATTCAAACTGTCCCACATCGAAATGTCCATTCACTCCTCAGATGCTGCCTGGCCTGCTAAGTTCTTCTATCTTGAATTAGAGGATATTGGTTTAGGGTGAGAGGTGTGATATGTAACAGGAACTTGTGGGCACCTTTTTCACTCAAAGAATAATTGGTATATGGAGCCAGCTGCCAGAGGAGGCAGTTGAGGCAGATTTCATAACCACATTTTATAAACATTTGGATTGGTACATGGAGAGGAAAGATTGAGAGAGCAATGGGCCAAATGCAGGCCATTGGGACTAGTTTAGATGTGAATCTCAAGTCAGTGAAACTTCATCATTCACAATAGTTTTGCCTACAAAAACTTAATAGTGTTGCATGGGTATTGTTTGGAGACAGGAGTTCATGTCAAGTCAAGTCAAGTCAAGAGAGTTTATTGTCATGTGTCCCAGATAGGACAATGAAATTCTTGCTTGCTGCAGCACAACAGAATATTGTAGGCGTAAATACAGAACAGATCAGTGTGTCCATATACCATAAACCATATATATACACATAAATAAACAGATAAAGTGCAATAGGCTGTTATAGTTCAGAGTTTGTTTGAAGTTGTGTTTAATAGTCTGATGGCTGTGGGGAAGCAGCTATTCCTGAACCTGGATGTTGCAGATTCCAGGGTCCTGTACCTTCTACCTGATGGCAGCGGAGAGATGAGTGTGTGGCCAGGATGGTGTGGGTACATAGATACATAGATACATAGAAAATAGGTGCAGGAGTAGGCCATTCAGCCCTTCGAGCCTGCACCGCCATTCAATACGATCATGGCTGATCATCCAACTCAGTATCCCGTACCTGCCTTCTCTCCATACCCCCTGATCCCTTTAGCCACAAGGGCCACATCTAATTCCTTCTTAAATATAGCCAATGAACTGGCCTCAACTACCCTCTGTGGCAGAGAGTTCCAGAGATTCACCACTCTCTGTGTGAAAAAGTTTTTCCTCATCTCGGTCCTAAAGGATTTCCCCCTTATCCTTAAGCTGTGACCCCTTGTCCTGGACTTCCCCAACATCGGGAACAATCTTCCTGCATCTAGCCTGTCCAACCCCATAAGAATCTTGTACGTTTCTATAAGATCCCCTCTCAATCTCCTAAATTCTAGCGAGTATAAGCCAAGTCTATCCAGTCTTTCTTCATATGAAAGTCCTGACATCCCAGGAATCAGTCTGGTGAACCTTCTCTGCACTCCCTCTATGGCTATAATGTCCTTCCTCAGATTTGGAGACCAAAACTGTACGCAATACTCCAGGTGTGGTCTCACCAAGACCCTGTACAACTGCAGTAGAACCTCGCTGCTCCTATACTCAAATCCTCTTGCTATGAAGGCCAACATACCATTCGCTTTCTTCACTGCCTGCTGCACCTGCATGCCTACTTTCAATGACTGGTGTACCATGACACCCAGGTCTCGCTGCATCTCCCCATTTCCTAATCGGCCACCATTTAGATAATAGTCTGCCTTCCCGTTTTTGCTACCAAAGTGGATAACCTCACATTTATCCACATTATACTGCATCTGCCAAACATTTGCCCACTCACCCAGCCTATCCAAGTCACCTTGCAGTCTCCTAGCATCCTCCTCACAGCTAACACTGCCCCCCAGCTTAGTGTCATCCGCAAACTTGGAGATGTTGCTTTCAATTCCCTCGTCCAGATCATTAATCCAGATGATGTTGGCAGCCTTTTTGAGGCAGCGCCTGCGATAGATCCCCTCGATGGTAGAGAGGTCAGAGGTGGAAACGGCCTGGGCAGTGTTTACAACTTTTTGCAGCCTTTTCCGCTCCTGGACGTTCAACTTGCTGAACCAAGCCACGATGCAACCGGTCAGCATGCTCTCTACTGTGCACCTGTAGAAGTTCGAGAGAGTCCTCGTTGACATACCGACTCTCTGTAATCTTCTCAGGAAGTAGAGGCGCTGATGAGCTTTCTTTATAATTGCATCAGTGTTCTCGGACCAGGAAAGATCTTCAGAGATGTGCATGCCCAGGGATTTGAAGCTCTTGACCCTTTCCACCAGTGACCCGTTGATATAAACGGGATTGTGGGTCCCTATCCTACCCCTTCCAAAGTCCACAATCAGTTCCTTGGTTTTGCTGGTGTTGAGAGCCAGGTTATTGTGCTGGCAACATTTGGTCAATCGGTCAATCTCACTTCTATACTCTGACTCGTCCCCATCAGTGATACGTCCTACAACAGTGGTGTTGTCGGCGAATGATGATGGAGTTCGCACTATGTCCTGCTATGCAGTCATGAGTATAGAGTGGGTAAAGCAGGGGGCTGAGCACGCAGCCTTGAGGTGCTCCCGTGCTGATTTCTATCGAGGATGACACATTTCCACCAATACGAACAGACTGTGGTCTGTGAATGAGGAAGTCGAGGATCCAATTGCAGAGGGATGCGCAGAGACCCAGTTCTGAGAGTTTGGTAACCAGCTTGGAGGGGATGATTGTGTTAAATGCCAAGCTGCAGTCAATGAATAACAGCCTGACATAAGAGTTTTTGTTGTCCAAGTGGTCCATAGCGGAGTGGAGAGCCAGTGAGATCACATCCACTGTTGATCTGTGTGGCGGTAAGCAAACTGCAGTGGGTCCAGGTTCTTGTCGAGATAGGAGTTGATTTGCGCCATGATCAACCTCTCAAAGCACTTCATCACCACCGACGTTAGTGCCACTGGTCGATAGTCATTGAGGCATGTCACCTTGTTTTTCTTGGGCACTGGTATTATTGATGCCCTTTTAAAGCAGGTGGGAACCTCAGACCTCAGAAGTGAGAGGTTGAAAATGTCCGTAAAGACTCCAGCCAGTTGGCCCGCGCAGGTTTTTAAAACACGACCGGGTATACCAACAGGTCCAGGTGCTTTCCGAGGGTTCATCGCCCTGAAGGATCTTCTGATGTTGACCTCTGTGGCTGTGACCAGAATACCATCACGGCAAAGTTGAGGGAGGAGCTGAAAAGGGCTCAGTGCCAAACAGATATTCTGAGTTGATAAAGGCAAGGCGACTGCCTTGATCTTCTCAGTAGGAGAATTTGTCGTGTGTGTCTCTCCGGGGCCACTCTCCAATGCTAAGCATGCCATGTATATGCACATCAAAATTGTTGTTATGAATCACAAACAGCAATGAGCCCAGCACCGATCTCTGAGGCACCCCACTAGTCACAGACCTCCACTCTGAAAACCAACCTTCCACCATCACCCGCTGCTTCCTTCCTTTCAAGAAGCCAATTCTCTATCCAGTCATCTAGTACACATGGGGGTCTCAATTTCCAGAGCAGCCCACCGTGCGGAACTTTATCGATTGCCTTGCTGGTCCATATAGATAGTCTAACACTTTGCCCTTGTCAACCTTTTTGTTACTACTTTAAAAAATCAATCAGATTTGTAAGATATGATTTCCCTCGTGCAAAACCATGCTGACTATCCCTAATCAGCCCCTGTCTATCTAAATGCATATATAACTTATCCCTCAGAAACCTCTCCAGTAACTTGCCTCCCACAAATGTTAGGTTCACAGGTCTATAGTCCCCAGGCTTTTCCTTGCAGCCCTTCTTAAATAGAGGCACAACATTAGACACCCTCCAGTCTTCCATCGCCTCACTCCTGTCCAACAATGATTCATATAAGTCTGAAGAAGGGTCTTGAGCCGAAACGTCGCCCATTCGTTCTCTCCTGAGATGCTGGCTCACCTGCTGAGTTACTCCAGCATTTTGTATCTACCAATGATTCATATAACTCAGCCAGGACTCCAGCAATTTTGTCTGTATCTACCCACGTTGTTCTCAGATATATCTAATCAGACCAGGCAGATTTATCTACCTTCGCACGCCTTAGGACATCCAGCACCTCCTCGACCTTAACACTGACTGTCTTCAAGACATCTCCATTAACTGTCCCAAGTTCCCCAGTCTTCATATTTATCTCTTTGGTAAAAACAGAGGAGAAATACGCATTGATGACCTTGCCCTTCACTTGCAGCTCTGCACAGAGTTGACTGCTTTGGTTTCTGAGGGGTCTATTCTCTCTCTAGTTGCCACCTTCCCTTAATGTACATATAATTTCTTAGGATTTTCCTTAATACTATCTGTTAGAGCTATCTCCAGCCAAATTTCTGTGCTCCCAATTTCTTTCTTAAGTATGCTCCTTAGTTGCCAAAACCTCTCTAGCGATTCACTTGATCCCAGCTGCCTGTATCTGATCCATGTCTACTTTTTTCTGACCAGAACCACCATTTCGCTCGTCATCCAAGCTTCCTTACTCCCATCTGCCTTGCCCTTCACTCTAACAGTAACATGCATGCCCTGAACTCTTATCATTATACTTTTAAAAGCATCCCACTTTCCAGACGTCCCTTTACCCGCAAGCCTACATTAGCAAGTTCATGTCTAATACCGTCAATGTTAGCCATGCCCCAATTCTGAATTTTATCTGTGGGCCCACCATGAATATTTTAAAGCAAATAGGACAATGGTTGCTGTTCCCAATTTGCCCATTGACACTTCAGTCACTTCCCCTTCCCAGTTTCATAGAAACGTAGAAACATAGAAAATAGGTGCGGTAGTAGGCCCTTCGAGCCAGCACCACCATTCAATATGATCATGGGTGAGCATCTAAAATCAGTACCCCGTTCCTGCTTTCTCCCCATATCCCTTGATTCCGTTAGCCCTAAGAGCTAAATCTAACTCTCTCCTGAAAACATCCAGTGAATTGGCCTCCACTGCCTTCTGTGGCAGAGAATTCCACAGATTCACAACTCTCTGGGTGAAAATGTTTTTCCTCATCTCAGTCCTAAATTGCCTACCCCTTAAACTTAAACTGTGACCCCTGGTTCTGGACTCCCCCAACATCGGGAACATTTTTCCTGCATCAAGCCTGTCCAATCCCTCAAGAATTTTATATGTTTCTATAAGATCCCCTCTCATTCTTCTAAATTCCAGTGAATATAAGCCCAGTCGATTCATTTCCTAAGAGTAGATCAAGTTTTGACCTCTCCCTTGTGCAGTAAATGCTATTCCGACCATTCCATAAAGAGACGGGTGCAGATCGGGCCAATGTGATTTAGAGAAAGTGAGTGGAGTTCAAGGAGATGATGCTCAAGGTGAGAATGTTTCACCCACACATCAGGGCTCTGTTCTCTCCACTACAATCTCTCTCTGCAAATTTAAATTCAGTTTCTAACTTTTGCAATGTTGCAGTAGAGTCATTGTTCCGAAACTCTTTCTCTCTCTCTGTACTAATGCTTCCCACCTTGCTGAGAATTTCCGGCATTAGCTGATCCAGAACCAAGCTTGCTCGGGCAGCATCTGTATCATGCTGCAAATATCAGTGAATCACTTCCCTCTGGAAGGTGACTCTGGACTGTCATAGCTGCCACAGCCAGACATAAAAACAGCCTTTTTCCATGAGTAACAGCTCTACTCAATAACCAAAAATCTGTAGCCTCCTTTTGCTCTGGTATTTTATTTAGTTCACGTGTTTAATCGATAATGTTTTATTATTAATGTTTAATGTTTTATGTGTCATTCCTAACTGTCACTGTATGTCATGTTGTCACTTACGGGCAGAGCACCAAGGCAAATTCCTTGTATGTGAATACTTGGCCAATAAACTTATTAATTAATTCATTCATTAAAAAAACTAAACTAAACTAAACTATTTCAGTCATATTCAGGCCCCTTTCATCAAGTCTGAAAAATTGTTGCCTGTCCATTCCCTCCATAAATGTTGCATGGCACACTGAGTTACTCCATCACTTTGTGTTTTTCCCTTCCTCAACTCTATTTTACTGGTATATTAATGCCCATGTTGGTGCTGCTTACGGCACTCCAACAGAATTCCAACATTAGGTCACTTTTGCCGCCAATTTTCACCCAGTTCTCATTTTTGCAGGATCCATCTCTGTCTCTAACTCCAAAAACTTTTGCTTAGCTCGCATGATTGAGACTTTTGTTCTACAGCATGCTGCCTAGTGGCAGCATGCTGTAAAGGTTGCAAATTTGTTTGCTCCCTTAACATTTAACTATCACTTACCACTCTTTCAATCTTGTGACTACTTGATTTCAAGGCACGGTCTAACTTTTCATAAAGTGTTGATAACACTTTTACATGCCTTAATCATGAAAAGGGTGGAGACAAGAAGGAAAGGAGGCTCCCCAATGAAGGAACAGGGGAAAGCCACAACCACAGCCACAGCCATAGAAGCAATATCGAAAATGAACGATGAATTGAAAAATGAACCGAAAAATGAAATGAAAACAAGATTTGGCAGTTTGGAAGAAATGGTGAAAGGAGTTTCAACCAAATTGAAGGAAGTTCAAGGAAAGCTGTCTATGTTACAAGATGAACTTCGTGAACAAAAGGAACAAATTGATAACTTGTGAACCCTGGGCCAGGAGAGAGATTTGAAGATTGAAAAACTGGAATGGAGAATGAATGAAAATACTCGAGCACTTCAGCAATATAAGACTAAAAATATGGACCTGGAAAACAGAAGCCGTCGATTGAATTTACGAATTGTTGGTTTTCCGGAAGGTCAAGAAGGAGATAATGTTATAAAATATGCTTCTAAAATGATAAAGGAGACTTTCAACATTGAGCACAATGATAATCTTCCATTTTTGGATAACGCACACAGGATTGGGAAGAAATCTGGTAATAAACCGAGACACTTGATTATTCGGTTTCAATTTTTGCAAATGAAGGAGAATATTCTCCAGGCAGAAAAAAAAGTTGGGCGTCGTTGAATATGAAGGATGCAAGTTTCGGATTGTTCCTGATTATAGTTACGAGCTTTTGGAAATAAGAAAGTCCTTTCATAATGTAATGTCTGATCTGTTCAAGAAAAAGCTGCGCCCAGCCTTACTTTATCCAGCTAGACTGCGTATACGACTTTTCAATGGTAACACTCGATTTTTTAACAATCCTCAAGACGCTTCCAGCTTTTTGGAGAGTTACAAGGGTGAAGGGGGGTAATTGATAGCTGATCAATTTATAATTGAAGATTTACTGTTCCTATTTTGACAACATATCGTTTGGTAATGATTAAGAATTTAACTGGACGAGTTGTTTTTCTTTTATATATATAAATTTTTAAGAATTTCTTTGTAAATTTGTGTTCCCCTGTCGTTAGACAAATTAAGGGAACGCAGTTCTTGTTTTTCATATTTTGACCTTGGCTAATAATATGTAGCACTCGCTCTTCAGTTCCATTGCCAGCATGTATTTTTTTCTCTCTTTCAAACGATAACAATGACCGTGTTATGGCTATGGAATGGCAAAATATGTTCTTCTCTATGTCGCATGCTGTTGCTAGGAGAGATGAGGGTAGGGAAGGGTTTAGGTACCTTACTGACTGTCTATTGGTCAGTTTCGGGCTTTACAGGGGTGGGAGGTGGGGCTGGGGTCTCTTGTTTCTTATTTAGTGTTCTTCATTTGTGCAAAATCTGAACTACAAAAATGTCTGAAATGTCATCACATCTGGCTCCGCCCTAGATTTTTCTTGTTCCAGTATCATGAACTATTGTGCTTTAAGAATTTAACCCTTTACATCGCACATGATTTTTACAAGCAATATGGATAAAGTTATTAACTTCCTTTCATGGAATGTGAATGGCTTGAACCATCCCATTAAGAGGAAAACATTTTTTAAAGCACTTCGCAGACTAAACGCTTAGATAATCTTTGTTCAGGAAACTCATGTAAGTCAACGATTTTTCAAGTTTTGGAGAGGACAGCAGTTTCATTCAAATTCTGAGGCTAAAGTGAAAGGAGTCTCTATTTTTATTGACTCCTCAATTCCATTTGTTCAATATGAAACTATTTCTGATCCATATGGCAAGATTTTTGGTGATTACTGGTGTTCTTTATAAGCAAAATGTTACTATGGTGAATGTTTACGCACCAAATATTGATCACCCTGAGTTTTTTAAACAGTTAATTGCATCCTTCCCTAATTTAAATGAACACTTTTTAATAATGGGTGGAGATTTCAACAGCTGTCTGAACCCCTTGATTAACAGATCTCCATCTGATCATGTGCTTCCAAATAAGTCAGGTAGTTTTATTAATTATTTTTTACTTGACTCTGGAATGTAAGAAGTTTGGAGATTCTTGCACCCAAATGACAATTGTTTTTATTTTTTCTCTCATGTATATCATAGTTATTCTAGGATTGACTACTTTATAATAGATTCTCAGTTAGTTTCATCGGTCACTGCATGTGAGTATGATGCAATTGCTATTTCTGATCATGCACCATTGAAACTATCAATCAAAATACCTGATTCCAAGTTTAGTGCTAAACAATCGTGATTTAATGCTAATTTGCTTTAAGACTTAAACTTTATTAATTTTATTAAAGATCAGATTTCTTTTTACTTCTTGACAAACTCTACTGAAGAAATATCCAATGGTGTAGTCTGAGATGCTTTTAAGGCATATATTCGTGGACAAATTATTTCATACCCCTTAGGGATTAAAAAAAAAACCTCAAAAAGAAATACGTACATTGGCTGATGAGATTAAAGAAATTGATAACAAATATTCAAAAGCTCCTAGTTTAGAGCTCTATAAGAATATTGAACTTCAATTGAGATATGATTTGTTATTAGTATCACCGATTGAGAACCAACTACTTAAAACCAAAAGTCAATTATATATACATGGCGAAAAATCTGGTAAATTACTCGCTAATCAGTTGAAAGCAGTGTCGGCCAAGCGTCAGATTACTAAAGTGAGTAAACGGGATGGTACACTAACTGTAGACCATGACGAAATTAATAAATCCTTTCAGGAGTTTTATACCTCCCTATACCAATCAGAATTTCCTACTGATTCCAATATAATGCATGAGTTTTTAAAGAAACTGAATTTACCAAATTTACCATATAATGAGTCTCTGTTGTTACACGGAAGAAGAAATACAGAAAGCAATTTTTTCACTGAATTTTGGTAATGCTCCCGGTTTAGATGGGTTTACAGTAGAAATGTTTAAGTATTTTTCAAATTTATTGTCTCCCTGGCTATGCAAGGTATTTAAAGAAGCCTTTTTAAGGAATAGATTACCACAATCTTTTTATGAAGCATCTATTTCTTTAATCCTTAAAAAAGATAAAGACCCTATTGAAGTGACATAATATAGACCTATATCACTGTTAAATGTAGATTTCAAAATTCTTTACAAATATTAGCTATGAAAATGGAAAATATTTTACCGCAAATTATCTCTGAAGATCAGACAGGTTTTATTAAAAATTGTTACTCATACTTTAACGTTAGGAGATTAATGAATATTGTATATACAGCGTCAAATAAAACCCCAGAATGTGTCATTTCACTTGATGCCGAGAAGGCGTTTGATAGAGTAGAATGGGAATACTTATTCAATACACTTGAAAAATTTAAGATTGGTCCAAAATGTATTTCTTGGATCAAGCTGATATATCATATACCTCAGGCTTCTGTACTTACTAATAATCAGAGATCCCCTTTTTTCAGGCTCTTTCGAGGTACTAGACAGGGCTGCCCCTTAAGTCCTTTACTATTTGATATTGCTTTGGAACCTTTGGTAATATCCCCTAATATTTTTGGTCTTGTCCGCGGGAATAAGACACCTAAGCTATCTCTTTATGCAGATGATCTGTTATTATTCATTTCTAACCCTGAGAAATCTATTCCGGCAATAGTAGCATTACTTAATTAATTTAGTCATTTTTCTGGTTATAAACTAAATCTTAGTAGGAGTGAGCTTTTGCCATTAAATAGTCTAGAATCGAATTATGGACAGTTTCCACTTAGATTGACTACCGAAAGTATTACTTATCTAGGTATTAAGATCACCAAGAAACACAAGGATTTATTTAAAGCTAATTTTATGCCTTTAATTGACCATATTAAACAACAGTTTACTAAATGGTCACCAATCTCCTTATCTTTAATCGGCCAAATCAATGCTATTAAAATGTTCATTTTACCTAAATTTCAGTATTTATTTCAGACGATACCAATTTTTATTGCCAAACCTTTCTTTGATATTATAGATTCCAAAGTGTCTTCATATATATGGCAGAATAAAAATTCCAGACTAAGTAAAATATACTTACAGAAATCAAAAAAAGATGATGATTTGGCATTGCCGACCCTTAGATTCTACTATTGGGCAGTCAATGTTCGTTATCTAACATTTTGGACAAAAGATTTAGAAGATACCCAATGCCCAGGATGGATAAACCTTGAATGTGATTCCTTACAAGGGCTATCATTGTCTTCTATTCTAGGGACCTTGTTACCTTTTACAATTACGAGATTGACATAGGTTTCGAATATGGTTTCAATTTCAATTTCGTACGTTTTTTGGACTAAATGATTTTATCTTATCGAGTCCTATCTTATCCAATTTTCTCTTCCAACCTTCTAGTACTGATCAAGCCTTTTTGTTATGGAAGAGGAAGGGATTAGTAGCTTTTCGTGATTTGTTTTTGGATGGTTGTTTTATGTCTTTCGAACAACTCTCCAATAAATATAATTTACCTAATTCACACTTTTTTAGATATTTACAAATTAGACATTTTTTGAAGGCCACTCTCCCCTTTTTTCCGCTACCACATCAAAACAAAATTTTGGAAACATTTTTACATTTGAACCCTTATCAGAAAGGATTAATAACGACTATTTATGAGTTGATTTTGAAATTACAAATAGATATATTTGATAAAATTAAGAATGACTGGGAAAGAGAACAAATGTCTCTATCTGTAGAGAAATGGGAGAGGATTCTTCAATTAGTCAATACCTCTTCAATGTGTGCAAGACACGCTCTGATACAATGCAAGGTGGCTCACAGAGTTCATATGTCAAAAGATAAGTTAGCTTGTTTCTATGGGTCATATAAATCCTACCTGTGACAGATGTAACTCTGAAGTGGCCTCACTGACCCATATATTTTGGTCCTGCCCACTTTTGGAAAAATATTGGAAATACATTTTTGATACTATTTCTGTAGTCTTAGGTATTGATTTACAACCTCATCCTATTACTGCAATTTTTGGTCTACCAATGCTAGATTTTATTCATTTGTCCCGCTCCGCCCATCGGTTGATTGCTTTTACCACACTAATCACCAGAAGATCTATTTTATTTAAATGGAAAGACTCCAACCCTCCGACCACACTCCAGTGGTACTCTGAAACGATATAATGTTTAAATTTAGAAAAAATCAGGAGTGACATTGTTGAACCCTTGGTTAAATTTGATAAGACTTGAGGAAAATCTATTCAACACTTTCACACAACATAAATTGCTCCCTCTCCAACCGTTATAAAAACTATTTTACCTCTATATGGTGGAACGGACTTGACGACAAACAGACTTAAACTGTTGAAATTCTCAGTTCAGATTCTGTTTGGCTTTGTTTTTGTATTTTTTTGTATTTTTTTCCTTTTTTTTTTCTTTAGTTTAGGGAGGTTTTGTTTCTTCCTTTCTTCCTCTTTTTTGTCTTTTTAACTTTGTGTTTTTTTTCTACATATATAAGTTTTCTTTTAAATATTTAACAATATTTACATAGAGACCGGGAGGTCTATATTCAATGTGTATTTTGACACTGGACTCATATACAGGTGAACCTGTTATTAATGTAATCCGGATCCCTATGTATCAATATCATTGTTATGTTTATCATTACTCCTTTTGCTCTGTCTTTTTTGTTTAGTTTTTGTATTTTGGAAAAAAACGAATAAAAAGATTTTAAAAGAAAGCTAGCATGATTAAGAATTCATGCTCAATATTGAAGCGTACATTCAATAAACTTCAGATCCAGTTCAGTTCAGTTTAGTTTATTTTCACGTGTACCGAGGTAGATTGAAAAGATTTTTGTTGCTTGTTAACCAGTCAGCAGAAAATAAATACATGATCATAATCAATCCATTTACAGTGTATAGAAAGTAAGAAATGTTGCTGTAAGATACAGAGTAAAGAGTGTTGAGCGATTGTAATATGAGTTTGTAGATCTGATTCTGTAGCTAGCACACAAATAGTCGTCTGTGTTGGGCGGCATCTTGCAACGCTGAATGAAATTGGTTCATATTGTAGATACAGCTCTGGAGGCATCTTCTTGCAGGAGTTAGACCAATGAGCAGAGCAAAAAGGGATTGATAAGTTATTAATTTAATGGACTTCAGAAAAACAATCAGTGTCTTCATTTGTTCCTCTTGAGGAATGTACAGATCAATAGAAATTTGAAACTCAAATCTCACTTGCCAATTAAATGTCATGCCGAATGGTTTATGGCTCTCAAACTGGTTTGGAGTGTCTCTAAAAGCACTTAAAGCAAGATTTATTGCCTGAAATGAATGCTGAGGCTTAACATGATTCCACCAGACCACAATGGAGTATTTATTTCGAAGTCACGTGAGTGACTACGTGAAGAGCCCGCCAGTCCGCATGCAAGTCAATACGCGGAACACATGGGGCGCTAGTCGGAGCAGTTCGAAACTGCTCGGGCAGGTAAGAAATTTTACTTTCAGCGGGCCGCTGCGGACAGGGGGCCCGGAGTAGCTGATGGAGGCGGCCGGTCTTGGGCTGCTGTGGAGGCTCCATTAGGAGCTAGATTCAAGTTGCGGCTGCCGCCGTTGGAGCTCCAAACGGGAGCAGACGGCCGAATTTGGAGGCCGCCGTGGAAGCTCCATAGGAGCTCGGTTTCGTTATTGCCTGCCGGCTTTGGAGCTCCATATGGGAGCAGGCGGCCGGATTTTAGGCCACCGTGGAAGCTCCATTAGGAGTTGGGGCTGCTGGCGTGGCTAGGTTTCGATCGCTGCTAAAGATAACAGCAGCCAGTGTTAGCCGCGGCCAGGGCAGCGAACGCTAGGTAAGCTCAGCTGCCATAGCGCCTATAAATTTTTAAACATAGTTGCTGCTGAGGCAGCATACGCTGTAGACCAGCATATAGTGTGTGCTCTATTTGTAGGGACATTTCGATATACTACAGATAGTTCTTTAATTGAAATCAAAATCTGAAGAACTGATTAAGGTAGTTATAAATAGAGCTGGCAGTTTTAATAGCGGTTGATGTTCCGCCACGTTTGTGACTATTGCAGCAGATAGGACATTTTTTATCATACCCCATATGGTGTAGTAAAATGTGACTTGCCATTACGGCACAGAATGGGGCTCCACTGGAGCGGGCGGAGTTCGGAGGAACTCCATTGAGGCTCCAGAAAGGAGCTCCTGGCTTGGGAAGCCTTTTTTCAGCTGTGTCTATTAGACACCTGTGGAGCAATACCTAGTGCAGGGTTGCGTCATGATAATTTCCGCTCAGTAGGGGGGACTGTTGGATATCTTTCATAAATGTACGAGAGTCGCATAAGGAAGAGCTGCCTGCTCTTGCCTCTAAATTTGCTGTTCCCTCGGGGACGGGCAAGCCACTACAAGAGGAGTTGGCCAGCGGCATCAGCTATCTAACATCACACCAGCTGAAGAAATGACAAGCATGACAGACAGGGTCTGCAAATGGAACTTCGCTGAAGTTCCAACAAGCAAATCGACCTGGGTTCAAAGAGACTGGCAGGTAAGGTCTCTTTATTAACCTCCGTAAAACTCCGAAATGGAGCAGTCTGTCGGCCCAGGTTTGGGTTTACTGGCAGCATGGGCTGTCTAGTATTTTTTCATTGTCTCTGGGATAGATCCGGTTGATGTAGAGACATTGGCAGGGTGCCTTGCATAGTAACCTCTGTAATTTCCAAGTAGGAACAGCTTGGTTACCCTGGTTCAGGGTAGACCATCATGGAACTGGCTGGCCATATAGGTCATATTGACCAGGGAAGCACTGCCTCATCATCTGTGATTGAGGTTATCAGACTGCTCAGTAGAATGAAGTAGTTGAAGTCTTCCTCAACACATGTTTTAATTTCTCCTCAGTTAATATTGTCAGTTCATTGGAATCATCATTGCCATCCTCTCTGGGATAGGTAGCTACCAGCAGGAAGCTGGTCTGGCATATAATATTTTTTATCTGACCTGCAGGTTCATGTTGTGAATCAACAAGGTATTTATAATAATCCATAGGCTCTCAATACCAGTATTGCTGATTGAGTGGCGGGTCGAAGAGATTGTGTTGTGCATTCTGGCGACTCAGACAAGTGGTTTCAGTCAGAGGACTGCGAAGCAATTTCTTATTCAGGCTTGCATTATGCTAAGTTCGACTCTGAGGAAGAACGCTGAGAATTCGTGGTGACACTTATAGTCAAGAGTTGACAGGGAACTCGTATTCCCACATCAAAGGGAGACTGTATTTTCAGCTCTAGTCATAAGGTTCTGATTATGTTATCAGCGAAATGTATGAATAACTAGATAATGCATCTTCCGCTGCAAGAGAAGCCAAAAAATTTCCGTCCGTATGGTCAATAGAGGAACGGTGGTTCCTAGTGGAATCCATGACATCTCATCAGAGGATGAGTGGTCTGGCCAAGAACAAGAGGGGTATATTTCTGATACTTCTCAAGATTACAGAAACATGGAGCATGCCAAATCAGGTTAGCATTTGGTTAATCTGATCATGTGTTTAGTTACCCGTTTAAGATGGATGATTGGCTTTCAGCAATTTAACCGGGGGCTCCAACTTTGTGACATTTAGACCTGGAGCGGGGCCGTACATCACCCGGCATGGCCTTAAATGGCCATGGGACTTACCATCGCCCGCCTGGGGCTTCAACATCGGGAGAAAAATGGTGCAGGGGAGAGCAAAGACTTTGCCTTCCATCACAGTGAGGAGGAGATTCACTGTGATGGATGTTTGTGTGAATTGAATTGTTTGTTTGTCTTGTAGGAATTGTTTTGTTTGTATGGCTGTAGAAACGGAGTTTCGTTTGAGCCTCACTGAGGTTCAAATGACTTGGAATAAATATTGAATTGATTATTGAATTGAAAGATGCATACTTTGCCATATCTATACACATGAGGCACAGATTATCTGGTGTTTTGATAACAAAGCAAGTGGTGGAAGCCAATGCTGCCCTACTCAGATCAAAGGGCATTGTGTCAACGAGTTTTAGATAATATGCAAAATTTTCAGCTGATAAAACTTAGGGGTTATCAGTAGATACCTCTTGCGATATTAAGAATGAGGCAATATGAAATTTAATAGTGCCAATTTTGCCTATTCAATCAGGCCATGGTAAGGCGGCTGAAGCAACTCCTATTTACTTGGTCACGAGTCATGGCTGGGGCAGCCTGTCTTCTCGGGCAGCTAGCTCTGCACGATTGTATGGGAAGCTTGTGAACAAAATATTTGAGTTACTTTTAAACGGAAGTAACAGAGTTTGTGTGGCTTTCAGTTTGAGCTTAGCGAAGCGTTTATGTGATAGCACAATTGACACTGATTGTGCTGCTTTGTCATTCTCTATAGTACCATAAGTGGGACAATAAATGATTGGTTATTCACCCGCTGTTCACTAACGTTATGCAGGGTGTCTTTTATATGACCACTCTAATAGCCTACACTCATTGTAGTGTGCGATGTATATCAGTAAATTATTATGCAAATATTCTTCTACTGTATTCCTAATGGAAGCAGTATTTTTAAGATGATTATGCTTTCAGCAACTGATCTCAGCACAAAGAACACAGTCTTTACTCAATCTCTGGCTTGGTCTCTGGGTCATAACTGACATTAGGATAGCTTATGGGAATTATCTCATAAGCAAAATGGGCATGATTGCGTACATTTGAAGTTGACAGCATACCCTCCAGAGCAGAGATTGGGGGTGTCATTAGGTATGCAAGTGCACTGAGCTTGCTAGTACCTATGAGATGAAAGATAGTTTATTTATTGTTATTCAATAGTCTCAAGATATTGCTGATGGCTCATTAGCAGCCAATAAAATGGATATTTCCCTTTCATCATACAGCAAGAGGCTTACATAGTGCGTGTTTATAAATTATAAAATTTGCATTGAATATGTCTGGATATTTGCAGATAGAATTCTGCACAGTTGCATGAGTTATTGTCTAACTCAAAGTCCATTGGGACTATGGTCCGGTTAAGAACAATGACCATGTATGCAAGTTAGCATCATGGTATTAATAACCCATGTTTTTCTACCATTAATGGTTTATCTGTTTAAGTGTTTCACACACAGATTTGGTTACTGCATGAAACCACAGAGCTTTGAAGTCTTCACGTAGTCACTCACGTGACTTCGAAATAAAATAGAAAGATTAAACGAGAACTTACCGTTTGAAGTTTGATCTTTATTTTATGAGCAGTTGAAGTGAGGGAATACGTGCCTTCCACTCCCAACCCTAGTTCTCATAAAGATCATTCGGTAGTTCTAAGGTCGTTAATCTTTCTATAGCTTAGGTCAGCAACTATTCTGTGGTTTAATACAGCTGCTCCAAAGATTGACACACATGCGGACTGGCGGGCTCTTCACGTATTCCCTCACTTCAGCTTCTCATAAAATAAAGATCAAACTTCAAATGGTAAGTTCTCGTTTAATCTTTCTATTGTTCTCAACCAAGCCTTAATGCTTTGATCAATTGAAAGCCATATATCCCCCCTAATGATCCATCAACAAAAAGAGGTACCATCCCAAATAAACAAGAAGGTGCTTTCAAGTTACAACAATGCAACACAAATGCTTGAATCTTTCACTACGGAACTCGCATTATTTGACTGAATGAACAGGCCGGTAGCGTCATGGTCTGGTACAGCAATTCCAAATCCTAGGAATACAAGAGACTGCAGAGAGTGGAGGACACAGCCCGATATATCACAGCACAGCCCTCCCCACCATTGCAAGCATTTACCTGCCTCAAAATGGTGGCATCTATCATCGTGGATCTCCTCCATTCCGGCAAAGCCCTCTTCTTGCTGCTACTGTCAGGCAGACGTAAAGAAGCCTGAACTTCCAAACCACAAGGTTCAGGAACATCTCATTTCTTACTACTTTCTGAAGAAGGGTCTCGACCCAAAACGTCACCCATTCCTTCTGGCTGGAGACGCTGCCTGTCCTGCTTGAGTTGCTCCAGCATTCTGTTTCTCTTCAGTGTAAACCAGCATCAGCAGTTCTTTCCTACACATTCTTACTACTGTACCATCGGGTTCGTGAACCAAGCTGCACAACCTGAATCCTACCTCAGCAATGGAATACTATGGGGAAGCTCCTCCACTAAGCTGGACTTGCATACTAATTATTTTACCCAATCCTTTCTCTATTTCATTGTCTTGTATAATTTATGTACAATTTCTGTGTTGTAAGTGTAAGTGGCTGTGATGCTGTTGCAAGCACTAATTTCATTGTACCTGCACATCACAAGTTCTATTAACATGACAATAAACTCGACTTCACTTGACTTGAAATATTTTTATATTTATCACGATGATCAAACTCAACTGGAGAAAAATACAATACATTATGTCTATATAACATGCCCATTGGGCCAATAAAGTAATGATTACTCAATTTAGCTTGCTCGGGTCATCTCGTGTGTCCTGGGAAATATAAATAAGCATGCAGCAAGAGAGCCAGCTTTTTAGTAGAAATAGACATTTTCAACTCCATTTGTTCAGATGTGCTAAAATCAGTGGACCAGTCATGGATCCATGGAGCAATACAGCATGAAAGCAGGCCATTCGGCCCAACTCACCCATGCTGACCAAGTTGCCTCACCTATCAAGTCCCACTTACCTGAACCTGGCCCGTAATCATCCAAAATTTTCTAATCCATGCTGTTGTCCAGGTGTCTTTTAAATGTAGTAACTTCTAGCCATTTCTACCATTTCTTCCGGCAACTCGTTCCATATATGCACTAAACCCTCTGTGTGAAAAACCTGCTCCTCTGGACCCTTTTAAATCTTCTCCCTTTACCTGAAAAATGCTCGGCATTTATTTGAATGAGTGGAGCTCTAACAAAGAAACACTGTTTGCTAAAAAAGACAAAATGTGCTGCAGCAACTCAATGAGTCAGGCAACATCTCTGTAGCACTTGGACAGGTGACATTTCAGATCAGGACCCTTCTTTAGATGGATCTCCTTGTTTCTAGTTCCTTGTTCCAAGAAACTCGGTTTTCTGCTTGATTGCCACCATATCCACCACGTTATATGCATTCTCTCCACCAGTGTCACAGCATGTTTGCAGTGTGCGCCATCTTCAAGTTATGTGTCTAAAAATCACCAAGACTTCTTTGACACCAGCTCTGAAACTCATGACCTCCATTACACAGAGGACAACAGCAGCAGGTGCATGAGAATCCCCCTAGCTTTCATCTGTATTTTCCACACGACAATACACAATCCTGGCCTGAGCATATATCCTCTTCTTCGTCATCAGGTTAAAATCTATGCCCTAGTGGTGGCACAGTGGCGTAGCGGTAGAGTTGCTGCCTTACACCAAATGCAGCGCCGGAGACCCGGGTTCGATCCCGACTACAGGTGCTGTCTGTAAGGAGTTTGTATGTTCTCTCCGTGACCTGCGTGGGTTTTCTTTGAGATCTTCGGTTTTCTCCCACACTCCAAAGATGTACAGGTATGTAGGTTAATTGGCTTGATAAATGTTTTTTAAAAATTGTCCCTAGTGGGTGTAGGATAGTGTTAATGTGCGGGGATCACTGGTCGGCACAGACCCGGTGGGCCAAGAGGGCCTGTTTCCGTGCCATATCTCTAAACTAAACTAAACTACTGGGGCTAAAAATCTTCCCAACAGTAGGAATGAGGCCATGAATGAACTACGACCCGTCTCCAGTCTTGGAATCTGTAAATGCCTGGGAATACTGGTGTCAAGGCTTCTTGTAATACAAGGTACTTAATGTAAATGCAACCTCAATTTCAGAGACCATTTCTGCTTTGGGTGGGTTCCAGGAGCATTGATCAATTTGCAGCCAGAAAGTGCGTAGGGCATTTTTCATGAATTGGAAACCTTCCAGTCAAACTAAACTTTGTGTATTGATAACCTTGCCTCCTTTCCACAATTCCAAAGTATGGTTTTAAAATCGGCTGCAGGGTGGGTTTCCCTCTGAATAAATGATTCTATGCATTTCACATTTGCTTCTCAGCAACTGTATTTCATGAATGAATCTTCCTTGGCTTGTTCTTTATGTTGAATAGGATCGGCACGTGTATATAGTTATTAATTTCCAAACAGATATTTTGGAAATACATGAAGATAGACACAAAAATGCCGGAGTAACTCAGCGGGACAGGCAGCATCTCTGGAGAGAAGGATAGGGTGACGTTTCGGTTCGAGACCCTCCTTCAGACACCTTCAGGCATCTTCTCTCCAGAGATGCTGCCTGTCCCGTTGAGTTGCACCAGTATTTCGTGTCAACATCTGTTTAACCCAGCATCTGCAGTTCCTTCCTGCACATTTTGGAAATGCATGGCTAATTATTGAATGATCAGTAAATCAAGGACACACAGATTAACATTTCCATGATTATTCCCAGCTAGAGAAGGTCTTCCTTCCAAAACTTGAAAAACTATATTTTTTGTCTTCAGTAATGTCAAGGGCCTGTCCCACTTGGACGTCATTTGCGCCTCATTTATGCATCATGTTGGAAATTGGTCGACACGTCGTGACGCGTGGGGTGGCGTGTGGGTGACGCGTGCATAGTGCATGATGAGGCGTTGAACCGCATGTAGTGGCGCGCGGTATCGCGCGGCGCTCTGGGATTTCGTTGTGTACCGAAATCCACACGCGCCACCTGCATGACGTATCGCTGACGCATTGGCGTCGCACGCTGATGTCCCTATGTCGCACGTGTATCACGTGGTGACGCATGGTTACGTCACCGTGCGTCAACGTCCGTAAACATGTGATGCGGCTCGCCGCCCATACGCAGCCGGCCCGCCTTTTGCGCGTCATGTAACCTCGTCTAACCTCGTCCACTCAGACCTCTTCCTGGGTTTCTTGCTTGCCTTTCTTGTTCTACTCCTGCCTGGCTGATCTGTAAGTATGAGGGCTGCTGCTAACAGGCATCTCTGTTGATGCTGTAGCAAAAAAATCTGTAGTTCTTCCATGATGGTCATGATGCAGAATAGGGAAGCAGGGTATTCTAATGACGTCACGCGCACCAGACGACTGTCCTGACGCATGATGACGCGTGATTTGTGCGCGTCAGTCACTACCGGCATATCGCGTAAATGACGCGCAAATGACGCCCAAGTGGGACAGGCCCTTCAAACTAAAAGGAATAATATTCCTTCTTTAAACGTCTTTAAAATATAATTACATAGAAAACCCCTTTTTCACTGATTTCAGTGGTTGTTACACGATGATATTTTATTAAAGCATCTAATCCATATTTGTTTAAAATGAAAGGGAGTGAACTGGGAACCCAATTGAAATATAGAGTAACTACGGAATGATTTAAAACCCAGATGATACATTTATTGACCTGCGCAATGAATGTTTATTATTACCACTGCCAGTAATTCAGCAGTGACATGCCTTTAATGAAATATTCATAGAATAAGACCTATATTCTGTATGTCAGTCCTGGTATTTAAAACAAGAACTGTCAGAGTCAGGTGAGAGGTGGTTTTTAACAGCGCTTTAAGATGAACAATATCTCTTTTGTTGTGTTACACCACTTGAAATTTTATGGCCCAAAATCAAACTTATTCAGTACCTAGTCAGATTATAAAGCATCGTGTGGTTTTAACAATAGATATGAAAGAACTCATTGTATATTAAGTTGGATCACCAAGTCCTAACTTTTGAGAACATTCTTCTCCCACCTCCGCACATACACTTCATCTACCTCATTTCTTGAGAATATGCACTGGGTTTTGAAATCTCAATTTAATATAGAATAGTCAACCCCATTGCAGCTATCAGCTAAGTGATAAAGGGAAAGAAATGACATTGCTCTCTACAGTTTATTTTTTGTTTACTTGGTCACTTAAATATGGTTTGAGTACGTTAAAACTGTTGTTTGCCTGTAAATGCTTCAAACCACTGCAAAAATATATATTTCTTCAAAGGCTATGTATCCTGCTTAATTCATTTCAGTGAACATTCAGATACATTTTGGTGCAGTGACAACTAAAGAAATCCCAAAAGCACACAAAGGTTTAGCTGGAATTTAATTAGCTAAAAACTTCAGACCAACACTCCGAGCTAAGGCAAGTTTGTCATGCTTACCATGTGGTTTTGCTTGCAGTATAATTTGGAAACAAATGTTCATGGCTTCATATGACTTGTAGTTCTCTACTTCTCAACTAAACTTTCTGGTCTGAGTCCAGTCCATTTGTTTTGCTTTGAATAAACCTGATATATCATTGCTAGATCCTCTCTCGCTGCTCTCCCTCTGTGATGTCTACTGTTGCTTGCCAGCCCTGTCTCCCTCGTTATGCTGTGTAGGAGGGAACTGCAGGTGCTTGTTTAAACCAAAGATAGACACAAAATGCTGGAGTAACTCAGTGGAGCAGGCAGCATCTCTGGAGAGAAGGAATGGGTGATGAAACCCATTCCTTCTCTCCAGAGAACCTGTCCCTCTGAGTTACTCCAGCATTTTGTGTCTCTACCTCTTTATATTGCATTTCTCCCCTTTACACTCTCAGTGCTGATGAAGGGTCTCGACCCAAAGCGTATATTATCTACTTGCATCCACATTTGCTACATGATCCATTGAGTTAGTCCAACAGCTTGTTTTTTTCCTCCGTTTTTGTGAAATATTGTTTTAAATGCAAAGCCTTTCTTCGTTTCGTGAGATCACCATTCCTGATGTAATGTAGATACAGAGATACTGAATCTCCCATTGATTGCTTACTGCTACAATTATTTTAGATTCATTCAATTTTGCGTGTAACTACCCTTCAATCACTGCACTGGGACTGAGAAATCACCTTGCATTTATCAGGAAACATGATCGCAGATTCGGTTAATATTTTTATTTGAAGTATTTTAGAGAGATTCTTTTTCAATGGACTCTGTAGACTGTTTGTTCAGTTCAATAGACCCTGTTTGCTGAGTAAATTGACACTGTAGCAAATTCTACCAGAAATCCCATTTTCTTCCTTGAACTCATTGCCAAGCTCACAGATGTCAATAGATACCCTGACACAGAAGCCAAATAGCATGTGAAAGAGCCCTAAAGGGATGGTGCAGAAGGCATTAGAAGGCTTTGCTTGAGTGTTTGTGACTGAAAATTCAATAATGTGCAAGATTTGAGGTATTGTATGCAACTGAAGCGCCTTCATGCATGGGTCATATGTCATAAGGTGTTAAGTGATAGGAGTAAAATTAGGCCATTTGGCCCATCAATCTACTCCATCATTCAATCATGGCTGATCATGGAAAAATGTTTTCCATGCGCACTGTTAAGGCCCTCAATGAACTGACTTGTTCGATGGACTCACCACTGATCTATAAGCTGTTTTACTTTGTCATAAGGACATAAATGATAAGAGCACAATTAGGTCAGTCTACTCCGCCATTCAATCATGGCTGATCTATCCCTCCCTCCTAACCCCATTCTCCTGGCTTCTCCCTATAACCCCTGGCACCCGTACTAATCAAGAGTCTACCTATCTCTGCCTTAAAAATATCCATTGACTTGGCCTCCGCACCCTTCTGTGGCAAAGAATTCCACAGATTCACCACCCTATAACTTTATTTTATGCACACTATGATTTGAAAGGCATTAGACAGGCAGGAAGAAGGGCTGGGGGCATTAGGGGAAGAGATGGGCTGGTGAGAGAAGGATCTAGAGGGTGATTAAATACATTATTGGGGGGGACTGATCACAGCCAAGTGCTAGGATCAATATGGACCCAAAAAGAAGGTCAAACCGGGAGGCCAAGATGATGATTCGGAAGCAAGAGTAGCCTGTGTAGGAATGAACTGCAGATGCTGGTTTAAACCGAAGGTAGACACAAAAAGCTGGAGTAACTCAACTGGACAGGCAGCATCTCTGGAGAGAAGGAATGGATGACGTTTTGGGTTGAGACCCTTCTTCAGACTGAAAGTCATGGGAAAGGGAAACGAGAGATATAGACAATGATGTGGAGAGATAAAGAACAATGAATGAAAGATAGGCAAAAAAATAATGATGATAAAGGAAACAGGCCATTGTTAGCTGTTTGTTGGGTGAAAACGAGAAGCTGGTGCAACTTGGATGGGGTGGGATGGAGAGAGAGGGAATGCCAGGGCTACCTGAAGTTAAATAAATCAATATTGATACCACTGGGCTGTAAGCTGCTCAAGCGAAATATGAGATGCTGTTCCTCCAATTTGTGTTTAGCCTCACTCTACTAATGGATGAGACCTGTATGGGTTGGTTACTGTGGTGAGGCAAAAGAATGTGAGGTTTGGTAAGGCTAGTAAAGGCTAGTAAGACTTGATAAAGTTAGTAAGAGGGCTGAGGCAAGGGATGTGGCTGTGGTTGACAATGGGAGCAAGCATGACTGGCAATGGGAGTTTGGACAATGAGATCCAAAGGGGAATGTTAGGGTGAGTTTTAGGGTTGGTATGAGATGTGTTTGGATCGTGTGAAATTGTTATCAAGTGGTAGAAAAATAGTTGGAGCTGATGGAGTTTGAGAGAGATTCATTCAGGCTGGCGGGGTGGGGGGAGGGGGTGAGGGGGTGGGTGACAAGTGGGAAAGGCTTCACTGGTTGAAAAGTCAATCACAGTGAAGAATTCTTAGTAAGAAAACCAGGAAATAAATAGTGCAAAGGAAATAAAAAATTAGACTTCAAATATTTTTCCAAGCTGCAATAAAATTGGCAAATGGGCACACAATATAAATAGAAGCTGATGTGTAGGAAAGAACTGCAGATGCTGGTTTAAATCGAAGATAGACACAAAATGCTGGAGTAACTCCGTGGGTCAGGCAGCATCTCTGGAGAGAAGGAATGGGTGACGTTTCAGATCGAGACCCTTCTTCAGAATCTGCAATTTTCAGTCTGACGAAGGGTCTCGACCCGAAACGTCACCCATTCCTTCTCTCCAGAGATGCTGCCTGTCCCGCTGAGTTACTCCAGTATTTTGTGTCTAACAACAGGGAAGAAGCTGTTCCTGAAGCAGGTGGTATGTGCTTTCAAGCTTTTATATGTGCCTGCCGGGAAGGGGAGCATGGAGAATGAGGGTGGTGTGAGTGATCCTTGATTATATTGGCTGCTTTCCCAAGGCAGTGTGAAGTGCGGATAGTGTTGATGGGGAAGAATCTGGTTTGCACAGAAACGTAGAAACATAGAAAATAAGTGCAGGAGGAGGCCATTCGGCCCTTCGAGCCGAATGTGCGATGGACTGGGCTAAATCCGTAACTCTGAACAATTTCATGTTATCTTGGGCAGAGCAGTTGCCTTACCATGCTGTGATGCATATAATGAATGAATTAATTAATTAATACTTTATTGTCCCATGTGACAAGTCACAAGGAGAGAATAAAGGGGGACATGGCGCGTGGTACTTTGTAACTTTGTAAGCGCCCTTAATGTGGTGACTATTTGCATACCTTGGGTATGCAAGCAAAGAATTTCACTGTGACTTGTCACATATGACAATAAAGTATTCATTCAGATAAATAGGATGCTTTCAATGGTGCAAATGCTTTATCACTTCTTGTTAGCCATGCTCTGCATTGCTAATTTTGCACCAGCTCTTTAATTAGTTAGCTATGAGCAATTTCCTCTTTCCCTCTTTCATAACTCACAAATAAAGGAATTCTGAACTCCGTTTGACTTCCGGTGCACTTTTGAGCTACATCTAGGAACCAGGCACGTTTCAGAGCTTCATGCATTGCAGACGCGTAAAGCCTCATCCATGCTTTTGTTGCTTCTGAACTTTGCAATTCCCATAGCTTCCCACCCAGACTTCTGTCAATTACCATCCAGTCAACTTGAGTCCATTGGAATACCTGTTAACTATGTTGCATGATTTCATCCACCATCAATGTGCCCACCAATGAACTCTGGCTCTTAATCCCGCAAAGGAGCATTTTTACAAAATGCTTCTTTTCAGCCTCATCCCCTCCCTCGACCTCATAGTATCTCCCCCACTCTCACAAAACTTACCTCTGCAGTTTTCCCCTGCTACCCTACAATAGGTCCCTGTGTATTCAATTATGATTTATTTTCCGTATTCGGTTAGTCATAGATTAATACATGGAAACAGGCCCTTTGGGCCAACATGTCACAGTTGCACTAGTCCCACCTGCCTGCATTTAGTCCATATCCCTCCAAACCTGTCCGATCCATGTTTGTTTCTTTAAAAATGTGGATAGTCCCAGCCTCAACTACCTCCTCTGGCAGCTTGTTCCATACACCCACCACCCTTTGTGTGAAAAGGTTACCCTTCAGATTCATGTTAAATCTTTTCCCCATCACCTTAAACCAAAGTCTTCTGATCCTCGATTCCCCTACTCTGGACAAGAGATTCTGTGCATCTACTCGATCTACATCTCCCATGATTTTATACACCGCTATAAGATCATCCCTCATCCTCCTGCACTCCAAGGAATAGAGTCCCAGCCTGCTCAACTTGTCCCAATAGCTCAGATCCTCTAGTCCTGGCAACATCCTCATAAATACAAGGTTGTAAGTTGAAACATAGATACATAGAAACATAGAAAATAGGTGCAGGAGTTGGCCATTCGGCCCTTCGAGCCTGCACCACCATTCAATATGATCATGGCTGATCATCCAACTCAGTATCCTGTACCTGCCTTCTCTCCATACCCCCTGATCCCTCTAGCCACAAGGGCCACATCTAACTCCCTCTTAAATATAGCCAATCAACTGGCCTCAACTACCTTCTGTGGCAGAGAATTCCACAGATTCACCATTCTCTGTGTGAAAAATATTTTTCTCATCTCGGTCCTAAAAGACTTCCCCCTTATCCTTAAACTGTGAGCCCTTGTTGTGGACTTCCCCAACATCGGGAACAATCTTCCTGCATCTAGCCTGTCCAACCCCTTAAGAATTTTGTAAGTTTCTATAAGATCCCCCATCAATCTTCTAAATTCTAGCGAGTACAAGCCGAGTTTATCCAGTCTTTCTTCATATGAAAGTCCTGCCATCCCAGGAATCAGTTTGGTGAACCTTCTCTGTACTCCCTCTATGGCAAGAAGGTATTTCCTCAGATTAGGAGACCAAGACTGTACACAATACTCCAGGTGTGGTCTCACCAAGGCCCTGTACAACTGCAGTAGAACCTCCCTGCTCCTATACTCAAATCCTTTTGCTATGAATGCCAACATACCATTCGCTCTCTTCACTGCCTGCTGCACCTGCATGCCTACTTTCAATGACTGGTGCACCATGACACCCAGGTCTCGTTGCATCTCTCCTTTTCCTAATCGGCCACCATTTAGATAATAGTCTACTTTCCTGTTCTTGCCACGAAAGTGGATACCCTCACATTTATCCACATTATACTGCATCTGCCATGCATTTTCCCACTCACCCAACCTATCCAAGTCACCTTGCAGCCTCCTAGCATCCTCCTCACAGCTAACACTGCCCCCCAGCTTTGTGACATCCACAAACTTGGAGATGTTGCATTCAATTCCCTCATCCAAATCATTAATATATATTGTAAATTGCTGGAGTCCCAGCACTGAGCCTTGCGGTACCCCACTAATCAATGCCTGCCATTCTGAAAAGGACCCGTTTACAGCTACTCTTTGCTTCCTGTCTGCCAGCCAGTTCTCTATCCACATCAATACTGAACCTCCAATACCGTGTGCTTTAAGTTTGCATACTAATCTCTTATGTGGGACCTTGTCGAAAGCCTTCTGAAAGTCCAGATATAACACATCCACTGGTTCTCCATTATCCACTCTACTAGTTACGTCCTCGAAAAATTCTATAAGATTCGTCAGGCATGATTTACCTTTCATAAATCCATGCTGACTTTGTCCAATGATTTCACCACTTTCCAAATGTGCTGCTATACCATCTTTAATAACTGACTCTAGCATTTTCCTCACCACCGATGTTAGACTAACTGGTCTGTAATTCCCCGTTTTCTCCCTCCCTCCCTTTTTAAAAAGTGGGGTTACATTAGCTACCCTCCAATCCTCAGGAACTACTCCAGAATCTAAAGAGTTTTGAAAAATAATCACTAATGCATCCACTATTTCTGGGGCTACTTCCTTAAGTACTCTGGGATGCAGCCTATCTGGCCCTGGGGATTTATCTGCCTTTAATCCATTCAATTTACCTTACACAACTTCCCGACTAATCTGGATTTTACTCAGTTCCTCCATCTCATTTGACCCCCAGTCCCCTGCTATTTCCGGCAGATTATTTATGTCTTCGTTAGTGAAGACAGAACCAAAGTAGTTATTCAATTGGTCTGCCATGTCCTTGTTCCCCATGATCAATTCACCCGTTTCAGACTGCAAGGGACCTACATTTGTTTTAACTAATCTTTTTCTCTTCACATATCTATAAAACTTTTGCAGTCAGTTTTTATGTTCCTTGCCAGTTCTCTTTCATAATCTATTTTCCCTTTCCTAATTAAGCCCTTTGTCCTCCTCTGCTGGATTCTGAATTTCTCCCAGTCCTCTGGTAGGCTGCCTTTCCTGGCTAATTTGTATGCTTCATCTTTTGTTTTGATACTATCCCTGATTTCCCTTGTTATCCATGGATGCACTACCTTCCCTGATTTATTCTTTTGCCAAACTGGGATGAACAATTGTTGTAGTTCATCCATGCAGTCTTTAAATGCCTTCCATTGCATATCCACCGTCAACCCTTTAAGAATCAATTGCCAGTCTATCTTGGCCAATTCACGTCTCATACCCTCAAAGTTACCTTTCTTTAAGTTCAGAACCCTTGTTTCTGAATTAACAATGTCACTCTCCATCCTAATGAAGAACTCCACCATATTATGGTCACTCTTGCCCAAGGGGCCACGCACAACAAGATCGCTAACTAACCCTTCCTCATTACTCAATACCCAGTCTAGAATAGCCTGCTCTCTCGTTGGTTCCTCTACATGTTGGTTTAGAAAACTATCCCGCATAAATTCCAAGAAATCCTCTTCCTCAGCACCCCTGCCAATTTGATTCACCCTATCTATATGTAGATTGAAGTCACCCATTATAACTGTTTTACCTTTGTTGCACGCATTCCTAATTTCCTGTTTGATGCCATCCCCAACTCCACTACTACTGTTAGATGGCCTGAACACAACTCACACTAGCGTTTTCTGCCCCTTAGTGTTTCGCAGCTCTACCCATATCGATTCCACATCCTCCAAGCTAATGTTCTTCCTTTCTATTGCGTTAATCTCCTCTCTAACCAGCAACGCTACCCCAACTCCTTTTCCTTTCTGTCTATCCCTCCTGAATATTGAATATCCCTGGATGTTCAGCTCCCAGCCTTGGTCACCCTGGAGCCATGTCTCCATGATCCCAACTATATCATATTCATTAATAACTATCTGCACATTCAACTCATCCACCTTATTACGAATGCTCCTTGCATTGAGACACAAAGCCTTCAGGCTTGTTTTTACAACACTCTTACCCTTGATACAATTATGTGGAAAAGTGGCCCTTTTTGATTTTTGCCCTGGATTTGTCTGCCTGCCACTTTTACTTTTCACCTTGCTACCTATTGCTTCTACCCTCATTTTACACCCCTCTGTCTCTCTGCTCATGCTCCCATCCCCCTGCCACCTTAGTTTAAATCCCCCCTGACATCACTAGCAAACACTCCCCCAAGGACATTGGTTCCATTCCAGCCCAGGTGCAGACCGTCCTGTTTGTACTGGTCCCACCTTCCCCAGAACTGGTTCCAATGCCCTAGAAATTTGAATCCCTCCCCCTTGCAACATTTTTCAAGCCACGTATTGATCTGCAATATCCTCCTATTTCTACTCTGACTAGCACGTGGCACTGGTAGTAATCCAGAGATTATTACCTTTGAGGTCCTACTTTTAAGTTTATGTCCTAGCTCCCTAAATTCACCTTGTAGGACCTCATCCCATTTTTTTACCTATATCGTTGGTGCCAATGTGCAACACGACAACTGGCTGTTCACCCTCCCCCTCCAGAATGTTATGCAGCTGCTCAGTGACATCCCTGACCCTTGCACCAGGGAGGCAACATACCATCCTGGAGTCTCGTTTGCGGCCGCAGAAACGCCTATCTATTCCCCTTACAATTGAATCCCCTATTACTATAGCCCTTCCATTCTTTTTCCTCCCCTCCTGTGCCGCAGAGCCACCCACGGTGCCATGAACTTGGCTGCTGCTGCCTTCTCCTGATGAGCCATCTCCCCGAACAGTATCCAAAATGTATGTCTGTTTAGGAGGGAGATGACCGCAGGGGACTCCTGCACTACGTGCCTACTGCTACGCTGGCTAGTGGCCACCCGTTCCCTTTCTGTCCGCTTAACTTTTACCTGCGGTGTGGCCAACTCACTGTACGTGCTATTCACGACTTTCGCAGCATCGTGGATGCTCCAGTATGAATCCAACCGCAGCTCCAATCATTCAATGCGGTCTGCCAGGAGCTGCAGCTGGACACACTTCCTGCAAACGTAGTCACCAGGGACACCGACCATATCCCTGATCTCCCAAATGTTGCAGGATGAGCAAACCATGGGGCCGATCTCAACTGACATGGCTAACCCACAAATTAAATCAACACATTCACACTATAAAAATCTTAATCCTTTAAACTGCACCTTTACTAAAAAGCACTGTACCCTTAACTCACTGTACCCTTAACTCACTGTACCCTTAACTCACTCAACCCTTAACTCACTCAACCCTTAACTCACTCAACCCTTAACTCACTCAACCCTTAACTCACTCAACCCTTAACTCACTCAACCCTTAACTCACTCAACCCTTAACTCACTGAACCCTTAACCAGAAAGGAGAAATACAAACCTGGGGTAGCTCCCAATCAGCTGCTTCCTCTAGTCCGCTTCCACCAATCAGCGGCTTCCTCCAGACCTCTTCCTTTGAAGTGTGATGGAACGTTGCAGAGTGGGTGCTCCTCCCGCTCCAACCACTCCTGGGCCTCTGTGAAACAAAGCCCCGCTCTCGGTTTTTGAACTCACCGCCCGGACGCTGCTCCTCCCGCTCCAACGGCTCCTGGGCCTCTGTGAAACAAAGCCCCGCGCTTGGTTTTTGAACTCACCGCCCGGACGCTGCTCCTCCCGCTCCAACGCCTCTGTGAAACAAAGCCCCGCGCTCGGTTTTTGAACTCACCGCCCGGACGCTGCTCCTTCCGCTCCAACCGCTCCTGGGCCTCTTGAAAACCCTTCTTTACTGGCAGCTCTGCTTTCAGATATATAGACCCAGCATGTTGTAATGCCATATTACTGCCTCCTTTTCCCTCATTTTGGTCATCTGCCTTCTATTTGATGCATCTCTTGTGTAGCATCTCCTATAGCTTTGCTCCATCAAAGGTACTATATTAATGCATATTCTTGTTTTCGACATATGTTCTAACTGGTTTTAATAATACCCAAGCAAATTTTCAAGAGTCAAGAGTGTTTTATTGCCATATGTCCCAGATAGAACAATGAAATTCTTGCTTGCTGCAGCACAACAGAATATGTAAACATAGTACATAATGGGAGAAAAATTTCAGTGTGTATATATACACATGCACACATACTCAATAAATAAACAAATATAGTGCAATAATAATAATAGTCTGTTGGAGTTCAGAGCTTATTTGTTGTCATGTTTAATAGCCTGGTGGCTGTAGGGAAGATGCTGTTCCTGAATCTGGACGTTACAGTTTTCAGGCTCCTGTACCTTCTTCCCGATGGCAGGGGTGAAACGAGTGTGTGGCCAGGATGGTGTGGGTCTTTGATGATGTTTGCTGCCTTTTTGAGGTAGTGACTACGATAGATCCCTTCGATGGTGGGGAGGTTAGAGCCGGTGATGGACTGGGCAGTGGTCAGAACTTTTTGCAGTCTTTTCCGCTCCTGGACGTTCAAGTTGCCGAACCAGGCCACGATATAGCCAGTCAGTATGCTTTCTACTGTGCACCTGTAGAGAGCATACTGACTCTACATAAATCTGTAATTTCCAAATTAAGAACATTCCTCCGTGAAAATGTGCAGTAAGGAAGACAAATGCAATGCTCGCATTTATTTTGAGAGGACTAAAATATAAAAATAGGGATGTAATGCTGAGGCTTTTGTCAAGCTCTGGTTAGACTGCATTTGGAGTATTGTGGGCAGTTTTGGGCACCATATTTGAGGAAAGACATGATGGTGTTGGAGAGCGTCCAGAGGAGGTTTACCAGAATGATCCCAGGAATGATTGGGTTAACATATGATGAGCTTTTGATGGTGCTGGATCTGTACATGCTGGAGTTTAAAAGGACGAGGGGGGACCTCATTGAAACTTACCGAATAGCGAAAGGCCTGTAGAGAGTGGATTTTGAGAGGATGTTTCCACTAGTGGGAGAGTCTAGGACCAGAGCCCATTGCCTCAGAATAAAAGGACGTACAGTACCTTTAGAAAGGAGATGAGAAGGAATTTCTTTAGTCAGAATCTGTGGAATTCATTGCCATAGACAGATGTGGAGGTCAAGTCAACGGAAGGAGAGATTGACAGATTCTTGATTAGTACGGGTGTCAGGCGTTATGGGGAGAAGGCAGAAGAATAGAGTTAGGAAAGAGAGCTAAATCGGCCATGATTGAATGGCGGAGTAGACTTGATGGGCCGAATAGCCTAATTCTGCTCCTATCACTTATGACCTTATGAAAACTTATATCCTGCATATGCATCCAGCTGTTTTCAGGCACTGAACGGTAACAACTAACCGTGGAAACTATTATTCCTCTTGCTATTATTTAATAGTACTGCAGTGACAGACACCAAACCTCAAGCATCATCGTGGATTATTTGTCTTTAAATTTACTGGCCTTAGAGCATACAACATCAGTGTCACTGTATGGAATAAATACATTCTCATTAACTTGCTCCTCATCCTATCAAAACCAATAATTAGCCAGTCTCACTTAAGCGATTTTTTAGGTGACTACAGGCGACTGCCGAAAATTTTTCAACATGTTGAAAAATTTTCAGCGACAGTGGCGACAGTTTGGGCTGTCGTAGGTTGTCGTAGGTCAGTGGTTCTTAACCTTTTTGGCACCAGTACGCGCATACGGGAACAAAATACTGTATGTGGTATGTACCTTTGTTAGGTTCCTAAACATGGGCTCAGCAAATTGATATGTTATTTGTGTCCCCTTCATGACCCCCGGCAAAGCCCCAAATGACCCCCGTAGGGGGTCACGACCCCCAGGTTAAGAACCACTGTCGTAGGTGCTGTCGTAAGTTGTCGCCAGTCTAACGTAGGTTGTCGCCAGGTGACGTAGGTTGTCGCTGGTGCTGACTTCGGTGAATTCCATTGTCCTAGTCACTGGCAGTCGCCGAAAAAATCACCTAAGTGGGACACTTAGATGTTTTCCTAAGGTCATTAGTCACCTAAGGTCAAAAATCACCTAAGAATGACTAATGTTTTCTGGGTCATTAGTCATGACCCAGAAAACAAATAAAAATTGCCATAGAATGTTTTGTTACTGTCTAACACATAATTATCAGTTCTTGGAAATGTTCAACAAATCAGATTTAATATATTTACCATTCTGAAATTTTGACTGCATGTAACTAATTTGGATGAGCCACCTACTGATTCCTGAAATTATGCCTATTTCATTGTTGGATGATTCATTGATTTTTATTCTTGGATTTCCAAATCCCTGCTTTCAATGCCTTCATTGACTCCTCCAGTACTGTTATTTTGTTTTAGCATGGAAACATTACTGCCTGCAATCCATAATATTTCTGCTTGATAAATTCCCACTTTGCTCCCTCAAATCTGTGGGATACAAGCTGAGGTAAATCTGCTGAAGGTGCCAATCATCCAGTGTAATTCATTCTCCTAAGAAACACAGGACCAATTTTCTCAAGCCGACAGCCTCTTCAAATTAAAGATAGACACAAAATGCTGGAGCAACTCAGCAGGACAGGCAGCATCTCTGGAGAGAAGGAGTGGGTGACGTTTTGGGTCGAGTTCCTTCTTCAGACTGATGAAGGGTCTCGACCCCAAACGTCACCCATTCCTTCTCTCCAGAGATGCTGCCTGCCCCGCTGAGTTGCTCCAGCATTTTGCGTCTATCTTTGGTTTAAACCAGCTTCTGCACTTCCTTCCTAAACAGCCTCTTCAAATTGTTCTCTCGCTATACAGCAGTTTTGCACTAAACTGGGTGTGAAAATATTGTGGATAGTTGTAGACTGCTTCCATTTGCCCTTCCTCTTCCCTTGCCTCAAGCACATTTCAGTCTGTCCAGCCATTATCATTGTAGTCCATCAACTTGTCCACCACTTACTATCAATCCTCCCAAGGTCATTTATTTTATGAAACCTACCACCTACTTCTTGGATAGCCAAAATGCTGGAGTAACTCAGCGGGACAGGCATCCTCATATTTTGCTTGGGCAGCTTACAATCCTGTGGCATGACTATTGATTTCTCTAACTTCAAACAACCCCTGCTTTCCCTCTCTCTCCATCCCTCCCCCACCCAAGTCACACCAGGTTCCTCTTCTCATCCAGCAAACAGCTTACAATGGCCTGTTTCCTTTACATTGGTTACTTTTTTTGCATATCTTTCATTCATTCATTCTATATCTCACTTCATCATCGTCTAAATCTCTTGTTTCCCTTTTCCGTGACTAGTCTGAAGAAGGGTCTCGACCCGAAACAGCTACCATTCCTTCTCTCCAGAGTTGCTGCCTGTCCTGCTGAGTTTGCCACTGCTACACGGGTGGGTTTAAACTAAATAGTGGGGGGGGGGGGGGGAGGGGAGGGGGAGACATATTGGAAATACAAGGATGGAGTTAAAGGGAAAAAGAGTATAGGAAAAGTCAATGGGTGTTTTTAAAGCGGAGATTGACAGATTCTTGATTAGTAAGGGTGTCAAAGGTTACGGGGAGAAGGCGGGAGAATGGGGTTGAGAGGGAAAAATAGATCAGCCATGATTGAATGGAGGAGTAGACTCGATGGCTGAATGGTATAATTATGCTCTTATGTCCTATGTTCTTATGTGCTTTGTTCTATCTAGACTGCCTTGGATCAAGGAGGTGGCTCACCAACATCTTCTCAGGACAAGTAAAATGGATAAAAGCTGTCAGCTTTACCAGTGACCTTCCCTTCCCAGGGGTACATTTATAGGAATACTTTGCACCTCCAGAGTCCTGGTACAGTTATAATAATAATAATAATAATAATAATCATTTTATTTACTGGCGCCTTTCTAAAACCCAAGGACACCTTACAATGCATAGAATCACAAAAAAAATACAAAACACATAATCGGAATAAATTAAATATAAAAACACCACAGTACACAAATCAAGGACAGAATTCAATTTCAAGAGCACCAAAAGAAAATAAGAAACACAATTTGAGGAGAGAGCAGCGGCGACCAATTCACGCCAGCGTCCACTCTCCCCTCCGACCGCCATCTTGTACACGGACTAACAGGGACAGCACACAAAATCATCCCCCCACAATGACCACCACTGTGGGGAAGGCACAATGTCCAGTCCCCAACCCAGTTCTCCCCAGAGTCAGGCCCATCGAGGCCACCACAGTTGCCTCTACGGAGGCCCAATGTTCCTGGCCATCGGGAGAGTCTTCGCAGTTGAGTTTAGTTTATTGTCACGTGTACTAAGGTACAGTGAAAAGCTTCTTGTGGCGTGCTAACCAGTCAGCAAAAAGACAATACATGATTACAATCAACCCATTTACAGTGTATAGATACATGATAAGGGAATAACGTCTAGTGCAAGGTAAAGTCAGCAAAGTGCAGTCAAGGATAGTCCAAGGGACATCATAAATAGATAGTAGTTCAGATAGTAGCTAGTGGATTTGTGGATTTGGCCTGATTGAACTGATCCAGGATGGGGAGGAATCTGCCTACAGGCAGGAAGTGACACAGCTGGCATCCTGGTGCCATCACAACAACCTGGAGCTCAATGCTCTTAAGACAGTGGAATTGATTGTAGACTTTAGGAGAGCTCCCCCTCCCCTCCCCTCACCCCACTCACGATCAACAACACCACAGTCACATCTGTGGAGTCATTTAAGTTTCTTGGAACCATCATCTCCAGGGACCTTAAATGGGGGGCCACCATCGACTCCACAGTCAAAAAGGCACAACAGAAGATGTACTTCCTGCGGCAGCTGAGGAAGCACAATCTGCCACAGGCAATGATGTCCAATTCTATATGGCTATCATAGAGTCTGCCCTCACCTTCTCCATCATGGTCTGGTTTAGCTCAGCCACGAAGCACGTCATCCGAAGGCTGCAATGAATCGTTCAATCAGCCGAGAAGGTTGTTGGCTGGAACTTTCCCCCATCGACGAACTGTACACTGCAAGGGCTAGGAAGCAAGCGGGTAAGATCATCTCTGACCCCTCTCACCCTGGCCACAAACTCTTTGAAGCACTTCCCTCTGGTAGGCGACTCCGGACTGTCAAAGCCGCCACAGCCAGACATAAATGCAGCTTTTTATCACGAGTGGGAGGGTTTTTTGTTTCGGATCGAGATCCTTCTTCAGACTGATATCGGGGGGAGGGGGTAGGGGGGAGAAAGGAAGAGGCGGAGACAATAGACTTGTGGGAGACCTGGGAAGGGGGTTGTCGGGGGGGTGGGAAAAAGAAAGGAAGAAGCGGAGACAGTAGACTTGTGGGAGAGCTGGGAAGGGCCATAGATGCTGCCTCACCCGCTGAGTTCCTCCAGCATTTTTGTCTACCTTTGATTTTTTTCCACGAGCAGTAGCTCTACTCAGCAACCAAAAGTCTGTAGCCTCCTTTTGCTCTGGTATTTTATTTCATTCTTCACATGTTTAAATTATAATGTTTTATTCTTAATTGTTTACTGTATATCGTGTTGTTATTTGCGAGGAAGGCACCAAGGCAAGTTCCTTGTATGTATACATACTTGGCTAATAAAATTTATTCAATTCAATTCAATTCAGTAAAAAGCAACGGATTGAACATTTGGGTTTTGTAATTGTGTTCGAGTAGTTTTCAACACTGTGGTGTTTAAGAAACAAGCTTTGCACATATGATTTGCAAAACTGTCTCTTAGGCTTTGTGGGCTGTTCTCTCCCCAGTCTGTGAAAATGAATTGAGGTAAAAAAAAACAGTGATTCATTCCTCAAAATATAATTATTCAGCTGTCAGCCAGCACTGAGGTGTATTGCAACAACTCTTTACGTATAAATTAGCCTTGCTAATATCGTGTAGCATTTAAACCTTTTAATCGCACTAGATTTGGATTGTTATTTTATTTAAAATGTGGTGTTATGACGGACATTGTCATAAAAGCTAATTTATTTCTCCCTATTTCACTTCCGCTGATCACAAGAGGTAGTTGATTGAAAAATAATGAAGAGCATCGCCTTAAATATTAGCAAGTCGGCTATGAACCAAAGAACCTTTCACGGGAAAAGACTGCACGATGATATCGATTCTTTGCTGTGTGTCGCCTGTACATTTCTGTACTTCTGTTCAGCCACAGCCACGTTCAGTTAATGCTTCAACCAGCCAAATCCTCTTCTGCGTAAGGTTGTAGTTAAATTTATTGCATTCAGATTGTATGCACTTGGAGACAGAAGAGATTGATGGTGTGGCTCAATGGACCACAGGAAATGTGAAATTGTTCATTTCACTTCAAGCAACTTGGAGACTCAGTCCATTTGTAATTCTGAATGGCCTGATTATGTTCTGTGCAATGGGACTTAGTATGGATTTCTAAGGTGATCAGGGATATGCCCTCAAAGAGCTGAGGTTGTGTTCTCTGCACAGGCATTATCCGAGTTCACTGTCTGATTTTCTCGTAGCTCCATGCTGGTTTGTATCAACGCCTCATCACAAAGCAAGTGCAATCAGCCAACATGAGTTACAGCAACCAGGGAAATAACGTCTTGGGCCACAGCACAAAATGGACAATAACAAATCGTTCAGCCCATTTTATTTATTTTATACTGAAGTCGTTAAGTTCCATAAAAGGTATTCTGACTGAATCCAGATGATATACAAAACACAAAGTGCTCTGAATCTGAAGAATGGTCCCAAACCAAAATGTCACCAGTCCATTCCCTCCCCAGATGCTGCCTGACCCACTGGGTTAGAGTCATAGATTCATACAGCGTGGAAACCAGCCCTTTGGCCCAACATGCCCACGCTGACCAATATGCCCCATCTACACTAGTCCCACCTGCCTGCGTTTGGCCCAAATCCCTCTACACCTATTCTAGACATGCACCTGCCTAAATGTTTCTTAAAAGTTCCGATATTATCTGCCTCAACAGTGACATGCAGTGAGGTCAATGGCTGGGGAGGCACTGGCAAGTATCAGTAGCCCGGCCCTCCCTGTATTGATCACCGCGTCTCCCCGGGGTGAGAGAGGGGTGGAGCCGGGGCTGTGTGCGTGAAGCACGGCGACTGGAAGGGCGGGAGTGTTGCCGCGCAGGGCCGGCCTGAGGAGGTGCGGGGCCCAATTGGGAACAATTTTGGTGAGCCCTGGGTTCCCAGCCAAGGTCTGTACAATCATAGAAATACAAATAAAGTCTATTATAGACTTTATATGTCTATGGTAGAATGGAAAGTAATCAAAATGTGCACTTATAAAGTGCCTGCGAGTTAATGGACCAAACAGATCTAAGCTACATTTTAATATAAAATTGCATACATGTAAGCCTACAAGTAACAAACAAAATGTGTAGATCACCTCTGAAAAGTATATCGTTACAATACCACTTGTTTTTATGACTGTGAAATGAAAAAAAAGTAATTTAATTAACTAGATCCTGGCAAACCAATAACTATTGGCGGAAAACCAGTCCAGGCATTACATTTTGGGCTTCAGCTCCAGCCTACCCTTTGGGCTTCTACCCCATCCTAACTTAGTTGTGTGTGTGTGTGTGTGTGTATGTTAGTTGTCTGTGCGTGATGTGTGTGTGTGTTAGTTGTCTGTGCGTTATGTGTGTGTGTGGGAGGGAAGGCGAGAAGGGAGGGAGGGAGGAAGAGAAGGGAGGAAGAGAAGGGAGGAAGGAGAGAAGGGAGTGAGGGAAGTAGAGAACGAAGGGAGGGAGGGAAGGAGAGAAATAAGGTAGGGAGGGAAGGAGAGAAGGGAAAAGAGAGAGAGGAAGGAGGGAGGGAAGGAGGGAGGGAAGGAGAGAAGGGCGGGGGGAAGGAAAGGGAGGGAGGGTAGAAGGGAAGGGAGGGAGGGAAGGGAAGAGGAGAAGGGAGGGAGAGGGCCAGTGGCGGGAGTGGATGCCAGGGTCCGGGCGAACACGTGTGAACTGAGGCCGAGGTTTGTAAACGATGCTCCAAACCCCGGCCCGGCCCTCCCTGTATTGTTCACCGCATCTCCCCGGGGAGAGAGAGGGGTGGAGCCGGGGCTGTGTGCGTGAAGCACGGCGACTGGAGGGGTGGGAGCACTGCCCTGGGACTGTGAGGGACCTCCCTTTCTCCATTCCCCCTCACATCCCCCTCCTTGCTTCACCCTCCACCCCTCTACTCTCTCTCCACCCCTCTCGACCCCCCTCCACCCAGGGTAGATCTACCCGAGCCGGGAGTACATTACTCCAGCGCGGGGCCCAATTGGGAGCTATCAGCAGCCCAAAGCCTCCGAATCGGCCGCTACAAATCAACGAATCAACCTACCAGTCAGCGCCGCCCGTGGCTGGAAATTCAGCGCCGCCAGCGGTGGAATCCAGTGCTGCGCCGCCGCTGCTGAAGCTAGCTAACGTGGAGGGACAGTGAGGCAGAGTCAATTATGTGGGCTGAGCCTACGTAATTGATGCTCGCTCTCCCTCCATTGGGCTCAAGACACGCCCCCTTGTGAGGCAGATGTGATCGCTGCCTCCCCTCGTGCTTTTTCATTGCAGTTTTATGATGAGACCAGTGAGCACAAATGTAATATATTTATATGTGAAATAAGTTGCCTGGACTATGGAAGGTGAGGACATGTAATGAAGGGGTTTACAAACATTACATTGGTGACATACATAGAGATAGTAACAGGCACATGCTTATTGCCCGCGCTCCATCCAGTTTCTGAGGGGTTGTGCAATCAGAGGGGAGGCTCAGCTCGTTGCTGCCTCACCCCTCATCTCCCCCTGTATTTGCAGCGGAGCTGCGCAAATTTGGCGATTTTGACTATAAAAAATGATTAGATTCATATAGAAATGACATTTATAACAAAGATCAGTGGAAAAATCTTCATATTTATTTTATTTTATTATTATTTTTCTTTACTTTTATTAACAGCTATTTTCATTGGGAGTATGACAGGTGAGGCTCTGCCTACCCTGACTGCACGTCCCTGTACCTCAACTACCTCCTCCGGCAACTCATTCCATACACCCACCACCCTTTGTGTTAATAAGCTACCCCTCAGATTCCTATTAAATCTTTCCCCACTCACCTTAAATCTGAAAGGTATATGCATGAAAAAACAATTGAGGTAACCTGCTTGAAGTTAAGAAAATATGTACTAGTTTTGAGAATTAAAGACAGATTACTACTATAAAAATTAAATTAACAATTTTGACCGGGGTTCTTGAAGAGAACCTAAAGAAAAATAAACTTTTGATCAGATGGAGGTAGAATTGCCTTCATACGAGAAATGATAAATATCTGGAATAACTTCCCAAGATGACTGCTTGGGACACAAATAGATTTGTGGTCTTTCATTTGCAATAGTGGGATTTCTAGTGCCTAAGCATTGTTAAAGGTATTGTGTAGGAAGGAACTGCAGATGCTGGTTTAAACAGAAGATAATCACAAAATGCTAGAGTGACAGCGGGACAGGCAGCATCTCTGGAGAGAAGGAATGGGTGACGTTTCGGGTCGAGACCCTTCTTCATAAAGGTGAGTGTCAGGCTGAAACAGGTAAAATGGTTGGAGCAAGCTTCCACAGGACAATTTTTTTCTTCTATTTTTAGATTTACCTAATTTCTTAATCGCCACTTGAAATGGATGGCGTTGATGGAATTCTACGATCATTGACTGGTTAATAATCCATGCAATCTTCATATTTTATCTCTGTCAATGAACCATGCTGCGTTACATTACCATATTCTTGCCCGGCAATTTAATTCAACAAATTTAATTTTGTTATATCTGCAGAAATTCCACGAGCCCCTTGACATCCATTGCCTGTAAACCAAGGAAAGGTAAACATCCTTTATCATAGCTATTCCCTCAGATAACCACCAATTGCCGCTGGTAACGGTCTCAGGATAGCTTGGCCTAAATTGCGGCAAACTCTTTTGTTAATTTTTCTCCTTTATCAAATAACAGGATCAAAGGAAACAACTTCCATGCCAACTGCATCTCCTGAATGTATGACATTTCTAAAAATATTGCTTGGAACCTGGCCTACTTCCTGATTCATTATCTTTGAAGATTCAAACTGGGTCTGCTAGACTTGTCATTTCTTGCCACATTTGCTGCAAGTGCGCATTTCATTTACTGATCCATCATTTCTGGCGTCACATTTATCTTTCCACCTGACGGTTTTGCTACCATAGATATAAAAATATGCTACTGACAAGATCATTGTCATTGAGTGAAAAGAACATTCTGATTAATTGTTTTTATAATGGTTATTGTACGTGAAGAAAAGGTTTGTGTGACAAAAAAGTTCACAAGCTGACCTGTTTTATTATTACATATTCCAAAATAATGTTATTTAAAGATTTACTGAGAATTGATCTAAACTCAAGACGTACTCACAGAAAAATTGATTATACATTAAATTAATATGTTAATCAGTTACAATTGGGATGTATTATTTGTAATCAAAGCATTCTGTATATCTATGGTTCTTCTTCTTGTCGAGTCTGCACACAAGGTTAGAAGTTGTTGAGCCAGAGCTGAACACACTTCTCGGCATCTGCATACAATGGTGTCTGTCTTGCGCTTCTTGTGCTTCTTGTGCATGGTGGTGGAAAGATTGGTGGAAACAGGGCCGTGACGTGAACACTCTTTCCTTGACCCCATCTATGGTTATGAACACTAATTTTTATTTTCATTACCTCCACAGGCTTTGGTGAATTTGACACACTGCCCAAAATGTAGCCTGACCAACCAAGAAAATATTGACGTGTGAAAATGCACACCTCCAGATTCAGGGACAGTTTCTTCCCTGCTGTTATCAGCCAACTGAATTGTCCTACCACAACCGGTGAGCAGTGCTGAACTACCATCTAATTCTTTGGTGATGCTCGGACTATCCTTGATCGGACTTTGCTGGCTTTACCTTGTACTAAACGTTATTGCCTTATCATGTATCTGTAACTGGATTGACTCCTTATCATGTACACTGTAAATGGATCGATTGTAATCATGTATTGTCTTTCTGCTGACTGGTTGGCATGCAACAGAGGCTTTGCACTGTACCTCGGTACACGTGACAATAAACTAAACCGAACTGGGGAAAGAAAACTGCAACATGATGTCGCAAGTCCTGTACTCAGTATCCTGACCAATAATGGCATGCATGTCAAATGCCTTCTTCACCACTCTATCTACAGCACATCAGCACCTCTACTTCCTGAGAAGATTGCAGAGATTCGGTATGTCAAAGAGGATTCTCTTGAACTTCTACAGATGCACAGTAGAGAGCACACTGACTGGTTGCATCATGGCCTGGTTCGGCAACTTGAACGTCCAGGAGTGGAAAAGATTGCAAAAAGTTGTGAACACTGCCCCGTCCATCACTGGTTCTGACCTCCCCACCATCGAAGGGATTTATCGGAGTCGCTGCCTCAAAAAGGCAGCCAACAGCATCAAAGACCCACATCATCCTGGCCACACACTCATCTCACCACTGCCCTCGGGTAGAAGGTACAGGAGCCTGAGAACTGTAATGTCCAGGTTCAGGAACAGCTTCTTCCCTACAGCCATCAGGCTATTAAACACTACAGCCTCGTAAACTATGAACTACAATAGACTATTATTATTATTATTATTAATTTAATTATTTAATTATCAATTATCTATTTATTTATTTATTTATTTATTTGTCATTTGGACACATTTGTCATTTGGACCCCTTGAGGTCCAAACGAAATATCGTTTCTGCAGCCATACATTACAAAACGAGAAGACCCGAGACACAACACAATTTACACATACATCCATCACAGCGCTGTGATGGAAGGCAAAAAAACGTATCTCTCCACTGCACTCCCCCCCCCCCCCATGTCAGAGTCAAAGTCAAAGCCCCCGGCGGGCGATGGTGATTATCCCGCGGCCATTAAAGCCACGCCGGGTGATGCAAGGTCGCGCACCGGGTCTTGGTGTTAGAGCCCCGGCACGCGCTCGCAAACTCCCGCGGCCATTCCAAGCCGCGCGGGGCGATGATGTAAAGCCCCGCTCCAGGTGCTCTTCAACCCCGCAACTCGGGCCCCGAAAAGCGGTCTCCCACCAGGGGACCCGCGGGCTTCCGGTGTTGCCGTCCGCCAGACCCGCGGTTGTAGCCTCCGAATCTCCGGGGGTCGGGTAGCAGCAGCGAATGTTTCCACCACAGATCCACCCGCTCCGGACTCGGCCAGCCCCGTGACGGTGAGTAGTCCGCAGCTCCGCAACTGGAGCCCCAGGTCGTTCCTGCTGGAGGCCGCTCCACGTTGACCAGCCCCAACGACAACGGAGACCCGACAAAGAAAAGGTCGGGTCTCCCGTGCAGGGGAAAGATTTTAAAGTTTCCCCCCCCCACCCCCCTACACACATACCCCGACAAAAAAATAATAAAAACTACATAAAAACGAGACAAAATTAATAAAAAGACAGATGGACTGCAGAGGCTGCTGCTGACGAGAGTCGCGCCGCCCACCAATAATATTATTATTGCAGTTATGGTTTTTTCTGAGTTTTTGTTATTATTTATTATGTTTACATATTCTGTTGTGCTGCAGCAAGTAAGAATTTCATTGTTCTATCTGGGACACATGACAATAAAACTCTGTTGACTCTTCACTTTCATGGAACAATATACCTGTATCCCTGAATCTCTCTATTCTACGAAACTCCCGCCAAGCGTGGATCCTAGCAGTCCCTCCAGATGAAACAGTTAAATACCATTTTAAGGTCAAATACTTTTTAAAGGACAACAAGCTCAGTCGTAATGCTCTTGTCCCTTTTTCTCAGGATACCGTGAGGATGATGTACCTGTGACTGGTTTGTAAGAATCAAGTTCAATTTCATATTTATTGTCATATGCATGAGAATGGTGTGGTCCAGGTACAAATGAAAAATCTTGCTTGCAGCAGCATCACACAGGCACATAGACTCAGACAACACACAAAACACAAAAGCCCACCTGCCCATGTTCTCCAGAGATGCTACCTGACCTATTGAGTTACTCCAGCTCTTTGTGTACTTTTGCGTATTAACCAGCTTCTGCAGTTCATTGTTTCTACCTTCACAAAATGAGGCCATTAAGAACTTAAGAAGCTTACGTTCAGGCTGACAGAAACTGGCTCAGATATGAGGTAATTCCCTTATTTAGTTTAATTTTGTGAAAAGATACAGCGCGGTAACAGGGCCTTCGGCCCACCGAGTCCATGCCGATCATCAATCATCCGTTCACGGACACAAAATGCTGGGGTAGCTCAGCGGGACAGGCAGCATCTCTGGAGTGAAGGAGTGGGTGACCCTTCTTCAGAATCATTCGTTCACACTGGTTCTACATTATCACGTTGTCTCATCCACTCCCTGCACATTTACGGAGGCCAATTAACCTACAGAGCCGCACATCTTTGGGATGCAGGAGAAAAGCGGAGCAACCAGAGGGATCCCATTCAGTCACAGGGAGAACGTGCAAACTTCAGAGACAACGTCCAAGGTCAGGATTGTACCCGGGTCTCTGGCATTTGGAGGCGGCTGATCTACCATTTGCACCACCCTGCCCCATGTCATCCTTTGTGCGTTGCAAGGCGAAGAATCATTTGATTAATGAGGTTTAATCTATCTGCAGAGTTACACATTCTAGATGAGAAACCATAGGTCAGATTAAATCATTGTTGTTACAAGATGGCATTGAAGAATGTTGTAATCCTTCCTGTATAGAGCACTGTGGAATATGTTTGTTTAGTTTAGTTTAGTTTAGAGATACAGCGCGGAGACAGGCCCTTCAGCCCACCGGGTCCGCGCTGACCAGCGATCCCCGCACATTAACACTATCCTACACACACTAGGGACAATTTACACTTATACTTAGCCAATTAACCTACAAACCTGTACGTCTTAGGAGTGTGGAAGGGAAACGGAAACATTGGAGAAAAACCCAAGCAGGTCACGGGGAGAACGTACAAGCTCCGTACAAACAGCACCCGTAGCTGGGACCACACATTGAGGGATAGGTTATTGTCCTGGCACCATTTCTAAATTTACCAAGCCAATTAACCTACAAACCTGTACGTGTTTGGAGTGTGGGAGGAAACCGAAGATCTCGGAGAAAACCCACGCAGGTCAAGGGGAGAACGTACAAACTCCGTACAGACAGCACCCGTAGTCAGGATCAAACCCGGGTCTCCGGCGCTGCAAGAGCAGTAAGGCAGCAACTCCACCGCTGCGCCAACATATTAGGTTTGACATTCGAGCTGACTCATGTGAATTCAAAGCCATTGAATGTGCAAGATTAAATATTTGAGTGTGTGTGTGTGTGTGTTAAACAGCATACCTGTGTTGATAGCTTCAAAAAACACTAAAGAATATGAGCCATTGTAAAATACCACTGTTAATGCATTGAGGAGATTAGACAGTAGCAAAAGTGGGATCACCAATATTGAAACTGTAGGAGGAAATTTCCTGCTGTTTTGTGCACAGACACAAAATAAAAATGTTTTCCATGTGCACTGTTTAGGCCTTCAATAAACCGACTTGTTCGATAGACTCATCACTGATCTATGAGCTGTTTTACTTTGTCATAAGGGATAAGAGCCCAATTAGGCCATTCGGCCCATCAAGTCTACTCCACCATTCTATCATGGCTGATCTATCTCTCCCACCTAACCCCATTCTCCGGCCTTCTCCCCATAACCCCTGACGCCTGTACTAATCAAGAATCTATCTATCTCTGCCTTAAAAAATATCCACTGACTTCGCCTCCACAGCCTTCTGTGGCAAAGAATCCATAGATTCACCACCCTTGGACTACAGAAATTCCTCCTCATCTCCTTCCCAAAAGAACATCCATTAATTCTGAGGCTATGACCTCTGGTCCCAGACTCTCCCACTAGTGGAAACATCCTGTGCCTGGTCTGTGTAAAGCCAGATAGCTTACTCAGTGTATGGGTATACCCTGAGTAAGTTATACAGGGTATGGGTATGGCACAAAACTACCTCCTACAGAATGAGATTCAGGTCTGCATGTTTGGTGTCACAGGAGAGGGAGACAGGGTGTAGCAACTGCTGCTGATGTAATGGAGGTCACCATTCACAAATATCCCAGTGTTGCATTCCTAAAGTGAGTCGTACAATGGATGCAGATGTGATGAAACATAAATGTCCTCAACGGGCCAGATATGGGTGTTACATCAACAACATATGCAGAGTCTTCAAAATCAACAGAAGTGACACTGATACACTTAAATATTTGATGAGAATTTAAAGAGAAGCAATTCCATTAAACATGTGGAACTAATTGGAGGAGGATAGGGGTAGGAAGAGGGATGGCGAGGTAATGGAGGAGGGCAGGGGGAAGAGGGAGGAGGGGAGGGAGGGGGTGAGGGGAGGAAGCAGAGTAGGGTTGGTGGGTGAGTGGTGGAATATTGCGTTGGGGGAACGGGTTACGTTGGGGGAACGGGTGAGTGGTGGGAATGGATTGCGTTGGGGGAACGGGTGAGTGGTGGATTATTGCGTTGGTGGAACAGGGCCCAATGGGTCCCACTTGGGCTAGTGTACAATAAACCTGGCACAACGTTCAGATTTCTCCACGTTCCCCACGTATTGCACTCTGCACTCTGCAGGCTACTGCGCCAAAAACCTACCTGAGTAAAAAGAGCAGCCATGAACCTCTTTTAGTATTTTTTTTTGTCAAACCTGTAGTGCAACAAAATAATTCTGTGGGATGGAATAAGCAGTTTATTTTGCCGGAAGCACTGGGGAGCAGTTACCTGTCGTCTTACTTTGCTGAAAATCAATGCTACATTATCCCTGCCCAATGGATGGATGAATCCAGAAATATGTCAGGGTTGGGATGAGCCTTGATAACCAAGGGGTCAAATGGCGGCACGGACGCGCAGTAGTAGAGTTGCTGCCTTACAGTGAATGCAGCGCCGGAGACACGGGTTTGATCCCGACTACGGGTGCTGTCTGTACGGAGTTTGTACGTTCTCCCCTTGACCTGCGTGGGTTTTCTCCGAGATCTTCGGTTTCCTCCCACACTCCAAACACGTACAGGTTTGTAGGTTAATTGGCTTGGTAAATTTAGAAATTGTCCCTATTGGGTGTAGGATAGTGTTAATATGCGAAGATCATTGGTCGGCGCGGACCCGGTGGGCCGAAGGGCCTGTTTCCGCTGTATCTCTAAAACTAAAAACTAAAACTAAAAGATCCCACAGTATTTCAAATGTGATGCAGGAAATGTAACCTGGAGAAGTTTGAATTATAAAGTGTACGTAATCAGTTAAACAAACACTGCAGTTATCAACTTCCAATTAATCCATTCAATGATGTTTTTAAAACCTCCAGGTTCCAGCAGAAGCAAGGGACAGTGTTGCTCTGTTTTTTAATGAAGGTGGCCTTTAACAGACACCACAGTGACAGAATTGCTTGCGGCATGCAGGAATTCAAAACCTTTTACCTACTATGAGGAGCCTATTATAGATGTCATGGGCTGCTGAACACTATGGTTTGTGGAAAAAATGATGCTCCCATCTGGTGCAATGGAAATTGCAGATTTTCACAGTGACATGCATTTTCAAAGTCATCAGGTTCAAGACCTGTTGCCCTTTAGATAATCACTTGCTCAGCCACAAGGAAGATGATAAAAAAAATATGCACGTCACACTCTAAGATGGAACAAACTTTGACGTAGTTTCTATATTACCCAAAATATCGTTAAATATCCAGAAATTCTTGATGGATGTTTGAATAAGCATCCTAACACTGAAAAATTAATAGCTTATATCTATAACATCATCGTAAACAATGAGGTACCACCGATGGAACTATATAGACAAACATGGGAAAATGAGTTAGGTCACTCTATAACGAAAGACATTTGGGACGAAAGTTTACAACATATACATCAATGCTCGTTAAATGCCAGACATGCTTTAATACAATTTAAAGTCTTACACAGATTACATTATTCCAAAATAAAACTAAATAGAATCTTCCCACATATTTCTCCTATCTGTGATAAATGCCTACATCTGGAGGCCAATTTAACACATACTTTTGCCAATTGTATAAACATTAAACATTTCTGGATTGATATTTTTGAAATAATTTCTGAAGTTGTTAATACAAAATTGGATCCAGACTCAAAATTAATAATACTTGGGATATCAGAACAAAGTTTAACACTCACAACAAACCAAAGAAACTTCCTTGACTACAGTATAATAACTGGGAAAAAATTAATATTAACATTTTGGAAAGGTCCTATAACCCCCACAATTAAAATGTGGATTGTGGAAATGTCGGAGACCCTACATCTAGAAAGAATTAAACTTGTCTTAATGGACAAACAAGAACTTTTTGTTAAAATATGGGCTCCATTTATTAACTATTTGAAGGGATAGATGGGCCCAGCACGAAAACCCAACTGAAGCTTGAACTCAGGATTAGATGTAAAATTATCATAACCTACGAACTTATCTCCAATGACGTATAATAAATAACTCATTCCACCTCTTTTTTTTTTTTCTCGATATTTGTAATGCTTTTTTCTTTCTACCTCTCTTTTTCTATCTATATTTAAAAAAAACATTAGCAGAATTAATTGACAATTGACAATTTTAATAATGTATGATTGATGTATATGAAAAGTTATATTATTCTATTATAATATGTTACTATACTTTATAATATGTTTGCTTCTAATAAAAATATTAATCAAAATATTCAGGGCGGCACGATGGTGTAGCAGTAGAGCTACTGCCTTACAGCATCAGAGACCCAGGTTCGATGCTTATCAATGTTACAGGTGCTTGTCTGTACAGAGTTTGTACGTTCTCCCCGTGACCTGCGTGGGTTTTCTCCGAGTTCTCCAGTTTCCTCCCACATTCCAAAGACGTACAGATTTGTAGGTTAATTGGCTTGGAATAAATGTAAAAATGTAAAATTGTCCCTGGTCTGTGCAGGGTAGTGTTAGTGCGCGGGGATTGCTGGTCGGTGGGCCGAAGGGCCAGTGGGCCGAAGGGCCTGTTTTCACGCTGGATCTCTAAACTAAACTAAACAAAACCAAATTAACCACTGGATCTTTACACTTTAAAGGTGAGGCATCTCAGGGACTTTGAAATTCCTGCAGGAATGCTCCATAAAACCCCGGATCCCTGGGACCTCTGTGCTTCTTCCTCTGGCAATAAAGGCCCCATATGAGCTTGGAAACACAACTGAGGTAAATATTAGAGAAGGAATTAGATGTAATGGGCCTGTCCCACTTGGCGATTTTGTAGGCAACCTCCGGCGACTGTCATAGTCGTAGCAGGTCGCCGAAAAACCGGCGACAACCTACGTCATCCTGGCGATAACCTACGACAGCACCTACGTCAAGCTATGCTCATTGGCGTCAAACCCACTGTCGCTGAAAATGTTTCAACACGCTGATAATTTAGCGGCGACTAGAGAGACATTACGACTTTTACGTGACTGAGGAGACTACTCCCGGCGACCACCGGTGAACATGTGGCGACAAACTAGTCGCCTGTAGTTGCCTACAAAATTGCCTAAGTGGGACAGGCCCATAAGACTTTTCATACATATCTACAGACTGAGCCTTGGAAAAGATCTATGTTAGCAACGTGAGTTCTAGATTGTACAACAATTGTTAAAAGAACACTTGCTGTCCTATTTAGAACACAAAGTCCTGGAATAACTCAATGGGTCAGGCAACATCTCTGGAGGATATGAATAAGCGACTCCTCAGATGGAAGACCTTCTTCAGACTCCAGTCTAACCTGTGAGTTACTCCAGCACTTTTTTAGCTTAGTTTCTTTAGGTTAATTTAGAGATACAGGCCCTACGGCCCACCGAGTCCATGCCGACCAGCGATCACCACACGTTAAAGCTATCCTACACACACTAGGGACACACACAAGTGTACCAAGCTAATTAACCTATGAGCCTGTACGTCTTTGGGGGGTGGGAGGAATCCAGAGATCCCGGAAAAAACTCATGCTGGTCATGGGGAGAACGTACAAACTCCATACAGACAGCCCCCACAGTCAGGATCGAACCTGGGTCTCTGGCAGTGACGTGCGGTGAGGTCAATGGCTGGGGATGCACTGGCTAGTATCAGAGCCAGATTTACACACATATGAAACATCTCCCCACAGCAGAATCAACGTTCCCCACTGTGAGGGAAGGCACCAAAGTTCAGTCCTCTTCCTCAGTTCAACCATGGTCGGGGCCTATTAAGGCCTCCACAGTCGCCGCTACGGGCCTGATGTTTCTGGCCCTCGAACGGAAGAACACTCTCAGTGGCCCAGAGCCTCCGAATCGGCCGCTTCCTACCGGAGACCGCGGCTTCCGAAGTCCACAGGCTGAGCTGGGCGGAGATTCAACGCTGGCGACCTTGGCGAGAGATCCCAGGCTCCGCGATGTTAAGGTCAGCACCGCCTGTGGCTGGAAAGTCAGCACCGCCAGCGGTGGAATCCAGTGCTGCGCCACTGCTGCTGAAGCCAGCTAACGTGGAGGGAGAGCGAGGCAGCATCAATTACATGGGCTGAGCCTACGTAATTGACACTCGCGCTCCCTCCACTGGGCTCAAGATACGCCCCCCTCAATGAGGCAGATGTGATAGCTGCCTCGCCTGGTGCCTTTTCATTGCAGTTTTATGACGAGACCAGCGAACCTAAATTTAATATCTTTATACGTGAAATAAGTTACCTGGACTATGGAAGGTGAGGACATGTAATGAAGGGGTTAACAAATATTACATTGGTGACATACAGAGAGATAGTAACAGGCAAACGCTTATTGCCCATGCTCCATCCAGTTTCTGAGGGGTTGCGCAATCAGAGGGGAGGCTCAGCTCATCGCTGCCTCACCTCTCGTTTCTCCCTGTATTTGCAGCGGAGCTCCGTAAATTTGGCAATTTTGACCATAAAAAATGATTGGATTCATACAGAAATTACATTTATGACAGATCAGTGGAAAAATCTTTATATTTATTTTTTGTTATTATTATTTTTCTTTACTTTTCGTAACAGCTAATTTCATTGGAGTATGACAGGTGAGGCTCTGCCTCCCCTGCCTCCCCTGACCGCACGTCCCTGGTCTCTGGTGCTGTAAGGCAGCAACTCCACCGGTGAGCCACTGTGCCACTTTGTGCAGGTGTCTCAGATCCTTAGGTCTCCGCTTGATGCCTTATTGCTTGCCAATGAACTCCACTGGAAGACAAACAACGGAGGATAAGATTGGGTTGTGACGCAAGGCACTTGCAGCTAAATGCTTCCTGGCCAATGTTTCCTGATCAGTCTGAACGGTGATTTCTGCTTCAGAGAGAAAACAGTGGAAACATTTCAAAGTCAAAGTCAAAAAGTTTATTTTATTATGTTCTGCTTGCTAATGCATATTGACATAAAATCTTCCTAAAGGGAACTAACTGTTTCTTAAGAGGATTCAATAGTTCTACATGAAAGGGCAACTCAGGCCTTCTGGCAACCTATCTTGCATTGTGAACCCTAGGTTGCCTCAAGGATATTAAATAATGGCCTGTAAATCTTTATGGCTTTGGATCACATGCCATTTGAGCATTTAGAAAGAAATAACTTTTCAATTGATACAAGGGAGAGAGCAAAGATGAGTTAAATGCAATTTAGACAGGCTGCTGAAATGGGCATCAAATGAAATATGATGCTGAGAAAGCAAAGTGATGCATTTGTTCAGAAGAAAAAGAAGAGGCAGCATAAACTAGAGAATGTGCTCTCCTAAGTGCAGAATAAAAACACAGTCATGGAATCATACAGCGTGGAAACAGGCCCTTTGGCCCAACTTGCCCACACCGACCAACATGCATCATCTACCCAAGTCGGGACTCGCCCAACATTGGGAACATTTTTCCTGCATCTAGCTTGTCCAGTCCTTTTATAATTTTATAATATGAATTTCTTTCAGTTCCTCTTCCCCCTTAGATCCTCTGTCCTCCAGTACATCTAGGAGATTGTTTGTGTCTTCCTGAGTGAAGACAGATCTGAAGTACCTATTCAACTCTTCTGCCATTTCCTTGTTGCCCATAATAATTTCACCCGTGTCTGCCTTCAAGGGACCCACATTTGACTTTGCTACTCTTTTTCCCTTAACATATCTAAAGAAGCTTTTACTGTTCTTCTTTATATTCCTGGCCAGCTTCCCCTCGTACTTCATCTTTTCAGCCCATATTGCCCGTTTTGTTTCCTTCTGTTGTCCTATGAAAGTTTCCCAATCCGCTGGCTTCCGGCTACTCTTTGCTGTGTTATACATCTTTTATTTTAGTTTTAGTCTATCCCTAACTTCTCTTGTCAACCACGGTTGCCTCCTACTCCCCTTAGAATCTTTCTTCCTTTTTGGAATGAAATGATCCTGCGTCTCCCGGATTATGCCCAGAAATTCCTGCCGTTGCTGTTCCACCGTCATTCCTGCTAGGATCCCTTTCCAGTCTACTTTGGCCAGCTCCCCTCTCATGCCTTCATAGTCCCCTTTGTTCAACTGCATCACTGCCACTTCCGATTTAACGTTCTTCTTCTCAAATTTGCTGTAAGGCAACAACTCCACCGTGACTCAATACTCAATACTTTGACCGATGACGGCCAATGTGCCAAAAGCTTTCTTGACCACCCTATCTACATGTGAAGCCACTTTCAAGGAACTATATATCTGCACTCCAGAGGGTAAATACTTGTTGAGGATCTAACCCATCTCCTGTGGCCCCACATAGAGATGATCGCTTTGATTCCTGAGGGGCCCCATTCACTCTGTTTACCCCTTTTCATGTACTGTACATAAAGTATTTTGTGATTAGTCTTAATATTACCTGCCAGAGCTATCTCCTATCCCCTCTTGTCCTGTGCCCCTCTGTTCCCAAAATTCCTCCAGGGATACACTTGATTCCAGCTGCAAAGGATCCCACCCCCCTGTCAATCTAGCTTAAACCCACCTGTGCAGCACTAGCGAACCGGCCTGCCAGGATAGAAATATAGAAACATAGAAAATAGGTGCAGGAGTAGGCCATTCGGCCCTTTGAGCCAGCACCACCCTTCAATATGATCATGGTTGATCATCCAAAATCAGTACCCCATTCCGGCTTTTCCCCCATATCCTTTGATTCCCTTTGCCCTAAGAGCTAAATCTAACCCTCTCTTGAAAACATCCAATGAATTGGCCTCCACTGCCTTCTGGGTAGAGAATTCCACAGATTCACAACTCTCTGGGTGAAAAAGTTTTTCCTCATCTCAGTCCTAAATGTCCTACCCCTTATTCTTAAACTGTGACCCCTGGTTCTGGACTCCCGCAACGTCGGGAATTTTTTTCCTGCATCTACCCTGTCCAATCCTCTAAGAACTTTATATGTTTCTATAAGATCCCCTCTCATATTGGGATATTGGTTCCCCTCCTGTTAAGGTGCAACCCCTTCCTCTTGTACAGATTATTTCTGCAGCAGAAGAGATCCCATTGGTCTAGAATTATGAATCCCTGCCCCCTGCACCAGTACCTCAGTCAAACATTATCTTCCTGTTCCTACCCTCACTAGCACATGGCACTGGAAGCAATCCAGAGATCACTACCTTGGACGTCTTGCTTTATAGCTTTTTACCTATCTCCCTACACTCACATTGCAGTTCCTCATTCCGTTTCCTACCTACGTCATTTGTGACAACGACCTCTGGCTGCTCCCCCTCCCAATTGAGGATGTTATGCAGCCGCTCTGAGACATCCTGGACCCTAGCACCAGGGAGGCAGCACACCAAGCCGGTGTCTTGACTGTTGCTGAAGCATCTCCTGTCCCTACTGCTAACTAGTGAGTTGCCTGCCACTGTAGCTCTTGGTGCACTGTTGTGGGGGCAATCTAGATAACCAAGTGCAGTGCATTTTGTTGATAACACTTCCTTTTATTTTGATGCTTTAATTCAGCTCTTGTGGACATGTAGTGGAGGGAATGAGTGTTTACGGTGGTGGATGGGATGCCAATGAGGCAGACTACATGGTTCCAGATGGTTTTGTTGGTGCGGTTATCCAGATACGTGGAGAATATTCCATTATATTACTGACTTATTTCCTGCAGAGTTTGGGGGCCCTTGGAGTTGTCAGGAAGTGGGTTTCAGCGTACAGCCAATAATAACACCTGGCGTGTTAATAGAGAGAGACTCAGCAATTGGAATGCCATTAAATGTCAAGGATGGATGGTCGAACTCTCTCCTGCTTGGAAATGGTCATAATGGTCAAACACTGCCCAGTCCATCATCGGCTCTGACCTCCCTACCATCGACAGGATCTATCGCAGTCGCTGCCTCAAAAAGGTTGCCAGCCACAGCATCCTGGCCACACTCTCATCTCTCCGCTGCCATCAGGTAGAAGGTACAGGAGCCTGAAATCTGCAACATCCAGGTTCAGGAACAGCTTCTTCCCCACAACCATCAGACGATTAAACACAACTTCAAACAAACTCTGAACTATAGCAGCCTATTATCTGTTTATCTGTTTATTTATGTGTGTATATATATATATATATTCTATGGTATATGGACACACTGATCTGTTCTGTATTTATGCCTACAATATTCTGTTGTGCTGCAGCAAGCAAGAATTTCATTGTCCTATCTGGACACATGACAATAAACTCTCTTGACTTGCCTAATGTGCCAATGTTTCTGGCATGGATGTTAGCTGACTAATAACCAATGCTTGAACGCTCTCTAGGTTTTGGAGCATGTCGGCATGGACGGCTTCACTTGTGGTGGAATTGTGAATGGAAATGAGAATTGTCCAAATGTCCCCAGCTCTGACCTTAGATCATTGCCGAAGCAGCTGCAAATGGGTGGAACTGGGAGACTGCACTCAGAAACTCCTGTCACAACGTTCTGAAGCTGGGATGGTCCACCTCAAACAACAGCAACTCATTTTTTTGTACCTGAGGGATAAATCCAACCACTGGAGTGTTTGCTGGCAATTGACTTCATTTTTAGGATTGCTCGGTCAAATACCACATTGATGTCAAGGTTATTCACGTTTAATTCGCTTCTGGAATTTAACCCTTTGTTGCTTCTTTGGACCAAGGTCTAGATCTGGAGTGGTCCTGCCAAAGCCCACCAGGGCATCGGTCGGTGAATGGGTAAATGACAGGTTCCTTCCTAGTCTGGAATAGCCCCACAGGGGACAATTAGTCAAGAGTCAAGAGTGTTTTATTGTCATATGTCACAGATAGAACAATTAAATTCTTACTTTCAGCAGCACAACAGGATATGTAAACATAGTACACTGTTAACAATATAATAATGAGAAATAAAAACTTGAATGTATGTATATAGTATATACACATACAAATACACTTATATATATATATATATCTATATAACTAATAGTCTTCGTCTTGTTTGTGCCCACGATATGTCTGTGTGTGTCAATCTGGTTAATTCCTATCTTCTTCAAAATGCTAGGCCACAGCCTTCCCATTTTCACACATCCTACTCACATTTTTCCCGTGGTGGCAATAAACATCTTCCCGTCACATTTCCACCTATATTTCCGAAGTTATTAATCATTGAAATTTAAAAGAACAATCCGGTTACTTCAAACTTACCCATTTTGGAAAAAAATCCGAGTGACGTCACAATGTACTCGCAAGGCAGGATGGGCCACTCCGGGAGGGAGGGGCACTCCAGCACTCCAACCCCCCCTCCCACTCTCCCACTCTCCCCATCCCCCTACCCCCCCCGGCCCCCCTCCAGTGCACCAATCACAATGGGCTCTCAAGCTGCCCAGTGCCACATCCCCTGCCCCCTCCCCCCCAGGTTATTCATGATTAAAGTTTCAAAAAAAGCCAATCGGGTTGCGTTGGGGGAACGGGTGAGTACTGGAATATTTCGTTGGTGGAGCAGACCCAACAGACATGCATGCACCCATACGTACACACACAAAATCAAACAATAATAGTGCAATAAAAATGATAATAGTCAATGAAGTTCAGAGCTTATTTGAGGTTGTAGTGTTCAATAGCCGAATGACTGCAGGGAAGAAGCTGTTCCTGAACATGGACGTTACAGTTTTCAGGCTCCTGTACCTTCTTCCCGATGGCAGGGGTGAATTGAGTGTGTGACCAGTGTGGTGTGGGTCTCTGTTGATGCTGGCTGCCTTTTTGAGGCAGCGACTCTGGTAGTTTGTTTCCGGTAAGTCAGATTGTTTTTAGCTATGGATGGATGTACCTGTGATAATAGGGATTGCACAATCTACTCACCAGGTTGAGTCCTGGGATGTTGTATTGATGGCAGTGGTGGTGAGGGAGACAGAGGAGGGCAGGGCTTGTGAAGAGAGATAAGAAGACTGGAGCTTAGAAGAATGAGAGAATAAAACACAAACATCACCTATTAGTTTTCTCCAGGGATGCTGCCCAACCCGCTGAGTTATTCCAGCTTTTTGTGTCTGTCTTCGGTTTAAACCAGGTAGTACCTGGAGTGCTGGAGTGCTTAATGCAATCAGTTATTGTCGCTTTCTGTGGTTCTGATCTGAGAAGAAAGACTAGAGAAATTTCCGGCAGACATTCACATGGCAATCGATCCCTCGGAGGAACTCCCACCAGGTTCCGACCAACAGTGGATCACCTGGCGCAGTCTCAGTGGACTGCGGACAGGCATGGAAAGGAGCAAATCGGACATGCTGATGTGGGGATATACTGAAGATGTGGCAGACTGCGAGTGCGGACGGGGCCTCCAGACTGTGGAACATCTCCTGAGCTGTGACATGCTGCATGACACATGCACCGTAAAGGACCTTGTAGAGGCCAACGTTGTGGCACTAAAAACTGCTCGCTATTGAAAAACAATTATGTGATGACACGAAATAATAAAAATAATCTGTACCTTGTATTCGTAAACAACAAGATGCCTAAATAATCAGACAGCACTTGAAAGATGCTTTGTATGTCACACACTGAACATACAATTGGCAAATAAGTGTAGACTAAGCAAACTGAAGAGATTATTCTACATTATAGCAGCCATGGTTGATTAAACTCGGTTTGGGAAGCCATCAATGCTGACTCAAGATGATTTCTGCCTACTGTCATAATTATCATTTGAGACATGAATAAAAATGAACATTTCAATGAGTCTGTTTTACGACTTCTTTGAGCAAGCTTGCTACACATCCCTTTGCTTTACTTTGCTAATATTTAAATTTCAGACTCGAGGTTTTAAGGTTATTTCTAAGCTCAATCGTCCTGACATGGTTCATGGCTCAATGATCATTGTATGAAATCATCATAGCACTCAAGCTAATCAACTCAATGCAGCTGTGAAAGAGTTTCTTGCTCCCAATCCACTTCAGGGGATCTTTATTTCACAATGCATCCTCACCTCTGTATAGTTTTTTGCAAAGCGCCAGAGACTGAAGGGAAGAAATTCATCTTCAATCCCCAGTGGCAAATGCTAAATGGATCTGAATGTGCAAAGGCAAATACATCAGTCTGATAATAAGTGCATATGTATATATGGTGCTGGAGTTCAAAATCAATTTTCTCCATCTGAAACTCAATAGGAGATGTAGGAGCCATTAAGCTTAAGTCAGTATTATTATCGTGTCTGATATTTTTAGTTTCAGCTATATCTGCCTGTACTTTTGTAGGTGGGATTTAATATGTAGTGGGGATGTGTTCATTTGTTAGTGGAGTCTGGCGCAGTCTCGCAGATTAGAAGTTTCAGTTTTGTGTCGGAGTATGAGGGGTAATAGTTTTCTACCATGATCACGAAAACACACTTGTTACAAGACGACATATCTTTATCAGAAGAAGCTTTTATGTGATTTATATGACGTGAATGGAACAGCGATTGAGAACGGAAAGTTATGAGTTATTTCTTTGTTTTGTAGTACTTCAATAAAAAAGCAATTAATCAAGAAACGACGTGTGGAAGATTCATCTTTGCTGTCTTTTGTGTGTCGTGAGTGCGTTAGGCTATACCTTCAAATTATCTCCGATAATTAATGGCAAGTTGGACATTGAGAACGTTGTAAAAACTGCCATTTCAGGAGACCAGTGCCACTTTTGGTTTTCCAGATAATTGAGAGAGTCTAGCTTTTTGAAGGCTTCATAGGGATCTAGCATAAATTTCTACACCTATGCCTCTTGTGAGACCGGTGCAGGAGACATAAATAATTTAGTTTCATTTTTTAGTTTAGTGATACAGCACGGAAACAGGCCCTTCGGCCCACCGAGTCCCCACCGACCAGCGATCTCTGCATATTAACACTATCCGACACACTCTAGGGACAATTTATACTTATACCAAGCCAATTATCTCCAATGTACGTCTTTGGAGTCTGGGAGGAAACCGAAGATCTCAGAGAAAACCCACGTGGTCACGGGGACAATTTGCAGTGTCATCACTTCAGAGGGTTTAGAGATACTTCTTTTATCTTGGTTAAAAAAAATCAAGAATAGTTCTTCACAATACATCCGACCAAAGAATGCCAACATGAAAATGAAAATTTCTGCTCAATACTGTGTTCAGCACTTCTACTCTAAGCTAATGTGGAGAATGAGAATGCACATAACAAGAGCCTTGTTGCCATTTATAACAGAACCCAGTGGATAAACTAGGTCAAAGATAGACACAAAATGCTGGAGTAACTCAGCGGGAGAGAAGGGATGGGTGAGGGTTTGGGTCGAGACCCTTCTTCATACCCAATTTCACTCTACCACCACTCTCCTCTGCCTCGCGGAGCTTGGCCTTAGTCTGAAGAAGGGTCTCGACCCAAAACGTCACCCATTCCTTCTCTGCAGAAATGCTGCCTGTACTACTGAATTACTCCAGCAATTTGTGTCTATCTTCGGTGTAAACCAGCATCTACAGTTCCTTCCTACACAAAAACTAGGTAATTAGGTAAAGGTTCTCCTGCCTTCTATAAGATTCGTCAGACATGATTTACCTTTCAGCATGGATTCATGAAAGGTAAATCATGTCTGACGAATCTTATAGAATTTTTCGAGGATGTAACTAGTAGAGTGGATAAGGGAGAACCAGTGGATGTGTTATATCTGGACTTTCAGAAGGCTTTCGACAAGGTCCCACATAAGAGATTAGTATACAAACTTAAAGCACATGGTATTGGGGGTTCAGTATTGATGTGGATAGAGAACAGGAAGGAAAGAGTAGGAGTAAATGCGTCCTTTTTACAATGGCAGGCAGTGACTAATGGGGTACTGCAAGGCTCGGTGCTGGGACCCTAGCTATTTACAATATATATTAATGATTTGGACGAGGGAATTGAATGCATCATCTCCATGTTTGCGGATGACACAAAGCTGGGGGGCAGTGTTAGCTGTGAGGAGGATGCTAGGAGACTGCAAGGTGACCTGGATAGGTTGGGTGTGTGGGCAAATGCATGGCAGATGCAGTATAATGTGGATAAATGTGAGGTTATCCACTTTGGTGGCAAAAACAGGAAAGTAGACTATGATCTGAATGGTGGCCGATTAGGAAAAGGGGAGATGCAACGAGACCTGGGTGTCATGGTACACCAGTCATTGAAAGTAGGCATACAGGTGCAGCAGGCAGTGAAGAAAGCGAATGGTATATTAGCATTCATAGCAAAAGGATTTGAGTATAGGAGCAGGGAGGTTCTACTGCAGGGTCTTGGTGAGACCACACCTGGAGTATTGCGTACAGTTTTGGTCTCCAAATCTGAGGAAAGACATTCTTGCCATAGAGGGAGTACAGAGAAGGTTCACCAGACTGATTCCTGGGATGTCAGGACTTTCATATGAAAAAAGACTGGATAGACTCGGCTTGAAATCGCTAGAATTTAGAAGATTGAGGGGGGATCTTATAAAATTCTTAAGGGGTTGGACAGGCTAGATGCAGGAAGATTGTTCCCGATGTTGGGGAAGTCCAGAACAAGGGGTCACAGTTTAAAGATAAGGGGGAAGTCTTTAGGACCAAGATGAGAAAAAAAAATTCACACAGAGAGTGGTGAATCTCTGGAATTCTCTGCCACAGAAGGTAGTTGAGGCCAGTTCATTGGCTATATTTAAGAGGGAGTTAGATGTGGCCCTTGTGGCTAAGGGGATCAGGGGGTATGGAGAGAAGGCAGGTACGGGATACTGAGTTGGATGATCAGCCATGATCATATTGAAGCAGGCTCGAAGGGCCGAATGGCCGACTCCTGCAACTATTTTCTATGTTTCTATGTTTCTATGTTTCACAGCACAGAAGCAGCTCACTGGATGTTGCAGGTCAGATGTCAGATAATGTAGCATCTTGCAAAATCTGCCAAGTATATTTACTCAACCCTTGGGAAGAGTAGGACCTGGTTGTGCAGCAGAAGCTGATAAGAAGGAAGAGGAACAGTACAGGCCAAAATGGAAGCTCGTCTAGACTGTGCTCACCGAGACAGATGGAAAAGATTATGCTTTCAGTGAGCAAAGGTCTGTATCAAATCATTAATCGAAGGAAAATGAAACAACCCATGCATGCATGGAAAAAGACATTCAGGCATCAACTGATCATAGAGTCACAGAGTCATACAGCCCTTCGGCCCGACTTATCCATGCTGACTGCTGTGCTTTAGCTAAACTGGTCCTATTTGCCAGCATTTGGCCCATATCCTTCCAAACCTTTGCAGAAAAAAAATGAAAGAAAGAATTGTGGCATACAAATGTAAGCTGATAAATACATTGAAAAGTTAGCCTGTGACCAGTAGCACTTGATATTTAACAACAATAGCTTTACACAATCTCCCATCATCAATATCCTCAATGCTGGCCAGAAATTTAAATTGAATAGACAATAAAATAGAATAGAATGGAGCATCAACACTTCAGTCCTCACATCAAACTGAAACCTATGAGCAAAAGTTAAAAGTCCATTCAATTACCACTAGGGGGCACCACACGATGGCAGCCTCGCCAACAGTCTATCTGTCTTTTCGTCTTTTTTTTGTTATTTTTAGTGTGTTTTAAAAGTTTGTGTTCATGTTCTCTGGTTTGTTTTATGGGGGGGGGGATGGAGGAGGGGGAGAGGGGGGAGACTTTATAAGAAAAAAATCTCCAGTCGCTCTGTGGCCTAACATCATGGAGCTGGTGGCCCTGATCGAGACTGACTATAAGCCACCCAGCGGGGACGTGGGCTTGCCATCGGAGCCAATCCCTTGCCTGGGATTGATGCTGCAAGGATTTCAACATCGCGGAGCTCGCAGTCTTGGGTAGAGACCGATGTCGGGAAGCTCCAGTCGCAGAAGGTTTGACCAGCCCCGACCCGCAGTCAGATCGCCCGGCGTGGGGGAGCTGAGATTCCCCCCCCCCTGATGCAGGAGCTTGATTTCCCCAAATGCGGAGGGCCTGAACGCCGCCGTCTACGGGAGCCAGGATCGCCCCATCAACGGAAGGCTCGAGGCCCCCGACCGCGGGTGAACAAAGAAGGGAAGAGATTGAACTTTTTTTGCCTTCCATCACAGTGAGGAATGTAGAGGAGTCACTGTGGTGGATGTTGGTGTTAAAATGTATTTTGTGTGTTTGTTGCTTTTTAATGGTATGACTATGGCAAACCAAATTCCTCATATGTTGCGAAACATACTTGGCTAATAAAGTATGATTATGATATGAAACATGCTGCAATCCACTGGTTATTGTAATTCTGAAGTGGCATTTATGTTGAAGCAAAAGGCTGATGCCAGGATAACATTTTGGAAGTCCAAGCACAATAAATGCATGACAACATCTTCACTACAGGGACTGCAGTAACTCAGGAATAGCATTCTCAGCCATCTTGCCCAAGGGCAAATGTTGATATCCATTGTGATCCAGCACCACTCAGGTGTGGCTCAGTAGTGCAGGTAGTATAGTCAATGCTTCACAGTGCCAGAGACCTGGGTTCAAACCTAACCTCGTGTGCTACCTGTGTCGAGTTGACGTGTCCTACCTGTAAATGAGTGGGCTTCCTCCAGCAGCTCCGGTTATTCTCCACATCCCAAAGGTGTACAGGCTGGTAGATTAATTGGTCGCTGTAAACTGTCCCTGATGTGAGGGCGAGTGGGAGACTCTGGGGGAGTTAATGAGAATGCGGGGAGAATTAAACTGGATTAGGTTAGTGTAACATGAGTGTAAATGGGTGGTTGATAGTCAACACAGACTTGGTGGGGTGAATGGCCTGTTTCCACGCTGTAGCTCTCCATGAGCCTACGATCATTCTTATTGTAATTTTCCCCTTGTGAATATCTCAGCAGATACTTGACCACAAATGTTGAATATGGACATAAATCACAATATTTATGCATCTGGTCAAATATGAATCTTGAAAATATCAACTAATTCCACTTTTGCATTACTTTAGTGCATATGCTCAGTGTGCCTTTGCCTTTCTTTTTCTCCCACATAGTACTTTCATTTTGGGTTCATCTAAGCAATGTTAAGTGTGATGCAATAAAGATGAATTGGGTGGTAACATCAGATAAAGCTGTACTTAGATGACACCATTGGATTTGGATTGATGACGGCAGGGTGGTGTCCATGGACTTAAGCAAGGCCTTTGAAAACATTCCACGTAGTAGGCTAGCCTGGAAGGTCATAAGGTCATAAGTGATAGGAGCAGAATCAGGCCATTTGGCCCATCAAGTCTACTCCGCCATTCAAACGTGGCTGATCTATCTCTTCCACCTAACCCCATTCTATTGCCTTCTCCCCATAACCTCTGACACCCGCACTAATCAAGAATCTATCTCTGCCTTAAAAATATCCATAAAAATATCCAGGTTAGACCGGGTCTGCAGAAGGGTCTCGACCCGAAACGTCACCCATTCATTCTCTCCAGAGATGCTGCTTGTCCCGCTGAGTTACTCCAACATTTTGTGTCTACCTTAAATTCAATTTCAACACTGCTACCCAGAGCCATGATGGGTTCAGGCTGAGCTTTCATTGCAGGAACCTTTGCTTCCACTGCAGCTCTCAGACATTGCAAAGTTTTTGCTGATGCTCCAATGAAGACCAAGTCATTGGCTAGAAACATAGAAAAAAACATAGAAACATAGAAACATAGGTGCAGGAATAGGCCATTCGGCCCTTCGAGCCAGCACCGCCATTCAATATGATCATGGCTGATCATCGAAAATCAGTACCCGGTTCCTGCTTTTCCCCATATCCCTTGATTCCATTAGCCCTAAGAGCTAAATCAAAATCTCTCTTGATAACCGCTAGTGAAATGGCCTCCACTGCCTTCTGTGGCAGAAAATTCCACAGATTCACAACTCTCTGAGTGAAAATCTCACTCTTAAATGGCCTACCCTTTATTCTTAAACTGTGACCCTTGGTTCTGGACTTCCCCAACATCGAGAACATTTTTCCTACATTTAGCCTGTTCAATCCTTTAAGAATGTTATATGTTTCTATAAGATCCCCTCTTATCCTTCTAAATTCCATTGAATACAAGCCCGGTCGACCCGTACTTTCATCATATGTCAGTTCCGCCATCCCGGGAATAAACCTGCTGAACCTATGCTGCACTCCCTCAAAAGCAATAATGTCCTTCCGCAAATTAGGAGATCAAAATGGCACACAATACTCCAGGTGCGGTCTCACCAGGGCCCTCTACAACTGCAGGAGGACCTCCTTGCTCCTAAACTCAAATCCTCTCGCAATGAAGGCCAACATGCCACTAGCTTTCTTCACTGCCTGCTGTACCTGCTTGCTTACTTTCAGTGACTGATGTACAAGCACACAGGTCTCGTTGCACCTCCCCTTTTCCTAATCTGACACCATTCAGATAATAATCTGCCTTCCTGACTTCCAGTTCTTGCAGCCAAAGCGGATATCCTCACATTTATCCACATTATACTGCATTTGCCATGCATCTGCTCACTCACCCAACCTATCCAGTCACCCTGCACCCTCTTCACAGCTCACACTGTTATCCGCAAACTTGGAGATGTTACATTTAATTCCCCCGTCTAAATCATTAATATAGGCAGCAGCTCTACCGCTGTGCTACCCCAGTTGTTAAATTAAAATAAGGCTGGAGAGATTCAATGTTTCAGGCAGCATCCGCAGAGAGAAAAGCAGAGGTAAAGTTACATGTTGAGGACTTTTTAATCACATCGGTAAACAACCAAAACTTTCACTCTGGATTACTGCCTCCATAGGTGCTGCCTACCTTGCAGAGCTTTTCCAACATATTCTGTTTTTAATTTCAGATTTCCATCATATGCAGCTTTTTTCTTTGTTTTTCAACAATCAGATGTTGATTGTTGATGGTGAGGTCAACAGTTGTTGAAATGGAACTGGCCACCGTTTCCCGTGCTGGAAAAGAAAATGCTCTCAGGCAACCACACGCAGTTGGGGTTTTCCCTTGCTGCAGCTAATGTTCAATGACACGTCAACTGGTGACAGCTTCTGGGGTTGGAGCTGCTCTCCTGCCACTTCCAGCTTCCAGCCAAGTGGGTGGAGGAAGGCAATAGAAGTGCCAAGAGGTAAGGCATTGCGAGGACAATCTGCTGCACAGTTGGAGTAAAAGGTACATCCAGATAGCCAGGTGTCAGACTAGAAATAGGACTTTGGGGAATAGTGCAGGATGCTCTCCAACCTGTTCAGCGGGCACTGAATACAACTGTGGCAATTACACAGTGCTGCACTGATACATTAAACGGAATGAGATGCAGGCAGATCAAGGTCAACACATTAATTATATGGATGACAGGGCATGAACAACATAACTCTGTTAAAACTAAAATCTTGCTGTTTCCATTTTGATTCATCAAGCCTTCTGCGTGAAAGCAAGTCATTCAGTCCACTAAGCTGTGCCAGGGCTAAATTCACATTTTAATTCACTTTAAAACCCATTCGTCAGAACCCTTAAAAGATTTCCCCTTCTCCACACTTGATTGCATCAAACAGTACACAGAAAGAGAAATGATGAGACGCCACATAAAATTAGCAAAAGGAACACATCACCTCAGGCGACGTACTGTATACACTTAGTAATTGAAGTATCTGCATGTTGGATTCTGGAAAAGAATTGGCCTTGTAAGTAAGTAAGTAAGTAAGTAAGTAAGTAAGTTTATTGGCCAAGTATTCACATACAAGGAATTTGCCTTGGTGCTCTGCCCACAAGTAACAACATGACATACAGTGACAGTTACAAATGACTCAGAAAACACTAAACATTAATATTAATAAGACGTTAATGATAAAACACCATTGATCAAGCATGTGAACCAACAAAATACCAGATCAAAGGGAGGCTACAGATTTTTTGCTGTTGAGTAGAGCAACTACTCGTGGATAAAAACTGTTTTTATGTCTGGCTGTGGCAGCTTTGACAATCCGGAGTCGCCTTCCAGAGGGAAGTGATTCTAAGAGTATAAGTAATGGTAAAGTACAATACCCCTTTATACTCCGTCTCACAGATCGACACAAAAGTGCTGGAGTAACTCAGCGGGACAGGCAGCATCTTGGGAGAGAAGGAATGGGTGACGTTTCGGGTCGAGGACCTTCTTCAGTCTCACAGGCTATGTTGTCTCAGAGTCATCATCATCCTTCACTGTCCGCCAAAATAGTTGAACTTCATCGAAGAGTTAGCTGATGCCTCTGTCCAGTACAGTGCTGTGGAAATTAGAATTGCCTCAAAATATAGTGCAAGATTTTACTCGACCCCTAACAGCTCTTTGATTTACTGCTTATAGATTGTACTTGCAAGCACTCACCAAATGTTCCCTATTCCAGCTTAGAGGGAGCGAGTACCAGAGATAGTCCCTAGTTCTAATAGGTTCCTCTGATTTAAAAATCAATTTTCCTCCTCTCCGACACACAATTTAACTTCGGAGTCACGTGAGTGACTACGTGAAGAAGGCCGTCAACCCGCATGCGCGTCATTTACGTCTGATGCATTGCGCAACGACTGACTGGTGGGCGCGTCGCTCCTTCCAGTGGTAAGTTTAAAACGCTCAGATAAGTGCTTATACTTTATCTGAGGTCGTTGCTCCCGGTTCGTTTACTATTTTTTCACAGAGTACTCGAACTTTGCGGAGACAATGTCTAAGGTGAAGAGGCGGGCCGCAGCGAAGCTGGCTACTGAAGACTGCGGGCCTGCTGGTAGTGGGCGACCGCCGATTTCGCCTTCAGGGTCGCTAGCAGAGGAGCCAGCGGCTACAAACTTGGGGCCGACAGTAAGCACCTTGGCTACCCCGCAGGGGAGAAAAGCCACCAGGAGGTCTGTCAGGGCCCTGGACTCGGATGAGTCGGGCCAGGAGGATTCTCCTCCTTCTATGGGCAGTGTTTTTGGGTGACTGACCCACATGGAGCACCTAATGGAGAGGTTGCTCCAAAGCGATATGCTCCAAAGAAGGGAGCTATCTGAGCCCGGGTATTATGGAGAACCCGCGGCAGCGGCACCTGTCTCAGGGCTGCACAATGTCTCCCTCTCTGAGGAGGGGAGCGTATGAGGTCAGTTTTACACTGACTCAGATTACGGAGGCACAGCTGGGGAGCATGCTTCAAGGCATGAGGGGCAAGCCTCGGGAGTACCCCCCATGGCATCCAAATTTGCCATCCTTTCCCAAACAGGGGAACCACTGGGAGAGGAGTTAGCCATGAGCATTAATTATCTGGCCTCTCACCTGCTCCAAGATCAGGCCATGGTGGAAACCACTACCAAATACCATACCCCAGTAAACTGTGCCTCATTGAATGTCCCGGCAGTGAATAACTCCATCTGGGGACACATTGGAGGGGGCGTCAGAGCCCAGGAGGTAAAACTACAAAACATTTTAAGATTACTTGCCTCAGGCATCACGGCCTTTGCCAGTCGGTGGATGGGGGGCCCCTCTCTGATGTTCATCAGGACGCCATGGCGTTAATGTGCAATGCACATTTTGAGATTAATTGCCTCCAAAAGAATGCTATCCGTCCTGCTCTGAACCCAAAATTTGCAGCATTGTGCAAGGCCAGGAACATCCAACCACCAAACCTCCTGTTCGGGGAAGATCTGCCTAAGCAGGTCAGGGAGTTGGATGATAAGGCTAAAATGGTCAGCCTTATGAAGGCCCCAACACCTTCCAAGACTTCATCCTTCCGGCGGCAGTACCCCTATCCTCCTCTCTACACCAGACAGTTCGCCGGATATGGTGGGCATCACGAACAACAGGCACAGATGCCTTTTTTAGGGCAGGGCCCAAAAGATGTTCAAGATGCGCAGATGGCACCCTCCAACAGCCCTATCCCCAGACCTCAGGCGCAGAAGCAAACACCATACCGCCAATAACCACTCAGGTAAGTGAGTCTGGTTGTTTGCGTAACACATTTTCGATGGATCAGTTACAAGTTGGGGGGAGTTTACAATTTTTCTTGCATGAATGGCATTGGATAACATCTGACCCATTTATACTGCGCAGTATACAAGGTTTCCAAATTGAGTTCCTTTTCAATTCGCCTCCACCCACACAACTTACACCGAGCCGCACTTTTGTTCCTTCACAACAGGAGTGTGCTTACTATTCGGTGGCCATTCATGAAGACCACAGGAGATATTTGAAGTTTAGCTGGATGGGGCAATTGTGGCAGCTTAAAGCATTGCCTAATGGGTTAACCTCAGCCCCCAGACTATTCACTAAATTGCTAAAACCAGTCCTGGGGCTACTCAGGGCACAGAATCATATAGTCATGGCATACTTGGATGACATCTTAATCATTGGGAAGACTATGGAATTAGCTGAATTATCTGTGTCAGCTACCAAACTCATGTTTGAGAGACTGGGGTTCCTAAACCATCCAGTTAAGTCCAAATTGGTACCATCTAGAGTAATTGATTATTTGGGATTCACCATTAACTCAATTCACATGTCAGTGACTCTGCCTTGGGGCAAGCAATTAGATTTAATTGAAGCCTGCAGCAACCTCATTGTTAAGAACCAACCTTCTATTACACATGTGGCTAGTATAATTGGCAAATTAGTGGCTGCTTTCCCAGCTGCTCAGTTCGGGCCTTTGCACTACCAAAACTTACAATGTGCAAAGGAGCAGGCACTCAAACTTCATAGAGGTCACTTCGATAGACCCATGCAGTTGCCAGCTGAAGCCATTGCTGAGTTACAATGGTGGGTGACCAATATTCAGTATTGCTCTAGTACTATTTTAGTTGATACACCATCAGTTATCCTGCAAACTGATGCCAGTGTGCAAGGTTGGGGTGCTACCAACACCATCTCAAGCTGCGGTGGCAGATGGAATCTGCAGGAATCATCGATGCTTCAGTCACGTGGTATTAACTACTTGGAGTTGTTGGGAGCACTCTATGGGTTAAAGGCTTATTGTAGCAATATGCATCATGTGCATGATCAACTTCAGGTTGACAACACTACAGCAGTGGCATACATTAATCACATGGGTGGAAGTATGTCTGTATCCTGTGATAAATTGTCTAACCTCATTTGGCACTGGTGTATTGGGCAAGAGTGACCATAATATGGTTGAGTTCTTCATTAGGATGGAGAGTGACATTGTTAATTCAGAAACAACGGTTCTGAACTTAAAGAAAGGTAACTTTGAGGGTATGAGACGTGAATTGGCCAAGATTGACTGGCAATTAGTTCTAAAAGGGTTGACGGTGGATATGCAATGGAAGGCATTTAAAGACTGCATGGATGAACTACAAAAATTGTTCATCCCAGTTTGGCAAAAGAATAAATCAGGGAAGGTAGTGCATCCGTGGATAACAAGGGAAATCAGGGATAGTATCAAAGCAAAAGATGATGCGTACAAATTAGCCAGAAAAAGCAGCATACCAGAGGACTGGGAGAAATTCAGAGACCAACATAGGAGGACAAAGGGCTTAATTAGGAAAGGGAAAATAGATTATGAAAGGAAACTGGCAGGGAACATAAAAACTGACTGCAAAAGTTTTTATAGATATGTGAAGAGAAAGAGATTAGTTAAAACAAATGTAGGTCCCTTGCAGTCAGAAAAAGGTGAATTGATCATGGGGAACAAGGATATTGTGGACCAATTGAATAACTACTTTGGTTCCGTCTTCACTAAGGAAGACATAAATAATCTGCCGGAAATAGCAGGGGGCCGCGGGTCAAAGGAGATGGAGGAACTGAGTGAAATCCAGGTTAGTCGGGAAGTGGTGTTGGGTAAATTGAATGGATTAAAGGCTGATAAATCACCAGGGCCAGATAGGCTGCATCCCAGAGTACTTAAGGAAGTAGCTCCAGAAATAGTGGATGCATTAGTGATAATTTTTCAAAACTCCTTAGATTCTGGAGTAGTTCCTGAGGATTGGAGGGTAGCAAATGTAACCCCACTTTTTAAGAAAGGAGGGAGAGAGCAAACGGGGAATTACAGACCAGTTAGTCTAACATCGGTAGTGGGGAAACTGCTAGAGTCAGTTATTAAAGATGGGATAGCAGCACATTTGGAAAGTGGTGAAATCATTGGACAAAGTCAGCATGGATTTACGAAAGGTAAATCGTGTCTGACGAATCTTATAGAATTTTTCGAGGATGTAACTAGTAGAGTGGATAGGGGAGAACCAGTGGATGTGTTGTATCTGGACTTTCAGAAGGCTTTCGACAAGGTACCACATAAGAGATTAGGATACAAACTTAAATCACACGGTATTGGGGGTTCAGTATTGATGTGGATAGAGAACTGGCTGGCAAACAGGAAGCAAAGAGTAGGAGTAAACGGGTCCTTTTCACAATGGCAGGCAGTGACTAGTGGGGTACCGCAAGGCTCAGTGCTGGGACCCCAGCTATTTACAATTTATATTAATGATCTGGACGAGGGAATTGAAAGCAACATCTCCAAGTTTGCGGATGACACTAAGCTGGGGGGCAGTGTTAGCTGTCAGGAGGATGCTAGGAGACTGCAAGGTGACTTGGATAGGCTGGGTGAGTGGGCAAATGTTTGGCAGATGCAGTATAATGTGGATAAATGTGAGGTTATCCACTTTGGTGGCAAAAACGGGAAGGCAGACTATTATCTAAATGGTGGCCGATTAGGAAATGGGGAGATGCAGCAAGACCTGGGTGTCATGGTACACCAGTCATTGAAAGTAGGCATGCAGGTGCAGCAGGCAGTGAAGAAAGCGAATGGTATGTTGGCCTTCATAGCAAGAGGATTTGAGTATAGGAGCAGGGAGGTTCTACTGCAGTTGTACAGGGTCTTGGTGAGACCACACCTGGAGTATTGCGTACAGTTTTGGTCTCCAAATCTGAGGAAGGACATTATAGCCATAGAGGGAGTGCAGAGAAGGTTCACCAGACTGATTCCTGGGATGTCAGGACTTTCATATGAAGAAAGACTGGATAGACTTGGCTTATACTCGCTAGAATTTAGGAGATTGAGAGGGGATCTTATAGAAACGTACAAAATTCTTATGGGGTTGGACAGGCTAGATGCAGGAAGATTGTTCCCGATGTTGGGGAAGTCCAGGACAAGGGGTCACAGCTTAAGGATGAGGGGGAAATCCTTTAAGACCGAGATGAGGAAAAACTTTTTCACACAGAGAGTGGTGAATCTCTGGAACTCTCTGCCACAGAGGGTAGTTGAGGCCAGTTCATTGGCTATATTTAAGTGGGAGTTAGATGTGGCCCTTGTGGCTAAGGGGATCAGGGGGTGTGGAGAGAAGGCAGGTACGGGATACTGAGTTGGATGATCAGCCATGATCATATTGAAAGGCGGTGCAGGCTCGAAGGGCCGAATGGCCTACTCCTGCACCTATTTTCTATGTATCTATGTATTATGTGAAACATCTGGGTTTCAGCTATCTACTTACCAGGTAGATATAACATGGTGGCGGACACCAGGTCACGAGAATTCAACGACAACAAAGAATGGATGTTGAATCATGAAGTGTTTAACGACATTGTCGTTCGGTATGGTGTTTGCATCCAGACTAAATCATCAGTTACCAAATTATGTTTCATGAGAACCAGACCCAGGGGCAGTAGCAGTAGATGCATTCTCGCTACATTGGGGTGGAAAGTTCTTGTATGTGTTTCCCCCATTTTGCCTCATCAGTTGATGCTTGGCCAAGATCAAGCAAGACTCCGCCTCTGGCATATTGATAGTACCAGACTGGCCTACTCAGCATTGGTTCCCACTCATCCTAGCTATGATTACACAGCCTTTTATGGCTGTCCACAAAAACAGAAATCTGCTGGTACATCCTGTGACAGGGGAAAGCCATCCTCTTCATGACCGAATAAATTTATTGGTTTGCAGATTCTGAGGAAACCATTCCTGGGGCTCGGACTTTCAGATCGTACGGTAGATGTGATCACTCCGGCCTGGAGGAAGAACACCCAGAAACAGTACATCACTCATATAAGGAAATGGGAGATGTACTGCTCTCTCTCGAATATTTTGTATGACACGGCTTCCATTACGGTTGTTTTGGAGTTCCTTTCTACACTATTCTACGATCAGAAACTCAGTTACAGTGCCATAAATAGTGCTAGGAGCGCTTTATCATCTTACTTATGGCTGGGGTCAGGGAACCACACTGTCGGATCTCACCCCTTAATAACCAGGTTTATGAAGGGCATTTTTAACTCTACTCCCCCTAGGCCCAGATATTCACAGATATGGGATGTGAGCGTGGTCCTCACGCTGCTCCGTCAGTGGGCACCAGCTTCATCTCTGTCTCTGCCTAATCTCACACTTAAGGTAGTCATGCTCATGGTGCTGGTCTCAGCCCAACGGGTCCAGACGTTAACTAAACTTAGACTGGACAGCATGGTTACATCTTTTGACAAAATCACCTTTTTTGTTGATGATCAAATAAAGCAGAGCAGATCAGGGATGTCGGGGCTCAAATTAAGTTTTATGGCTTACCCCTTAGACCAACGGTTGTGTGTGGTATCTCACATACTACACTACATTAATGTCACTAAGAGCCTCAGAGGTTCGGAATTATCCTTATTCATCAGTTACACCAAACCTCATAGGAAGGTTACAGTGCAGACCATTTCTAGGTCTGTAATTCTGCCACTGGCCGTGTGCGCGATTTTGGCGCCTTTAAGGGGGGGGGCGGGGTTAAAACGCGGGTTTCTCCTACCTTGTCCTGTATTATATTTCGTTGGAGTACAAGCGTTTGCTGAAAAATCGTTCCTAGGGGCGTTTTGTGTATTTTTTATTTTTATTAAATCGACAATGTCAGCGCTGGAGTCATTTTAAAATCAGCTTCTGAAGCCGTCAACGCCGACAACGGGGACGGATTTCACGTACGGGACAGGTAAACGAAAGTGATTTATTTTAATGTATAAAAGTGCTTCTTAAGAAGCCTTTAATTCACATTTTTTCATGCGAAACGGTGATTTTATTCCCCGAATTAACGGCAGAATTTTTCATGCCGATACGGGGTTAAATTCACCGCAAATGAACGTTCCAAAAGATCGCGTTCCAGAAAACCTCACTCGCAAGATGATATAAATGCCCATTAATTTACAGGTATTAAACATTCAATTCCTTCCATTTGGCCTGTAAATCCATGACAATGAGATTTTAAAATTATGTTATATTGTGAATTCTTGTGTGAATGTTATTTGGACACTTAGGCTATTTAAAAATGTTAATCTATTCTTAAGAAATTGATAGATGTTTAGATCTAGTAATTGAATTTTGTAATTAGCTACAATTAGGTAACTAACTAATTATATGCTTTAATTTCATGTCTTCTAAGTAAGATTGTTTCATATTTGTTTCAGAATGCTTCAATCTATAATAACTGAAAATGTCTTTCAGTTCTCATAATTTTTAAGAAAGTTATGGGCTTTTGACTGTCCTCGATCACAGCTTTTATGTTAAGTCAATGGAAAAGCAATAGGGAACAAGATGCTAATTTCCGAGTATGAAAATGGCCATAACTTTTTTGATACTGAAGATATGAAAGCAAATTAGGTGTCAAATTAAACTTCTTTTTATGCTTTATCTGATGGGATAAATTGCAGTCTTTATTTTTTAAATCTCAACATTTTGTAACATTGCAACCATTTCAAGATGGATAAAACAGGTTCCGGCATGTGCAGGAGTGGACACTGACACTTTTAAACCTCATTCCACTAGGGCAGCATCTACGTCAGCAGCAAGGGATATGGACGTCCCTCTCGACCACATTCTAGCGGCTGCGGGATGGTCTAATGAACTGACGTACCAAAGGTTTTATAACAAACCTATCGCCAGTCCGGGGACTTTTGCTAATTCTGTTTTAGGTTCTGTTTTACAGTTCCCCCCTGGGTGAGAGGGGTCACTATTATTTTCTTTGATTATTAAAGCATCAGCATTTTTTTTATCTACGTCATGTTTGAATGCATTAATTAATCTCACTCATCCTGGTCAACTGATACAGTGTGTGACGCATGGACTCGTTTCCACGGCATGAAATCACAGAGCTTCAAAATCTTCACGTAGTCACTCACGTGACTTCGAAGTAAAATAGTAAGATTAAACAAGAACTTACCAGTTTGAAGTTTGATCTTTATTTTATGAGGAGTTACGATGAGCGATTACATGCCCTCCGCTCCCAAACCTCGTAACATAAAGATCTTCTGGAAGTTCTAGTCAGCTCTAATCTTACTATTTTAGTTCAACAACTGTTATCTGTGATTTCACACCGCTGCTTTGAAGATTGACGCGCATGCGGGTTGACGGCCTTCTTCACGTAATCGCTCATCGTAACTCCTCATAAAATAAAGATCAAACTTCAAACTGGTAAGTTCTCACTTAATCTTATTATTACTGTTGGAATTTTTTAACAGGTTCATGTAGCATGCCTGATAAATTCAATGTTTACTGTCCCTTTAACATAATGGCTCTGCTGGTCTATGAGATGAGGGACAAACAGGTTTGTGTATCTGGAGATGGACACAAGATGCTGGAGCAACTCAGCGGGACAGGCAGCATCTCTGCAGGAAAGGAATGGGTGACGTTTCGGGGTGAGGCCCTTCTTCAGTCTCAACCGGAAACGTCACCCATTCCTTCTCTCAAGAGATGCTGCATGTACCGCTGAGTTACTCCAGCATTTTGTGTCTATCTTCGGTGCAAACCAGCATCTGCAATTCCTTCCTCCACATTGTGTATCTGGAGTTACCTCTGAGTACTAGTGGGATGCAGGGCAGATCTCCTTCCCTGGAGAACATTGCGTTACCAGTTTTATTTTTGCAACAGCCTTTTTATAATCATAATTACTCATACTAATTTTTTTGAACAGTTCATGTCTTTTTATTTAATTACCATGAATTAAAATTCTCCATTTGCCATGGTGGGATTCAATATCAATTTCACAGCACATTATTTTATGGTTGCATTTGTACAAAACATTGCACAGTGACGCAGTGGTAAAGTTGCTGCCTTACAGTGCCAGAGACCCGGGTTCAATCTCGACCACGGGTGCTGGCTGTACGGAGTTTGTACGTTCTCCCCGTGACGGCGTGGGTTTTCTTCGAGATCTTCGGTTTCCTCCCACACTCCAAAGAACCACAGGTTTGTAGGTTAACTGGCTTGTTATAAGTGTAAATTGTCCCTAGTGTGTGTAGGATAGTGTTAATGTGCGGGGATCGCTGGTCAATGCGGGCTCGGTGGTCCAAGGGGCCTGTTCCCGCGCTGTATCTCTAAACTAAACTAAACTAAACTAAGACAGTTAGAGGTTTGTGCACAGCTCTGGTGTCCACACAATGAGAAGAATGCTGAAACAAAAAAGAGAGTGCAGAGGAGATTCACCAGGAACCCGTCTGGAATGGAAGTCTGTAGTTATAATCAGAGATTAGATATGATCGTCTTCTTCTTTTCGTGTCCACCTTGTTACAAATGTTGACATCGCTGTCATCGTCCGTCCTGAAAAGGACACAAGCTTCCAGCGACAATCAGTGGAAGCCATCACTTGTGGCAATAGATGATGGTGGTAGCAGAATTAGCTCACGATATTTCCAGTTTCCAGCCCCGCGATGTGGACGCTTCTGCTATGGGGCCATTAGATATGATAAGTTTATTCTTTCAGGAATTTATGAGACGGAGGGAAGATCTTGTGGAGGCAGTCAGGTAGGATAGGCAGTCAGAATCCAGCGACAAGGACAGGGAAGTCTTGAACTCGAGGAAACAAGTTTAAGGTGAGAAAGGATAAATTTCAAGGAGATCTGAGGGGTATGTTTTTCACACGGAGGGAGGTGAATGCCTGCAACACGCTGCTAGAGGAGGTAGTGGCAGTGTGTCCCGCTGAGTTACTCCAGCATTTTGTGCCTATCTTTGGTGCAAACCAGCACCTGCAATTCCTTCCTACACATTGTGTATCTGGAGTTACCTCTGAGTAGACAGACACAATAACACATTTAAAAGGTATTTGGACGTACTTAGATAGGTAAGTCACAGAGAGAGAGATCCTAATGCAGGCAAATGGAATTAGTGTAGGTAGGCATCATGGTTGGCATAAAGGAGGTGGGCCGAAAGGACTCATGTTTATTCCATGCCCTTTAAGGGCCTGTCCCACTTGGGCATCATTTGCACGTCATTTACGCGACATCCTAAAAATTGGTTGGCGCGTGATGACGCGCGCATGGCGCCTGGTGAGGCGTGGTGGCGTATGCAGTGACGCGTGGTAACTCGCAGCTCCCAGGATTTTGGAATGCTCAAAATCCTCGCGCTACCTGTGTGACGTATCCCTTGTGCACTTTGACGTACTGATGGCATACGCTGACATACTGACTGTGTACGTGTAGCGTGTGGTGACACATGGTTACGCACGGTGACGCACGAACATTGCCTATGCTAATTCATTATGCGTCACCGTGCGTCAATGTCCGAAACCATGCGTCACCCGTACACCGTCTGCGCGCCATTTGCGCATCATTTGAGCGCCGCACCACGCGACCACCCGGGTATAAAGCACGCGTAGTTTTGATAAATTTTCACTGAGAAAATCCTTGCCACGGAGATCGGACTAAGTATGAATGACATCGCAAATGGCTCCCAAAAGAAGCAGGGCCCTCAAGAGCACTTGGCGCGTGACTGTCGTACTACTAGACGATTTTCGCGCGACGGTCACTACCGGCTAATGATGCCCAAGTGGGACAGGCCCTTTAGTGATTCCAATTCTTTGCGTGATATAAAGGTTCCACAATACTAGTTTAGTTATTCTACCACATGTTAGTATGTCATGTCTATCATGAGGGTTCCACACAGGGCTCTCAACAAAACTCACACTTAATGAGGATGTTTTATGACTCTAACAATATGAACACAGATACTCCCTGAGCTTGCAGATAATAGAATAAGACAGGTTTGGAGGGATATGGGCCAAACCCGGGCAGGTGGGACCAGTGTAACTGGGATATGTTAGCTGGCATGGGCAAGTTGGGCCGAAGGGCCTGTTTCCATGCTGTATCCGTATCGCTCTACGACCCTATCACCTTGAAATGAGCCAAAGATACATCATTTTCCCCAGGAGTGCAGGACTGCAGGGCAGCAGTCTCGTCGGACAGTGAGAGTAGGAATGGAATAACTGTTCAAGATTCCTGTCTTCTTTGCCTGTTCTGGCAGCTACTGACAGGAGTGGGCTTTTGTGTGTCACACTGTGACCTGTGCCGTGTACCAAGATGCGGAAATTCCTGCAAACCTCCTGAAATTGACGGAAGGATTTGGTGGCATGGGAAGTTGATGCCTGCATTGATACTGGCACTTCCAGCATAGGTTGTGGCTATCCCTGGCATCCAGTTTTCCCGGCAGATGGTAGAATTTGAGGAAGGATCTGAAGTTTCTGTGCTCCAGTGGATAAAAAAGAACACAGATGGGATGCCTTCTCAATCCCAGATCTTTGCTGTACATTCTACTTCATTTCTTTGTAGTTCTAAGAAACTGCTTCAACATTTTACTTCCCAATTAACACTTATTGAAGTGATAATAACTATTAAATAACTGCCAAGTTTCACCAATAGCTTAGATTTAAATTCCAGCAATTAATACAATATGTAATTATTGCTGGAAAATTCTTAATAACGTACAAAATTCTTATGGGGTTGGACAGGCTAGATGCAGGAAGATTGTTCCCGATGTTGGGGAAGTCCAGGACAAGGGGTCACAGCTTAAGGATAAGGGGGAAATCCTTTAAGACCGAGATGAGGAAAAACTTTTTCACACAGAGAGTGGTGAATCTCTGGAACTCTCTGCCACAGAGGGTAGTTGAGGCCAGTTCATTGGCTATATTTAAGAGGGAGTTAGATGTGGCCCTTGTGGCTAAAGGGATCAGGGGGTATGGAGAGAAGGCAGGTACGGGATACTGAGTTGGATGATCAGCCATGATCATATTGAATGGCGGTGCAGGCTCGAAGGGCCGAATGGCCTACTCCTGCACCTATTTTCTATGTATCTATGTATCTATGTATCCAGAATAAAGCATAAACAAATATATATCAACCGACTCAAGTTTTTTTTCAGCAGCAACTTAACAAACTAAACTCTACCACTAATATGCTGTGTCAAATGTTCTTTGCTGGGAACTAATGAAATTCCTCAACTACTGTATGATTTTTCTTTGCAATGGTTCTGAAACATAAAAGCATGCTTATCGATCTTAAACCACTCAAATTGTGCATAGTTTGACCAAACTAATCACCACGCTGGCATTAATGACTGCGAGCTTTTGCAAACAATTACGGCGAAACAGACATTGCAATTACTGCAGCATGGAAGTAATGACCTTGAGCACCACCACAGTGTACTTTCATTGTTTAACTGGTTAGAAAATGAGGTCTAAGATAGCATAACGGAGTCTGTGAAAACATTAGCTGCTGTGGAACAGTTTGTTTTTGTAATAACTTGTTTTTTTGCAAATGAAAGAAAGCTTTTCTAAAAGATTGTTTAACTGCGCTCTAATCGGAGGATGGCTTGGTGGGAAAAAAAAACGTTGTAATGAACTCAGCAGATGGCTGGTACACAATGCTGAATCAATGCAAATGGAAAATCAGTAGAAATTAGCAACACCTCTTTCTCCTCTCTGACTGTAGGGGGCAACTCAAGATTGCGAGCTCAGACCCCTGCTCAACTCTCTCTATTAAATTTATTTTTAGCCAGACACACCTCCAATGCCATCTTTAAATTTGCTGATGATACCTCCATTGTTGGATGAGTAACGACCAACAAAGAGTCTGAGAACTGGAGGGAGGTTGATAATCTGAATGAATGGTGCCAGAACAACAATCTTGCTCTCATGTGTAGGAAGGAACTGCAGATGTTAAAGAAAGAACTGCAGATGCTGGTAAAATCGAAGGTATACACAAAATGCTGGAGAAACTCAGCGGGTGAGGCAGCATCTATGGAGAGAAGGAATTGCCGACGTTTCAGTGTCGAGATCCTTCTTCTTTTTTTTATTTTTTTTTAACAGATCAAAAAGAATAATGATAAACATAACAATGATATTGATACATAGGGATCAGAGTTACATTAATAACAGGTATAACCTAATATGAGACCAGTGTCAAAATACACGTTGAATATAGACCTCCCGGTCTCTATGTAAATATAGTTAAATCTTTAAAAGATAACTTATAAATGTAGTAAAAACACAAAGATAAAAAGACAAAAATAAAAGGAAAAAAGGAAATAACAAAATCCCCCTAAACTAAAGATAAAAAATAAAAATAAAAATAAAAATAGAAATAAAATAAATTTAAAAACAAAGCAAAGCAAAACAGAATCTGAACTGAGAATTTCAACAATTTAAGTCTATTTGTCGTCAAGTCTGTTCCACCCTATAGAGGTAAATTAGTTTTTATAACGGTTAAAGAGGGAGCAATTTATGTTGTATGAAAGTGTTCAATAAATTTTCCCCAAGTCTTATCAAATTTAACCAAGGCTTCAACAATGTCACTCCTGATTTTTTCTAAATTTAAACATGATATCGTTTCAGAATACCACTGGAGTGCGGTCGGAGGGTTGGAGTCTTTCCATTTACATAAAATAGATCTTCTGGCGATTAGTGTGGTAAAAGCAATCAACCGATGGGCGGAGCGGGACAAATTAATAAAATCTAACATTGGTAGCCCAAAAATTGCAGTAATAGGATGAGGTTGTAAATCAATACCTAAGACTACAGAAATAGTATCAAACATTTCTTTACAATATTTTTGGAATTGGTAATGTTGTATGAATATTGATTTCTCCAACTTCAAGTAACCCCTGCGTTCCATCCCTCCCCCACCCAAGTCACACCAGCTTCTCGTTCTCACCCAACGAACAGCTAACAATGGCCTGTTTACTTTATCATCGTTACATTTTTGCATACCTTTCAATCATTCAATTTTTTTTTGCACAGTTCCTGTATTGTATATATTTATTTACTTGAATGAAGTCTATTTTGAAATTTAAATTTCCCAGTCCATCGTGGGTAATAACCTCCCCACCATTCCCCACCGAATGCACTGCTTCAAGAAACGAGTTAATTGTCACCAAAAATCACACTACCCTGTTCACACACGCACCTTGCTGCTACCAACAGCAATTTGGCACAGGAGCCTGAGAACCCTTATCTTCAGCTTTAAAACAGTTTATACCTATCATCCAGCAGGCTCTTTAACCACTCTGCACAACCACTGCCTCAACACTGAACTACTCCAGACTTTGTATGAGGTGGCACTATTTACTTCAGCTTGCACCATTATGGTCTGGTTACCTTGCATACTGAAAATGTATTGCATTGGTCAGTGGGGGCGCTGCAAGCTGGCAGCCCTGCCAGCAGCGTGTTAGTTTTTCTACTTTTTTATTGTTTCTTTGTGTCTTGTGTGGGGGGTGGTGTGGGGGTTGGGGGGGGGGTTAAGGGGGAAACCGCTTCGGTCGACTCCTCCACGGTGAGGCAACTTTTTCCTTGTCGCCTCCCCCGGTGCGGCCTTTCCCGGAGAAGCGCCCAGGGCTTCAGCAGCGGGCGCAGCGTGGACTCTCATCGTGTAGCGGGCGAGCCCTCGCTGGGGCTCGCCGGAGGGGAGCGCTCCGCTCACTGGCCCGCGGCAGCCTGAAGCCGCGGTCTGCAAAGCTCCAGCTGGCGGCGTCCTGGGCCTGGGATCCCTCGTTGGGGACCTGGGGGAAGAGCTACGACTTCTAACCGCGGGCGCGGCGAGGACTTACCATCAGGTACGGGGTCCCTCGCCGGGGACCCCTGGAGGGGAGCTCCGACCGCCGGCCCTGCGGTCTGCGGTGCTTCCGGCTGCAGCGCGGCGGGGACTTTAGATCTTCGACCGCCGGCCTGCGGCCTACACCAACCTGAAGCCGCGGTCTCCGGTGGGGAGGCACCGATTCAGGACTTACCTGGACTTTACCTTGTCTACTCATCTGGACGCCCGCAGCGGGTTGAGGTCCCGACCACGGGGGAAAATGGAGGAGGACTGGCCAATTTTTGTGCCTTCCACCACAGTGGTGAATGCTGTGGTGGATATTTATGTTAAATTTTTTATTGTGTATTGTGTGTTCTTTTTCATTGTACCGCTGCTGGCAAATTCATTTCACGTGCACTTTATGTGCAAGTGACGAATAAAACTGATTGTGATTGTGATTGTGATTACTGTTTGTCGTATATTTAATCATTGTTTTGTTGCATAAATGTGCTTGCAGCAAGCAACAATTTTATTTTTCTGGTACCAGTGCATAAGACAATTAAACTCTCTCGATTCTTAATGCGAACTTGACTTAGTTGAGGGACAATTCTTCTTCTTTGTATGGTGTGCACAGCCTAAAGTTGTGGAGCAACTTGTTCTATTTGATCTTATTTGATTGTGCACACCAGGATGATTGCATTCGTCGAAACACGTGAAGGTTGCAATCTCCCACCCCGAGACAATTCTGAAACTATGATCTGCGACTGTGCCACACAATTCTCTGTGCAGCACAATTGATTCTCACACACTATCCTACACACACTAGGGGCAATTTACAATAATACCACGCCAATTATCCTACAAACCTGTACATCTTTGGAGTGTGGGAGGAAACCGGAGATCCCGCAAAAAACCCACGCAGGTCACTGGGAGAAGGTACAAACTCCATACAGACAGCACCCAATAGTCAAGATTGAACCCGGGTCCCTGGTGCCGTGAGGCAGTAACTCTACTGCTGCGCCACCGTGCTGCTCATCACATAGATGGAACTATGCACAATAGACGGTGGGTGGTTTAATCATCCCGCACTGTTGAAGTGTGAGCCCTGTGTCCTACAGTCAACCTGATCCATGATTCAAGTGTGGTACACCATTTAATGCTTATGTAAGGGTGTTGGCAGAGTGAATTGTAAACTGAACATTCTGGAGAATACAAGTACAGTAATATTGATGCTTGATGTTCTTTGTGCCAATTTATTTGTTCCATCCACGTGGGAATATCTGCACTGAACCTCTTCTAGTACAGTCTAGTAGTACCTGAACAGAAACATTGATCCACAAGGATGACCTGTTTGTGAAGTACAGAACTAAGAAATTATCCTTATTGTAAGGATGGGTTGGAATAATATTCGATAGGATGGTTCCATCTATGTGATGACCAGCATGGTGGCGCAGCAGTAGAGTTGCTGCCTTGCAGCGCCAGTGACCCAGGTTAGATCCTGACTATGGGTGCCGACTGTATGCAGTTTGTACATTCTCCTAGTAACCTGCGTGGGTTTTCTCCGGGATCTCCGGTTTTCGCCCACACTCCAAAGACATACAGGTTTGTAGGTTAATTGGCTTGGTATAATAGTAAATTGTCCCTAGCGCGTGTAGGATAGTGTTACTGTGCAGGATTCACTGGCCAACGAGGACTCAGTGTGTCTAAGGGCCTGTTTCCGTGCTGTATATCTAAACTAAATTAAACTAAAAAATGATCTTGGGATCCAGTGTATCCCAATGAAACCCGTTGAAACTAAGAGGAACTTTGGGACACTTGACTAAAGGCATTCAGTTGTGTGGCTGCAACCAATAAGCTAACATTCAACATTTTCATCAGCAAATTGTTGGTCTTGTGAGCCTTTAGTAAGCTAGTAGTAAAAGCATCCTATGCGTTGCCCAGAGTAAACAAAAGGGATGTTGAGTTATTTTTGATCAGCAAAAAGCTAGAGATTTCAAACAAAAAATGATAGAAAAGGTATATTAAGTTATCTAAACCTAAGGTACTACAAGATATCATACTCAGAAAGATTACAAAAATAAACAAAGTTTGTAAGCAGGTAGGTTCCAGCAGCTATTGCAATTGGACTTGGGATCGTTCGTAAATTAGACTGGTGAGCTGTGAGTAGACATAAAAAGCTGGAGTAACTCAGTGGAACAGGCAGCATCTCTGGGGAGAAGGAATCGGTGATGTTTCAGGTCGAGTCCCTTCTTCAGAAGTCTATATTCAGAATTTATAGTTGTATTTGTACGCATTTCATGAGGAAAATGTGTTTGTCATCAGCATCACTCCATCCTTCCTCACAGAGTTGAAATCTGATTAACTTTTGCTAGTCATACCTTTGTTGGAAATGTTAAGATTTATACATATACACGTGGATTTATGGGTCATAATTTTGGTTTTAATTTGATTTAAACCATATGAACATTTTGTGGGCTCACAACTTCAGAATGTTCCTTAACATTTGCTTTACTATGGGCCCCTATTATATGGATCAATATTCTTTTAGAAATGGATTTTCACTTAAATTGTTAATGTTTGCACGTTTGTGCAGGGATCGCAGGGAGACATTTTGAATTGAAGACCAAAGATTAAATATTTTAATTGCATGTTTTCTTTTAGCAAGTGATATCATGGCAAATGGAGTCATATTTTTATGAAGAGAAAGAATGGGTGACGTATGGAGTCTAGACACTTCGCAACCCAAAACGTCACCCATTCCTTCTCTCTACAGATGCTGCCTATTCTCCGAAGATGTTGTTACTCCAGCATTTTGTGTCTATCTTCGGTTTAAACCAGCATCTGCAGTTCCTTCCTACATAAATAGTTATGACTGACTTGAAGCTTAAATACCATTTTTGTACTGTAATTAGTGTAATTGAGCTTTAAAAATGTTTTTATTAATGTGGCTATATTTGAGAAATTGCTTTAGTTTTAGTTACAGTGCATGCCGTTTTTTAGTATTGAATTAGATATCTACCAAAACACATCTTAATTTTGTTATTTTAAGTCTGAGACCTAGTAATATATATTTTCACGTTGCACATCCACACAGAGAGGTTTTGCCAAGGAAAAAGGGATCATTAATTTGAATTGGGAAAAAGAAGTATGAAATCAATGTGATGGACTAAAGATGGTCAAGTCAAAATTGTTGAACTGTCCCATGTATCTCCAAATGGAACAATGAAATTCTTACTTACAGAGCCTAACAAGACAGTAAATGAAATACACACAGAAAATGTATAATAATCAGTCATAATCATAATCATAATCATACTTTATTAGCCAAGTATGTTTTGCAACATACGAGGAATTTGATTTGCCATACAGTCATACCAATAAAAAGCAACAGAATACATTTTAACATAAACATCCACCACAGCAACACTTCCGCATCCCCCACTGTGATGGAAGGCGAAAAAAAAAAGTTCAATCTCCCATATTTGTCCTCCTGCGGTCGGGGGCCTCTAACCTTCCGTTGACGGGACGATCTTACTCCCTTAGCCGGCGGCGGGCCTCCTAGTCGGGGCGATCAAGGTCCTGCATAGGGGGGAACCTCAGCTCCCCCACGCTGGGCGATCTACCCCGGATCGGGGCAAGTCGAACGTCGTGCGTCTTTTAGAGCTTCCCGACGTCGGTCCCAACCCGAGGCTGCGAGCCGCGGTTGGGGCGTCGATCCCAGGCAAGGAAAATAATGAATAAATTAATACTCGGTCAAGATAAAACCAAAGTCCATAGTGCAACCAAAGACACGGTGGAGGGAAGTTCGTAGTTGCTGAGGTTAGTATGGTATAATGTCCTCGGACTATCCTTGATCGGACTTTGCTGGATTTACCTTGCACTAAACGTTATTCCCTTATCATGTATCTATACACTGTAAATGGATCGATTGTAATCATGTATTGTCTTTCCACTGACTGGTTAGCACGCAACAAAAGCTTTTCACTGTACCTCGGTACACGTGACAATAAACTAAACTGACTAAATAACCAACTGTTGAAGAGCTTGATGGTTGCTGGGAAGAAGCTATTCTTGATCCTGATAGTCAAGGTTTTCACACTCCTGTATCATCTTCTTGATTTAGGAGTGTGATGAGAGCATGGCCAAGATGACGGGGTATTTTTATGATATGATATGATATGATAAAAATGTATTTATCCCATTAGGGAAATTGATCTGCCAACAGACATGAAACACAAAATACATGAAACCTGAAATTAAAGTGACGAGTGGAAAGGTTTGGTGGATGCGCAAAGATTGAGGAGGCGGGGGGGTCAGTCTCAGTCTCAGTCTACCCCATGACATAAGGGAGAGGAGTTGTGCAGTTTGATAGCCACAGGAAAGAAGGATCTCCTGTGGCATTCTGTGCTGCATCTTGGTAGAACCAGTCTGTTGCTGAAAGTACTCCTCAGGTTGACCAGTTTGTCATGGAGGGGGTGAGCTGTATTGTCCAAGATGCTCCGCAGTTTGAGGAGCATCCTCCCCTCCAAGACCTCCTCCCATGAATCCAACTCCGCCCCCAGGTTGGAGCTATCCTTCCTGATGTGTTTGTTGATCCTATTGGTGTCCGCGGCCTTCGCCCTGCTGCCCCAGCACACGGCAGTGAAGAAGATGGCACTGGCTACCACCGATTGGTAGAACATCTGCAGCATCTTTCAAAGTCTACAGAGACATTTGGGCCATTTGGAAGAGTGGGCTGAAAGATGGCAGATGGAGTTTAATGCTGATAAATGTGAGGTGCTACATCTTGGCAGGACAAATCAAAATAGGACGTATATGGTAAATGGTAGCGAATTGAGGTATGCAGTTGAACAGAGGGATCTAGGAAAAACTGTGCATAGTTCCCTGAAGGTGGAATCTCATGTAGATAGGGTGGTAAAGAAAGCTTTTGGTGTGCTGGCCTTTATAAATCAGAGCATTGAGTATAGAAGTTGGGATGTAATGTTAAAATTGTACAAGGCATTGGTGAGGCCAATTCTAGAGTATGGAGTACAATTTTGGTCGCCTAATTATAGGAAGGATGTCAACAAATAGAGAGAGTACAGAGGAGAATTTACTAGAATGTTGCCTGGGTTTCAGCAACTAAATTACAGAGAAAGGCTGAACAAGTTTGGTCTTTATTCTTTGGAGCATAGAAGGTTAAGGGGGGACTTGATAGAGGTCTTTAAAATGATGAGAGGGATAGACAGAGCTGACGTGGATAAGCTTTTCCCATTGAGAGTAGGGAAGATTCAAACAAGGGGACATGACTTGAGAATTAAGGGACAGAAGTTTAGGGGTAACATTAGGGGGAACTTCTTTACTCAGAGAGTGGTAGCTGTGTGGAATGAGCTTCCAGTGGAAGTGGTGGAGGCAGGTTCGATTTTATCATTTAAAAATAGATTGGATGGGTATATGGACGAGGAAGGAATGGAGGGTTATGGTCTGAGTGCAGGTAGATGGGACTAAGGGAGAAAAAGTGTTCGGCATGGACTTGAAGGGCCGAGATGGCCTGTTTCCATGCTGTAATTGTTATATGGTTATATCTTACTGCAGACGTTGAAGGAGCGGAGCCTTCTCTAAAAGTGCAGCCGGCTCCGTCCTTCTTGTACAGGGGCCTCAGTGTTCCTGGACCTGTCCAGTTTACTGTCCAGGTACACCCCAAGGTATTTGTACTCCTTGGTAAACTGCACATTCACACCATTGATGAAGACAGGGGACAGGGGTGTTCATCTCCTTAGATGACCAGGGTTGCACCATTTGTTGTTAACCAGAATAGCAAGTCCCCCACCTTTACACTTGCTACTCTCACTGCAGTCCCTGTCTGCCCAAACAGTATGAAAGCCGTCCATACTCGCGTTGAACTCAGGGACACCCTCGTGGAGCCATGTCTCTGTGAAACACATCACACTGCTCTCACAGTACTCACTCTGGGTCCTCTCTGGTGCAGCTAGCTTGTCTATCTTGTTAGCCAGTGATCTCACATTCCTCATTGTAATGGAAGGCAAGTATGGCTTGTACCTCTATTTCTCCGCACAGCGTTTTACTCCCATTTTATAATATTAACTGCCTTTTTGAGGCATCACCTCCTATATATCCCTTCAATGGTGAAGAGGTCAGTACCTGTAATGGACTAGGATAACAGAAAAAACATTATTTTCTAAAGTTAGAGATTTAAAAAACTCTATTGTATTTCATTAAGTTCAATTCAAGATTTGTGTAAAGTTATGGAATACACAGACCATGTGAAACAACAATCGTTTATCCCATTTGCGCACAAGTATTGAAAATCTTGTTCATTGGTTCTCCTCGGCCTTACTGGCCTTCATGAAATCCTAATGGTTACATTCACAATTTTCCTCATGGACTTCATCTCAGGATCTTAAAAGAAGTAACTCATGGGACAGTTGATGCATTGATTTTGATGAACTAACGCATGCTGAGGGTCAAAGGGACCCACTTAGTTGTCCTAAAGGCATTCGATTAGGTGCCTCATCATAGATTATTGTGCAAAATAGAAACACATGATTTAGGAGGCAACATACTGGCAGGCATAGAAAGTTGGCTGACCAACAGGAAAAATAAACCAGGCATATGTTGGTCTTTTTTTGATTGGCAAAATCAAGCACAGTGTTGTGCCATAAGATTTGGTGATGAGGCCTCAAATGTTACAATTTGAATTCATGTCTTGGGTGAAAGCATTGAGAATAGTTGCGAAGATAGACACAAAAAGCTGGAGTAACTCAGCGGGACAGGCAGCTTCTCTGGAGAGAAGGAATGGGTGACATTTCAGATCGAGACCCTTCTTCAGACGCTAAGTATGTGTTGATTGAAATAGTAAGCTGTGAAGAGGTTATAAGAGAAGCAGATGTGGATGGGTGAAATGAGTGAGCAAAATCTAGCAAATGTAAGAAGATAGGAAATTGTCTATTTTGATGGAAAAAAAGAAAGATGGAGCATATTATGTAAATGTTGTGAGATTGTAAAACTCTGATGTGCAGAGGAATCTCAGTGTCCTGATGCACGACTTGCAAAGAGCTAGTGTGCAAGTGCAGGAAGCAACTAGGAAAGATACAGAATATTACAGGGCCTTGAATACAAAAGCGGGAGGTTTTCTAAGGCAAGTTAAGACTATATTTAGTTTAGTTTAGATTAGAAATACAGCGCGGAAACAGGCCCTTCGGCCCACTGGGTCCGCGCCAACCAGCGATCCCCGCACACTAACACTATCCTACACCCACTAGGGACAATTTGTACATTTACCAAGCCAATTAACCTACAAACCTGTACGTCTTTGGGAGGAAACTGAAGATCTCGGAGAAAACCCATGCAGATCACGGCGAGAACATATCAACTCCGCACAGACAGCACCCGTAGTCAGGACCGAACCCGGGTCTCCGGTGCTGCATTCGCTGTAAGGCAGCAACTCTACCACTGCGTCACCGTGACCGGAATATAATATTACTGTGTACAGTATTATTACCCAAACTGTATATATATGTAAGGAGAGCTATAAATGCATTGGACGCAGTTTGGAGAAAGTCTACCAAACAAAAACTGGAATAGGCCAGTTACCATAAGAAGAGGTTGGAGAGATTAGGTTTATAACTTTCAAGTCAGGTGGCATTGATTATTATAAGCAGAGTACAGTGGGATAAAGACACAGTGAAAGTTTTGCTTAAAGCAGCGTCACAGACACCACATAAAAACATAAGTTATACAAGAAAGTGAAAAAGAAAAGACTATAAGATGTTAGTGCAAACACAATTAGAAACTAAAGGGCCTGGCCCACTTGGGCATCATTTGCGCGTCACGCAGGTGGCGCGCGAAGATTTTGTGAATCCCAAAATCCTGGGGCGCCGCACGCGACCGCGCGTCACTGCCTACGCAGCATGCGCGCATCACGTGCGCGTCACGACACGCGCGTTGTGCGTCGTGACGCATAAATGATGTCGCGTAAATGACACGCAAATGACGCCCAAGTGGGACAGGCCCTTAAGTCCATGGTAGTTCAGGATGTGGTTGAACTGTAGACACAAGTTGCTGGAGTAACTCAGCGGGTGAGGCAGCATCTCTGGAGAGAAGGAATGGAGACCCTTCTTCAGACTGTGATTGACTGTGTACAGTTACCTAACTGAAGTAGGATGGAAGTTGTACAGGTTGGTTCAAGAATTTGATGGTTGTAGGAAAAGTAGCTCCTGAACCTGATGACGTGGAGCTTCTGAACCTCCTGCCCGATGGTGGCAACAAGTCGAGGGCATGGCCTGGATGGTGGGGATTCTCGATGATAGATGCCGCCATCTTCAGGAAGTGCCTTATGATGGTGGACGGAATAATCTCATCACTCTTCGCACATGGGTCTCGATTTTACCTGATCGTAATCTCTTAAACTTTCTATCCTATTACTTCAGTAACCTCTCATGTACTTTCCTCCCCTTTAACTTCATCCATACATTTCCAGTTTGTGGACCCCATCGCCCCACTATCTAGTTCAAAGCCCTGTCTACGGCCCTGGTTACGCGGTTTTCCAGAACCCTCATCACAAACGGGTTCAGGTGGAGTATCTTCAGCAACAACCTGAGGAGTACCTTCAGCAACAGACTGGCTCCACCAAGATGCAGCACAGAACGCCACAGGAGATCCTTCTTCCCTGTGGCTATCAAACTGTACAACTCCTCCACCTTCTGTCGTGTGGTAGACTGAGACTGACTCCCCCCTCCCACCCCAATCTATGCACATCCCCAATCTTTTCCACTCGTCACTTTAATTTCATGCTTCATGTATTTTGTGTTTTTATGACTGTTGGCAGATCAATTTCTCTCCTGGGATAAATAAAGTACATCGTATTGTATCGTATCGTATCGTAGTTGAAGTTGTTCTGTCGGAACAGCTCCCTCCTTCCCAAATACGGATGCCAATTTTACACAAATTCAAATCCACTTCTTCCACACCAAACTCTGAGCCTCTTTAAGGGCCAGTCCCACTTTCCCGAGTCCTCTGCCGAGTTGAAAGGACCTTAAAAAAAAATTCAAGATTTTTGTGATCTACAAACTCCTCCTCCCGACTATCGTTTTACTCGTGGACTTTTTTGACATGCTGGAACAAACGTCCCGACTTACCTGATGCCCCGAGTACCTACGGCTGGCATAACGAGCCACTACGATATATCTACGGACTTGCTATGGACATCCTCCGAGTTTGAATCAAGGGGAAAACTCGGGGGAATTCGTGAATAACTTGGGAAAGTGCGACATGCCCTTTAATCTTCTCAACCTTAGTTTTAAGCAGTATAAATAAAAAATGAAAGGTATTTTGAAATAACAATAGTTTTATCTCATTTGTACGCAAGTATTTTAAGTTTTGTTCATGCATTCTCTAAGGCGTTGCAGGACTTCACAAATTTCCTAATGGACTTCATCCCGGGGGCTTAAAAAAAGTAACTCATAAGGCAATAGATGCTTTTGATGGTGGGAGCATCATGCTCCTGATACACTGGGCTGAGTCCACCACTCTCTGCAGCTTCTTGCATTTCTATACATTGGAAATGTCGTACCAGGCCATGATGCAACTAATCAGGATACCTCAGGATGTTGGAGTTTAGAGGAGAGAGAGGAAATTTGAACACCTTCGCTCAGTCCACCTGAACCTACCTGTTCTCCCAGTTGCTAAACACTATAATTCTCCATCCCATTCCCACACAGACCTTTCCATCCTAGGTCCTTCATTGTCAGAGTGAGGCTAAATGCAAATTGGAGGAACAGCATCTCATATTTTGCTTGGGCATCTTACACCCCAGTGGTATGAATATTGATTATCTAACTTCAAGTAACCCCGGCATTCCCTCTCTCTATCCCTCCCCCACCTAAGTCGTACCAGCTTCTCGTTTTCACCCAACAAACCCAACTAACAATTGCCTTTCCTTTATCATCATTAATGTTTTGCATATCTTTCATTCGTTGTTCTTTATCTCTCTACATCATCATCTATATCTCTCATTTCCCTTATCTCTAACTAGTCTGAAGAAGGGTCTCGACCCGAAACTTCACCAATTCCTTCTCTTCAGAGATGCTGCCTGTCCCGCAGAGTTACTCCAGATTTTTGTGTCTATCTTCGAAGAAATTTGAATGACATATACAAGATGTGAAGAGGTTTTGACAGATGAGTGGTTAAGAGGATGTTTCTTGAGAGAAAATGTAATACAAGGGTTTATTCTAAAAATAAGGGATCACCCATTTAAGACAGAACTGAGGTGGTTTTCGTTTTCTCAATGGGTAGTTAGCTATTGATATTCTGCTCATCAAACATCAGTGTACGAAGACTGGAAACTTTAACGAGAAAAGTAGAAGTTATAGTCACATCAGCAATGATTTCATTGAATGGAAGAGGTGGCTCAACAGTTTGAGTAGGTGTCTCCCTCCCACTGCTAATACATTTGTTTGTGTGCTTGTCCTTATTTACTTTTTATGCAGTTAATTGGTCTGAATAAACACCAAGGCACATGAAGAAAGAACACAAGTGTATTGTAATTGACTGTTTAAGAAAGAACTGCAGATGCTGGAAAAATCGAAGGTGGACATAGATGCTGCCTCACCCGCTGAGTTTCTCCAGCATTTTTGTCTACCTTTGTAATTGACTGGATTTGTTTGCAACCATGTGGCTCTCTGTCCCGTTGTTTCAGCTGTTATATTTGCTTTCATTAGTTTGTATAATATTGATCTGAAGTAAAATTACATTAGAAACGATGATAACCAAATCTCCCATACTCACTTACAACAGAGGAGGAAGCAATTTGACCCAGTAAATTAATGCCATCTCTCAGAATAATCCCATTGACCTCATCCCTCACTTATTTTCCCATTAGCTATTCTCTCTCATGTGTCCACCATGTTCACCTCAACACAACATCTATATTTTAGGATAACCTGTAGTAGCCAATTGTGGTCAGATACCAGAGCACCCAGAGGAAACACACATGGCCAGGCAGATAATACGCAGCCTGTGTTTACAAGAAGTCCTTCACCTTATTCGGCTGCTGGAGGCGATGGACATGAGTTTGTAGTGATCGCAGGTTGTGATAGAGTCATAGAGTGATACAGTGTGGAAACATACACCGGCCAACATGTCCCAGCTGCACTAGTCCCACCTGCCTGCGCTTGGTCCATGTCCCTCCAAACTTGTTTTATCCATGTACCTGTCTAACTGTTTCTTAAACGTTGGGTAGTCCCAGCATCAACTACATCCTCTGGCAGCTTGTTCCATATACCCACCACCCTTTATGTGAAAAAGTTACCTCTCAGATTCCTAATAAATCTTTTCCCCTTCACCTTGAACCTATGTCCTCTGGTCCTCAATTCCCCTACTTTGGGCAAGAGATTCTGTGCATCTACCCAATCTATTCCACTCATGATTTTATAGATCACTATAAGATCACCTATCCTCATCCTCCTGCGCTCCATGGAATGGAGACCCAACCTACTCAACCTTTCCCTATAGCTGATACCCTCTAGTCCTGGCAACATCCTCGTAAATCTTCTCTGTACGCTTTCAAGCTTGACAACATCTTTCCTAAAGCACGGTGCCCAGAACTGAACACAATGCTCCAAATGCGGCCTCACCAATGTCTTATACAATTGCAATGTGATCTCCCAACTTCTATACTCATGCTGGTGGAGGTGGCCGTGGGAGATTGTATGGCAGCTGGGTGAGCTCAGGGACGAGTGGAAGGAAACGATCGAGTCGTACTGGGCCAGACCGACCCCTACTCCATCCAGTGCCGCCAGTACACCAGGCCTCAGGGTATTCCAAGATGGCGTCCAGGCAGGCGACTCTCTGTGTGCTGGTCTCAGTAGCAGCACTGCAATCACTCATTACAACCACTACACTTTTTTAAAACTGTACTCCCACACACAGCAGCGTTACTTACTTTATCTGTACACTGTGGACGGCTCGATTGTAAACACGTATACACGTCCCGCTGACTGGTTAGCATGGAACAAAAGCTTTTCACTGTACCTCAGTACACGTGACGATGAAACTAAACTAAATTAAGGGCCTGTCCCACTTAGGCGATGTTTTAGGCGACTGCCGGCGACTGTCATATTCGTAGCAGGTCGCTAAAAAAACGGCAACTGGATCCCCCTATGACAATGTCTACAACAAGCTACAACAACCTACCACTAGGTATGTTACAAAACTTACCTTCAGCGACGCTGCAGTTCTGTCACTGCCCGTGTGCGCGACTTTGCCGCCTTTGAGAGGGGGGCGGGTTTAAGATGCCGTTTTCTACAGCCTGTTCAAATCGATCTTTGTCAGGCTGTTTAGTTGCTGAAGAAAAATCGCTCCGACATATGTTCTCTGAAGTTTTTTTTAAAACTATGCTGGATAATTTAATAGCTGGAGTAAATTAAAAAGCGTCTTCTAAAGCCGTCAACGCCAGCAACGGGACGGATTTCACGTACGGGACAAAGCAAGGTACGCCGTTTATTTTTTACATATAAACATGCTTCTTAAGATGACTTTAATCAAAATTTCACGTTGCGAAAATGTGACTTAGGACCCATACGAACCGGCAGTATTTTTCCTGCCGATATGGGGTTTAAATTCACCACAAATGCAACGTTCCAAACTATCGCGTTCCACGAAATCCCACTCCCAAGATGATTTAAATGGCCATTAATTTACGGGAATTAAACGCTAAATTCCTTCCATTTGGCCTATAAATTCACGACAATGAGATTTAAAAATCATGTTATTTTGTGAATTCTTGTGTGAATGTTATTTGGACACTTAGGCTATTTAAGTTGTCACAGCTTTTAAGTTGTCAATGGAAAAGCAATAGGGAACAAGATGCTAATTTCAGAGTATGAAAATGGCCATAACTTTTTTAATACTGAAGATATGAAAGTGAATTAGGTGTCAAATGCTTTTCATGCTTTATCTGATGGGATAAATTGCAGACTTGATTTTTTAAATCGCAAAATTTTGTAACATTGCTACTACCAACTAGTCGACATCAAGCTACGGCAAGCTACCATCAACCGGCGACATATTAGGAGGTCCACCTATGACCACACCTACGGCAACCTACGAGACCACACAGGCGACAACCTATGACTACCAAAGTCAACCTACATCCACCCGCAACAAGCTACGACCCTGTCAGTGACACCTGAAGACAACTGAAGACAATTCAGTCACTGGTACCTGTCGCCGGTTGACGTAGGTTGGCGTAGATAGTCACCAATGGAATTCACCGAAGTCAGCATCGGCGACAACCTGCGTCACCTGGTGACAACCTACGACAGCACATACGTCAGCAGAAGTCAAGCTACGCTCATTGGCGTCAACCCACTGTCGCCGACTGTCGCCGAAATAGAGTTTTGAAAACTGCCCATCGGAATTGTGCACAGATCAGTCACGCTCAATGAGTTAATATTGTTCCAATGTGTCGAATAATGTCAGGGTTGCACACAGGTTTAAGACAGATCAGATATATGGTTGCATCTGACAAATAAAAGTCAACCCTTTCTGCTGATAACTAGTTTTTTGTTCTATTTTACCATTCAGTGTTAGAGCTGATATTATTACTTTTAAGTTAATTAATGTGAAATATTTATTTATCTCCAGTGACAATTGAAAGCCTTTGAAAGAGTCAAGGGCCTGTCCCACTTGGGCGATATTTGCGTGTCATTTACGGGACATAATTTATGCATCATGACACATGACGCAACATCATTTACACGTTACGCACGCATCGTGACGCGCACATGAAACGCGCAGGGAACGTGGTGAGACGTGGTGGCGCAGCGACGCCCCAGGATTTTGGGATTCACAAAATCTTTGCGCGCCACCTACGTGATGCGCAAATGACGCCCAAGTGGGACAGGCCATTCACACAGATATCTAGTCTTCTTTATGATGCTGGCTTTGAACTGCAAGCAGTGTGCAGCTTTAAGGATTTAAGAACCTGACTGCAAATATCTAATGCGCCTAAAGGCTGATTTCAACTTTAAGACTTTGCCTGTCAAAGGCTTGGACTAAACATATTATTAACTGTTTGTTATTTTGCAGAACAAAGAACACTGGACAAAATGTACCTTAAGTTGAAGGAAATGAACAGGAAATGAAATGTAAACGTATGAAAATAGAAAGATTAAACGAGAACTTATCATTTGAAGTTTGATCTTTATTTTATGAGAAGTTGAAGTGAGGGATTACGTGAAGAGCCCGCCAGCCCGCATGCGTGCCAATCTTCAGAGCAACTGTATGAAACCACAGACCACTTGCACGAACTTAAACTATAGAAAGATTAATAACCCTTGACTTACCGAATGATCTTTATGAGAATCAGAGTTGGGAGTGGAGGGCACGTCGTCGCTCACTTCGACTTCTCATGAAATAAAGATCAAACTTCAAACGGTAAGTTCTCATTTAATCTTTCAATTTTATATCCAAGTCATGTGAGTGACTACGTGAAGCCTTCGAAGCTCTGTGGTTTCATGCAGTAAACCAATCTGTGTGTGAATCACTTAAACAGATAAAACATAAATGGTAGAAAAAACATGGGTTATTAACAACATGATGCTAACTTACATACATGTCCATTGCCCTTAATCGGATCACAGTCCCAATTGGCTTTGAGTTAGGACAATAACTCATGCAACACTGTTCAGAATTCTATCTGCAACAGTCCAGACATGTTTAACGCAATTTATAACTTCTGAAAGTGCACTATGATAGCCTCCTGCTGTTTTCAAGAAGATGATCAAAGGGGCATATCCATTCTATTGGCTGCTAATGAACCTGCCCCCTCCCTGGTAGAGTGAGACTTGAAATTATTTGAATTCATTCCCGCTATTCGTCGCTTACACACTATTCATGTTGAGATAGTCTGCACCAGCAATTTCTTGTGAAACTATTGAATAACAATGAAGAAAACGATCCTTCATCTCATAGGTAAGCTCAGTGTACCTGTATACATAATAAACACCCCCAATCTCCGATCTGGTAGGTATGCTGTCAACTCCAAATTGTACCCAGCCGTGCCCGTTTAGCTTTATGAGATCATTCCCATAACAACCTACCCCCATGTCATATATGACCCAGAGATGCAGTCGGAGATTGCATAAAATCTGTGTTCTTTGTGCTGAAATCAGTTGCTAACAGCATAATTGATTTAAAGATACTGCTCCACTTTAGGAATACAGTAGATGAATATCTGCATACTAATTACTGATACACATTCCACACTATTATGAGTTTAGGCTTTAGAGTAAGTGAATAAGTTTATTGGACAAGTATTCACATACAAGGAATTTGCCTTGGAGCAAATATTCATATAAAGGTGTTCATATAAAAGACACCTTGCATAACGTTAGTCAACAGTGGGTGAATAACCAATCATTTATTGTCCCACTTATGGTACTAGAGAGAATGACAAAGCAGCACGAGCAGTCAATTGTGCGATAACATAATCGCTTCTCTATGCCCAAACTGAAAGAACCACAAACCTCTGCTACTTCTATTTAAAAAGTAGCTCACATGTGTCTCTTCACAAACTTCCCAGACAACCGTGCAGAGCTAGCTGCACGAGAAATAGGCTGAACTAGCCACCACTCGTGACTTCGAATAAGTAGGAGCTGCTTTCAGCCGACTTTTACAATGGACGCCCGGAATGAGTAGGCCAAATTGGTACTATTAACATTCATGTTGCCTCATGTTTAATATCGTAAAAGGCATCTACTGATAAAACCCCTGTCTTATCAGCTACAAAAGCATGTCGTCTATAAACGTCATGACACAATGCTCTTTTGATCTGAGTAGGGCAGTATTAACTTAGAATCTTTGTAAATAGGCTAGGCCAGAACCCCTAGGGAGAGCCTAAAATTTCCACCACTGGCTTTGGCATCACACACACCAGATATATCTGTGCCTCTCGTGTATAGATATGGAAAAGTATGCATCTTCAAGATCGATTGAGGCCCTAAATCCTCTGAATCACCTCAATTGCTTAATGACCTTTATCCATCTTAAACTGGTTAACCAAACACATGATCAGACTAGCCAAATCCTAACTTGATTTGGCATGCTACATTTTTCCTCCCCTGAGAATTCTCAAAACTTTCTGGGGTTAAACCCTTTCGACTTTGATTTTGCCTCACCTGATGGCATTAACCTACAAACCTCCAGTGTCTGACAGAATCAGAACATACACCAGATCCTTATGCGACTAGAATTGAAGCGTAGCATCCACTTGGTGTGGGAATACGAGTTTCCTGTCAACTGCTCACAGGCAGAGTCACCGTCAGGTTGGAGAATATCATAATGCAACCGTGAATCAGAAGTTGCTGCTGCAGTCCACAGCCTGGAATGACCTATCCCAGTTGCCAGTGTGCGCAACACATTCTCTTCACCAAGGTGAGCGCGATGGCCCTGGGCCTAAAAAAGGCCTCTGGCTAGGTCTGAATTGAGTAGGCCTGGTGTTCCAACCAGCCTCAGAGTAACGATTCCTGCCGTTAGTTATATATAGAGGTGGTATGCTCGCCTGAATACTGAAGCCCTACCCACATAGGATGGTTCTACCACCCCCGCAGCCGCCTAAAATTCTTCCTGCAAGTATTAAACTTGCTAACATAAGTCTTCTCCGAAGAGATACTTTGCAGGCTGCATGTTACTGGCCCTGCATAAATGAGCAAATGTTTTAGCAATTACCTCAGGCGTTATAGCATTTAGCGAAGGCAATTTAGCTCCAACTGCGTATTACATAGAAGTGCTGATGCATCTTCTGCACTACCGAAAGCTGAACCCATCAACTGCAAAGGCCGAAATGACATCAGTGACCAGTCTTTTGGATACGCTGAAATTTTAATTCTCTGCCCACGTATCACCACTGAGATATCCCAAATGGTGAGATTGACATTTGGAACATCCAATGTCAGGCAGTTCATCTGGACTGGCAAATTTTCCAGCTGTATCCAGCATATACCTCTCCTTAGCTGATAAGAAGATAAATCACTGATGCTCTTAGCCAGATCTTCTCCAGTGGATCTCTTATCCCCGAAGGGATGGCAAATTATGTGACAAGAGACGGAACTCTTTCATATTATTAAACTGCAGCATATCCCCCATAAGTTCAGGGGATTCAAATTCCTTATCGCTATCCCCATAGTCGGAGTTACTTATGTAATAATCTCCAGTACTGCCCTCTACTGAGCGGGAGATAAAATAATGTAACCCTGAACCAGGTATTGCTTTTCCTCTTCTGAGCAGGAGATATTGAAATGCAAACCTGAGCCAGGTATTGCTTCCCCTCTTCTGAGCGGGAGATGTAATGCCACCCTGAGCCAGGTGTTGCTTCCACAATATCTGACTGGAGCAGCCTGTAAGTGTCTCCTGAGCCAGGAGCACAATTCTATTATATACTGACTGGACAGGTCGCGCCTGCTAATGACTCAGAGTCCGGGCTTGCTCCCTTCTGGAGCATCAACGGAGTCTAGAGGGGAGGAATATAACGCAACCCTGAGCCAGGTGTTGCTTCCTGCAGGCTCTGGCTGGCTCCCTTTTTGAGGCTCAACGGAGATGTCTGTACGGCCGCACCCATCAGCTCTCCGCGACCAGTCGCCTGCTTCCTTGGAGCCCCAAAACGGAGATGAGCCTCAATGGCAGTAGCTGCACCGGCCGTGCCATCAGCTTATTGAATGCGGCTGCCTGCTCCCACTCGGAGCCTAATGGCAGTAGCTGCACCGGCCGAGCCGTCAGCTTATTGATTCCAGCCGCCTGCTCCTTTATGGAACCTCCACGGCAATAGCTGCACATGCTGTGCCAGCTTCTCCGGGCCCACTGCACCTATTTTTGGAGCAGCAGCCCATTCCTGAAACAAAATTCCTTACCTGCCAGCATCTCTGACCCCTGGTCGCCCTCCTTGTTGGAGCTTCAGCGACGTTCCATTGCAGAACAAGTCTGACCACATCTTGAGCCCCATGCTTGCCAAACAGCTCCCTTCTGGAACTCAAAAGCAACATTGCTGTGCAAGACACCTGCCATCATTTCTGAGCCCAATAGGACAGACTGCTCCTTCGGCCTACAGCCTCTTTGGCGCCTTGCTGGAGCTTACTGTGCAGGGCACGCTACCAGTTTTACTCCCAGTCTGGTTAACCAGGCCGCTCCTTTGGCCCCTTCTGTTCCTTCGGAGCCTTAGTGCTCTGAGCTTAATTCGACAGCCTTCTGCCTTTTTTGGCAGATCGCGCTGCCAGTTTCTCCCAGACTGGATCAACAGGCTGCTCCTTTGGCCAGCTGTGGAGCCTCAGCGGGGCTCACTGGACAGGTCACGCCTGCCATTTCTGTAAGCCTGGATCAACAAGCTGCTAATGCGGGGCCAGACAGTGACTCCCGACTGCTCCATTCTGGAGCTTCAACGGAGGAAGCTGTACGGATCGCGCCCTTCAACTTCTCCGCGTACCGCTGTCTGCTCCCTTCTGGAGCCTCCACGGAGGTGTCTGAATGGTTTGCGCACGTCAACATCTCCGCAGTCAGCCGCCTGCTACCATCCGGAGCCTTACTGGCGGCAGCTGCAAGGGTCACGCCCGTTAGCTTTCCTAATTCAGGCCGCCTGCTCTCGTTCGGAGCCTCAAAGCTGCAGCTGTATGGGCCGCGCCCGACAGTTTTACTAAGGCCGGCCGCCTGCTCCCATCCGGAGCCTCACTGGCGGCCTCACCAAGTCCGGCTGACTGCTCCCGTTCGGAACCTCACTGGCGACTTTACCAAGTCCGGCCGCCTGCTCCCATTCGGAGCTCCAACGGCGGTAGCTGCACAGGCTGTGCCCGGCAGCTTCTCTGGGCCCACTGCACCTATTTTCGGAGCAGTGGCCCGTTCCTGAAACAAAATTGTCCTACCTGCCGGAGCAGTTTCGAACTGCTCCAATTCCCGTGCCATGCGTCGACGTATTGACGAGCATGCGGGCTGGCGGGCTCTTCACGTAGTCACTCACGTGACTTCGATATAAAATAGAAATACAATCTTCTAGGTATGCTCTACATTGAAAAAATAAGATTGTAAGTGGGAAAATTAAAAATGTACTTGGTATTGAATTAAACTGTCAATCCAAGATTAATATAAAACTGGAAACATTTTAATATAATACATTGTTCCTGTCTGTCCTGCCATGTTGATTTAATATATTGAAAATTCATCAATCAGAAATGTATTAAGAGCTTGGACTAAGAATATGCAATCTATATTTTCTAATGTTAACAATGAAATGGATGGGTACGTAAATTCAGAATTGAGATTGAACGATTGAGTATGGAACGTGTGACTTTAGTGGAGAAACTAACTGAATGTACTTGAGAGGGGAAGTGTGCGCACCACCATGTACAGTTTAAAATCTTTACTCAGGGCAGTTGAAAGATGCAGGTATGTAGACAATATTCAAGTTAATATCAGGAATCAGGAATATTTGATATCCTTGTCTAAGAACACTTGAAGAAAAATAGTTTTGGTAACCTAATACCTGAGACATCGGGAAATGGGAGAAATCTCCAGAGTACACCTGATCTTTAGAGCTACTATTACCTGAAGGTAGAAGGGTGGCTTTTATTGAATATGCAGCAACTTATTGGGATATCTGGTTGGTCCACATGTATCATTGATTATGGGTGAGGTAACAATTATGTCAAAATGCCTCATACAGTAACTCTGCACCAGGAATGAGCATCAGACAGTGCTAGAGTCATGGAGACTTGGAGCATGGAAAAGGAACCTTTGATCCATTGTGTCCATGTTGCCTGTCAGGCACCCATTTGCACTATCCCTTATTATTCTCCCCACATTCTTAACAACTCCCCCAGACTCTATCACTCACCATCGCACTAGAGGCAATCTGTAGTGGTTAATTTACGTCATAGAATTGAACAGTACAGAAATAGGGCAATTAGCCCACCATGTCTCTAACCATGTTTACCTATTTTGACTAATTCCACAATATTTGCATATCCTTCTATGCCTGGCCTATTTAATTGTCTAAATGTCTCTTAAACATAATGATTGAAACTGATGATTGAAACTGAAACTGATTCCACTTCAAACCCCTTTCAAAACTATCCTCTCACTTTAAATCTATATCTCTTGTTCCATCAGATATTTGCATATCCTTCTATGCCTGGCCTATTTAATTGTCTAAATGTCTCTTAAACATAATGATTGAAACATAATGATCGAAACTGAAACTGATTCCACTTCAAACCCCTTTCAAAACTATCCTCTCACTTTAAATCCATATCTCTTGTTCTGAATATACCCACAATTAGAAAAGATTATGACCATCTATATCTATTTCCCAATTTTATATATCTCTGGTGGAATATCACTCAATTTCCTTCACCCCAGTGAATCAAGCCCAGCTCATTAAATCTTTCCCCATAACTAAAGTCCTCCAATCCAGGCAACATCCCAGTCATGGACACAAAATGCTGGAGTAACTCAGTAAATTCCAATCACAAACATATGTCCACCGCCATCCATGACCTCCAACCACGAAGCTAATTTTGGATCCAATTAGCCAGCTCATCTTGGAGCTCTTGTGCATTAACCTTCCAGACCCGTCTCCAATGTGGGGCCTTGTCAAATGCCTTACTAAAGTCCACACAGACAAACTTTACTCTCTTACATTCATCAATCCTCTTTGCTACCAATAATCTGTGATGCCGTGACTCTGCCATCCTGCACCTCTTTGGAATGTGGAAGGTAACTGGATGCCTGCAAAAAACCCACGCCGTCACACAAAAGAATATGCAAACTCCACATGGACAGCTCAGATTAAACCTGGGTCGCTGGAACGGTGAAGCAATAACTTTACAAGTCGAGCCATTTGGCCAAACTTTGACAACAGCATATTATGAAAAGGACATGAAGTCTCAGGAAAAGGTGTCAACTGTCTAAATGATCAAGGCATTGACACAAACCCCTGGCTTTGAGACAACAAAGATAGAAGTAAAGACACACAAAATGCTGGAGTAAATCAGCGGGTCAGGCAGCATCTCTGGAGAGAAAGAATGGGTGACGTTTCAGGTTGAGACCCTTCTTCAGACTCAACCAGAAATATCACCCATTCCTTCTCTCCAGAGATGCTGCCGATCCCGCTGAGTTACTCCAGTATTTTGTGTCTATCTTCGGTTTAAACCTGCACCTGCAGTTCCTTCCTACACAAGAAATACATAGATTTGGGATTAACACAATTAAACCAAAGAAGCAGTATTATATTGCAACAACTGTCCATTGGAATGGATACATATTTTAAAAGGAGCAATGAAGCATCTTTAATGTATGCAGTTGCAATGAGATTTTTGGTAATTTACTTTGTCTGCCTCGCCATTTGTCTCTGATGTAGTTACATGGTCAATACACTAATGATCAGCATAATGGCTCAAAATTAGTGACTTCTATAGAGGATTAAGGGATCCTGTGCAGAGGGTTTTAACAAGAACAACCACATCTACTGTTCCAAGACCACTAATGAGGGATCAATTTGGTTTGGTGCAGATCTGAAAACTTAAAACACATTGAAAATGAGATTTGTTTCTGTTGCAAAGTGAAGGGCGTTGAATTTATTGCGAGAAGTAAACAAGGTACTTCACTCTCAATCGCAGAGAGCATTATGCCCCTATCCCACTTAGGCGACTTTTCCGGCAACTGCCGGCGACTGTCATAGTCGTAGCATGTCGCCGAAAAAAAGGCGACTGGCCCCCCCTACGACAATGTCTATGACAACCTACCACCTAGTCAACGGCAAGCTGCCGACATCCAGTGACCCATTAGGATGTCCACCTATGACCACACCTACTACAACCTACGTCCACCCGCGACAAGCTCCGACAAGTTACGACCCTGTCGGCGACAACTGAAGACAACTTAAGACAATTCAGTCAACGGTACCTGTCGACGGTTGACGTGGGTTGACGTAGGTAGTCGCCAATGGAATTCACCGAAGTCAGCACCGGCGACAACCTACGTCACCTGGCGACAATCTATGTCACCTAGTGACAACCTACGACAACACATGCGTCAGGAGAAGACAAGCTACGATCATTGGCGACAAGCCAACTGTCACCGACGGTTGCCGAAATGTTTTGAACATTTCAAAATCCAGCGGCGACCTGAAAAACGCTACAAATCTTTGGGCGACTTGAGGGGACTACTCACAGCCATACAGGTGACACCGCGCGGCCATGTGGCGACAGCCAAGTCGCATGTAGTCGCCGAAAAAGTCGCCTATGTGGGACAGGCCTATTAGAATCCCAATTAATCTTCAAAGATGTTTGCTAATAATATGCAAAGCTAATGGTGAAGTAGTCATTTAGACGATTAACCAATTAACAACATACTGTAGCACATTGAACATGGAACATTGGAGCACAATGTTCATGCCGAATATGATACCAACTTAAACGAATCCCCTCTGCCTGTTTGGAGAAAAGGAATAGGTTACGTTTCAGGTCAAGACACCTTATTCAGACTCAAGACACCTTATTCCCCTGACTCTGTGTCAGGATAAGGGTTTCGACCCGAACGTCACCTATTCCTTCTCTCCAGAGATGCTGCCTGTCCCGCTGAGTTACTCCAGCTTTTTTTGTCTATTTTCAGTTTAAACCAGCATCTGCAGTTCCTTCCTATACATTTCGTCTGCAGCTCCTTCCGACACACTGTTCTGCCTGTTCCCGATCCATTTCTCTCCATTTCCTGCATATCGATGTGCTTTTCTCAAAGCCTCTTAAATGCCACAATCATCTCCGCCTGCACCACCACCCCTGGTTCCAGCACCCATCGCGCTCTGTGTAAAATATTTGCCCCATACATCTCCTTTAAACTTTGCCCCTTTTTCCTTAAAGCCATGCCCTCTGATCCTTGACATTTTCACACTGGAAAACAAGATGGACTCGAAACGATTTGAGAGAAGAGATTCAGAAAATAGCTGTAAAATGAAAATAAAGAACCCAAGCTCTCAAACTTAAACTCAATTCTCACCAGAGATAGACCTGTTATACTCTGTGTGTCTACTTTATGTGATTATATTATGACAATTATGGTGATGGTAGATACAAAATGCTGGAGTACCTCAGCGGGACAGGCAGCATCTCTGGAGAAAAGGAATGGGTGACGTTTGGGGTCGAGATCCTTCTTCAGATTGAGAGTCAGGGGAGAGGGAGACATGGAAAATGGGAGACACGGATCAAGGAAAATGTAGAATAGATCATTGTTAAGGGCCTGCCCCAGTAACGCGACTTCTGAGCGACTGTCTTCGACCTTCAAGCTCGAGGGCACTCGCCTGAAAAACCTAGAGCTGGATCGACCATCAGCGATGAAACCGCGAGCTGGATCGACCAACCGCACACACACACACACTCACACTCACACAAACGCATCGCAAAGGCGGGGGCCAGGGAAAGCGGGGGAGCGCTGTCTGAAATTCATACCCGCGATGAACAGGAAGGTAAAAGACGGCTGGCACATAATGTTAAGTCCCTTAGAGAGTGTGGACAGGGGGGGAGAAGGGGGGAGAAGGGGGGAGAAGGGGAGAGAAGGGGAGAGAAGGGGAGAGAAGGAGAGAGAAGGGGGGAGAAGGGGGGGAGAAGGGGGGGGAGAAGGGGTGGGGGGGAGAAAGAGTGGAAACACTTTTAAGAAGCCAGACAACTTTTAATAAAGTTTAACGGGCATTTAACATTACCAGTCGGTTTACTATCCTTTTTTTTCTCAACGAGCTTTACTTTCGACTACCCTCGATTTCCTTTGACTACCCTCGATTACCTACGAATAACATGCCGACTGACTACGACCTACCTCAACTAAACATACGAGTAAAAAACTATCGATTTTTCCATGGTGACCTTTTTTTCTCGCGGGCATTTTTCAGCATGTTGAAAAATACGCCGCGACCTAGCTGAGGCCTCGAGTACGCGGGGACTACTCTCGTGCATGAAGGAGAGTTACAAAGACCTCCTAGGACCTCGTGTCGACCATGCTGCGAGTATGTCAAGGGCAAACTCTTCTGAACTCGCGGATTAGGTTGCCGCAGTAGGACAGGCCCTTTAGTTGGGAGAAGGTGACAACGAAGCAAACAGAGATAAAATGTAATCGGGTGACAGGTAGTCTGGTCGGAGAACTGGGAAGGAGGAGGGATGGAGAGAGAGGAAAGGCAAGTTAGAGAAGTTACCAGAAGATCTGCAGCTGGAGCTGGCAGCAATAGTTTTTTCAAAATAATCAAAACAGACTTGTTGTAACCATTAGGTCACGCTGACTGCCAGGTCAGGACCAGAAGTACAGCAACAGTGGGCCAGGTTGCTCAAAGCAAAGGAAAGTGACTGTGACCAAGAAAGCCCGGATAAATATACATCTGAGGGCGGAGTCCTCGAACAATGAAATGTTTGACCAAACTCATCTTTTAGCAATAATCACTGTGAACTTTTGCAAACAAGTGTAGCATTGTAATTACTGTAGCTTCAAGGCAACGGACTCAAGCACCACCAAAGTGCACTATGCATTGTTTAACTGCAGAGTTAGTTGTGGTTTAAGGTAACATAACTGAGTCTGTTGAAATAGACACAAAATGCTGGAGTAACTCAGCGGCACAGGCAGCACCTTGTGAGGAAGGGTCTCGACCCAAAACGTCACCCATTCCTTCACTCCAGAGATGCTGCTTGTCCCACTGAGTTTGTCCACCTTTCTGTGTGTCTTTGGTTTAAACCAGCATCTGCAGTTCCTTCCTACACATAGAGTCTGTGAAAACATTTGCTGCCCTGGAACAGAACCAGGGGCCACAGTTTAAGGATAAGGGGTAAGCCACTTAGAACGGAGACGAGGAAACACTTCTTCACACAGAGAGTTGTGAGTCTGTGGAATTCTCTGCCTCAGAGGGCGGTGGAGGCCGGTTCTCTGGATACTTTCAATAGAGAGCTAGATAGGGCTCTTAAAGATAGCGGAGTCAGGGGATATGGGGAGAAGGCAGGAACGGGGTACTGATTGGGGATGATCAGCCATGATCACATTGAATGGCGGTGCTGGCTCGAAGGGCCGAATGGCCTACTCCTGCACCTATTGTCTATTGTCTATTGTCTATTTTCTTTTATCGCAATAACTGTTGCTGCAAGGAAACAAAACTTTTTTAAAAGATTGTTTATCATGGCTCGGGGAAAAAGGTTTGTGATGAGCTCAGCAGCCGGCTAGTAGAGTTTAACTAATGATACAACTTGACTGGGATGAGAGAGAATTCTGAGACTGTAATCTTCGACCGAGCCACACAACTCTGATTGCTGCACAATTTGACAGTGGGCGCTTTAATCAACCACACCACAGAAGTCTGAGTCATGTGTTTCACGCTGAACCCTATCAATCATTTGTGGTTCGTGTTAATGTGCACCTTTTATCCCTGCAGGGGGAGAGGTGGAAAAAAAAAAGTAAAATTATAGCAACGTTGTTTTCAAACTTGAGATACAAGAGACTGCAGAAGCTGGAATGGCGAGCAAAAACTGCTGGAGGAACTCAACGGGCAAGGCGGCGACTGCAAAGGGAAATAGACGTACTGCCTGTCGGGTCAAAACCCTTCTTCGGACGCACGGTGCGGATGGGATAAAGCTGGTGGGACGAGGTAAGGGGAATGGTTGGGGAAAAAGCCAGCAAGTGATGGATAGATGCAGGTGAGGAGGGAGTGGGTCAGGTGGAGAGAGAAGAGGGAAGATAGATAAGAAGGCTGAGGCTGCAGAAGCAGGAATGGTGTAATTGGTGGAATCTGATGACAAACAAAGGACGGGGATGGAAATATAGAACCAAAGTGGGGGGGGGGAGGGGGGAGGGGGGGAGGAGGGGAGGAATGGTGGGGGGGTGAAGGGAAATAAAGGTGATAGGCAAAGTGGTCACATGGTCCATGTCACAGATGAGGCCACACTTAGAGCACCACATGCGATAGAGGAGGTTGGAGGAGGTTGTGTGTAAACCTCTGACTCACCTGGAAGGGCAGTTGGGGTCCCTGAATGAAGGTGAAGGAGGAGGTGCGGGGACAAGTGTTGCATCTGCTGAGGTTGCTGTGGAAAGCAACCAGGGGAGGGGGCGGTTTAGATGGGGAGGGTGGGATGACCAAGGCGTCAAGGAAAGGCGGGTCTCTGTGGAAAGTGGGAAGAGGTGAGAACGAGAATATGTGATGGGTGGTCGGGTTGAAGCAGGCAGAAATGTCAGGGAATGATATACTGGATGCAGACACTAGTGCGGGGAAAGACAAGGACCAGGGGAAGCTATCCCTATCCTCTGGAGGAGGGGTCTGTAAAATCCTTAAACCAGACAAAATAACAGTTGCATTAGGAGCTTACCTTCCTCTTGTGTAGGAAGGAACTGCAGAAGCTGGTTTACACCAAAGATAGACCCAAAATGCCAGAGTAACTCAGCAGGACAGGCAGCATCTCTGGAGAGACGGAATGTGTGATGTCTCGGGTCGAGACGTTTCTTCAGACTGAGAGTCAGGAGAGAGGGAGACTAGGGATATGGATGGGTAAAGCATGAAAACAGCTGATCAAAGCAGACGATGATCAGAATGGAGAATGGTTCATTGTTGGCTGAGGGGAAGGTGACAACGAGGCATACAATTGGTAAAAGGTATTCAGGAGGACAGTGAAACTAGGGTGGGGGGGCGGGGTGGGACAAAGAGAGAGGGAAAGCAAGGGTTACTTGAAGTTAGAGAATCAATAGTCATGCCGCTGGGGTGTAAGCTACCCAAGCGAAATATGAATTGCTGTTCCTCCAATTTGCATTGGGCCTCACCTTGACAGTGGAGGAGGCCTCCTATTCTCCTAAACAATGTGAGTGTTCATGGCTATACCGTTAATTTGAAGTGAGAGAAATAAGAAGAAAAGTTGTTGAAGGTGAGCACAACTTCCACCAGGTGGAGAAGAGTATTAGTTGAGGGGCACTGGTTGGGTCTCTGTTCCAGGAAGAAATAGAGGTACATGAGGCCTTCCGGATGGGGATGGAAGGCAGTGGAGGCCAATTCGCTGGATGTTTTCAAGAGAGATTTAGATTTAGCTCTTGGGGCTAGCAGAATCAAGGGATATGGGGAAATAACAGGAACAGGGTACTGATTTTGTATGATCAGCCATGATCATATTGAATGAAGGTGCTGGTTCGAAGGGCCGAATGGCCTACACCTGGACCTATTTTCTATGTTTCAATAAATGACTGGACATACAGGGTAAAGATGAAATGGTGGGTCTGGAAATTGGAAGTTTGAAAGTGATAGGAGCAGAATTAGACCATTCAGCCCATCAAGTCTACTCCGCCATTCAAACATGGCTGATCTATCTCTCCCTCCTAACCCCATTCTCACTCCTTCCCCCCGTAACCCCTGACTCTTGTATTCATCAAGAATCTATCTATCTCTGCCTAAACAATATCCATTGACTTGGCCTCCGCAACTTTTTGTGACAAAGAATTCCACAGATTCACCACCAACTGACTAAAGAAATTCCTCCTCATCTCCTTCCTAAAGGAAAATCCTTTTATTCTGATGCTACGACATCTGGTCCTATACTCTCCCACTAATGGAAACATCCGCTCCACATCCACTCTATCCAGGCCTGTCACTATTCGTTCTTGGAGAGCATATGAAGTGTCCCAGATGTAAGTGGGGAGGAACTGAACATGAGGGAGGGGGGGGGGGGGGAGGGGACAAGATAGAGTTGAGATATCAGGAGATGAGTTCAGCAGGGCATGAGCAGGGAGAGCTTCCCAGGACAGTCCTGTTTGTGGATTTAGTGTAGGAGATAGATAGATAGATAGATAGATAGATAGATAGATAGGTAGGTAGGCAGGCAGGCAGACAGACAGACAGACAGACAGACAGACAGACAGACAGACAGACAGACAGACAGACAGACAGACAGACAGACAGACACAGATAGATAGATAGATAGATAGATAGATAGATAGATAGATAGATAGATAGATAGATAGATAGATAGATAGCAGTGCAGGGTGGGGGTCTTACAGGTTGGATGGGAAATTGCAGGAAGTAAGCTCTGAGTAAAACATGAGGCAAACATAGAAACATAGAAACATAGAAAGTGGGTGCAGGAGGAGGCCATTCTGCCCTTTGAGCCAGCATCACCACCATTCAATATGATCATGGCTGATCATCCAGAATCAGTACCCCATTCCTGCTTTCTTCCCAAATCCATTGATTCCGTTAACCCTAAGAGCTATATCTAACTCTCTCTTGAAAACATCCAGTGAATTGGCCTCCACTGCTTTCTGTGGCAGAGAATTCCACAGATATACAACTCTCTGGGTGGAAACGTTTTTCCTCATCTCAGTTCTAAATGGCCTACCCCTTATTCTTAAACTGTGACACCTGGTTCTGGACTCCCCCAACATGGGGAACATGTTTCCTGCAATTTACAGCAAGAACGTCTGGCACTCTTCATTCATGCCTGTTTATTTGTTCCATCTGCAGGGGAATTTCAGAGTCTGAACGTTTGAATGCAAACGCAGCATTATCAAGTTATTCTGAGAAAAATATGTTATACTGCAGATTACTGACTATTAAGTGTTTCCTGGTCAGCTGGCAAGCAGGAAAATCGTACAGCGAAAATTACACATTTGCAACAGAAATCCTTTCCATTCCACTGCGACCATGAAAGGGTGGAAAATCAAATGTGTTCCTCAATGGGACTGCAAATTCTCAATGGCATCAGTGCTGAGGTTAATGCAGATGGAAATCTTTCTCAGTGTACAACAGTGGCTGACTTCTTTACATTATAATCCCTGTAGAAGCATCTGAATTCACTGCGATCTGCATCTGCCACCAGATACTCCTTCTTACAATAGTTTTGCAGATGCTGCCGTCTGGTGACAGAAGATCATGGCTGCATCCCTTCCTTTAGCTTCACAGTTCGCAACTCTTCAATCCTTTTATATCACCCCTTCCGTCTTTTCATCTCTGGTCTATGTCCAACCATCTGCCGATCAACCCTCCCCCCCACCTGTATCTACCTATTACTTGCCAGGTTTTGTCTTGTCCCTCCTCTCTTCTAACTTTCTTCCCCCCACCCCCCTCCCGCAACAATCAGTCTGAAGAAGGGTCCTGACCTGAACCATCACCTCTGCATGTTCTTCAGAGATGCCACCAGCACTCCAGCACTCTGTGTCTTTTTTTGAAAACCAGCATCTGCATAGTTTTTACAGAAACATCACGGAAACAGGCCCTTTGTCCCACCAAGTCCCCGTGGACTAGTTCTATGCAATCCCACTATCTTATCCATTACCTACACAGTTTACAGAGGCCAATTAACCTACAAATCCTCATGTCTTTCGCATGTGGGAGGAAACCATAGCATCTGGAGGAAACCCACACTGCCACATGGAAAATATGCATCTGAGGTCAGTGTCACTGTGCCAACCTTGTGCCACTGTGCAATCCTTCCAGTTTCTCCTGTTCCTGTTTCTACTTTGGACAAGCCTGTTAAATATTCATCATAGAAAAGTGATTTGAAATTAATTGCCATCCAATTATGTATTTTCCAAATGACTCAAACAACTTTTGAATACAATATCCTTCAAATGTAATTGCTGTCTAGTGAATGTGATTTGCCTCCTTGAGTTGTATTCATGAAGTTGCTGTATAAAGAATGTTATGACTATTTAGACATCTTTAAATAAGAATATCAAATGGTATATTCTTAATGAAAATAATTTATCTTATCTGATGTTTGAAATAGATATTTTAAATACAGCCAGAGTTTCTTTGGAGCTCTTTCCAATGGGAGCAAAGGAGTTTTGAGTATCAGTTTTGGTGTGTTGTAACTGAGAGGTGTAGTCTATTTTAGTTTAGAGATACAGCATGGAAACCGGCCCTTCGGCCCACCGAGTCCACACTGACCAGCAATCCCCGTACATTAATGCTACCCTACACACACTAGGGACAATTTACACTTACACCAAGCCAATTAACCTGCAAACCTGTGCGTCTTTGGAGTGTGTGGGAGAAAACCAAAGTTCTCAGAGAAAACCCACGCGGTCACGGGGAGAATGTACAAACTCCGTACAGACAGCACCCATATCAGGATCGAACCCAGGTCTCTGGTGCTGCAAGCGCAGTAACTCTATTGCTGCGCTATTGTGCCACCCTAGGTTGTTTAACAGAGTACTGCTGAATTGGCCAGCAGTACAAGAAACTTTATTGGCCAACTGAAAATCAAATTATTTACAGTTGGACTAAAATGGATAAAATCTCTTGAGTAGGCCTTCCACTTGCTCTGGGGCTGGTTTTCCTTGATGAAATCTATGCTGTTCCCTGATTGAGATTCCTTGTTCCAATGTTGTCACAGTGAGGACAAATATGCATTGTCCATCAATTGATATATCTGATGATTGACCAGCAATCATTGTACATATGTGCATTACATGCACTGAAACGTGAGCTGTGCCTATTCACTTCAGAAAGTATCGATTACATTTACAAGTTCTATTTGTCATCACTGATTTACATGTTGTCCTGAGGTGTCCAAACTTGAAAACACAAACCCACTTACAAGAGGTACAGACATTTCCTCACAGGTCAGCTGTCACCATTAGTTTTATTTTTAGTTTGGTTCAATTTAAAGATACATCGCGGAAACAGGCTCTTTGGCCCACCGAGTCTGTGCCCACCAGCAATTACCCACACACTAACTCAATCCTACACACACTAGGGACAATTTACTATTTTACCAAAGCCAATTAACCTACAAACCTGCATATCTTTGGAGTGTGGGAGAAAACTGGAGATCCCGGAGAAAACCCATGCAAGCAGAGGGAGAATGATCAAACTCCATATGTACAGCACCCGTAGTTAGGATCGAACCTGGGACCGAAAGGCATGTTTCCATGCTATAGGCTATGCTATGCTATTCTATGCTGCGACACTTTGTGACTAATGTTCGGGAATGCAGCCACGTGTGTGGTTGAAATGTCAGTGGGAGAGCATTTTGCAGACAGTGACCATTGTAAAGATGTGTCATAACGCACTGTTTCTTTACTTCTGTTTATTCATACTACACATTATACACATAGGTTTCTGCCCTAGCTGTCCGTGGTCTGTCACCGGAACCAGAGAGAGAGAACTCGGTGGGAAGGTTGTAATTATACTGATGATGTGGGGTGTGGTTAGTAGTGGTGAGGTCACTATGTTAAAGGTACATGCACATATCATCTACAACCATAACATTACAAGAAAAGGGAGAAGGATGGTCCAGAATTTATGATCCTGAGTTGATCCCTCAATTTCAAAATTTCAACAAAATGCTGGATTAACTCAGTGGGACAGGCCGTATTCAACAGGACCTTGCAAAAATAGATTAAGACCTACTACTTGTAAGGCAGGTCCACTCCGGGCAAGTAGTTCAAAAGTAAAAGCAATGAGAATTTAGGCCAATTAATTTATATAAGGTGAAAGGTAAGGACAAAAAGACTACTGAATCAAGGATGCCAATGGTTATTGAGGACAGGATAATGAATGAATGAATGAATAAGTTTATTGGCCAAGTATGTACACATACAAGGAATTTGCCTTGGTGCTCCACTCGCATGTAACAACACAACATACAGTAACAATTAAGAATGACACATAAAACATTAAACATTAACATAAAGCATTATAGTTTAAACATGTGAATGAAATAAAGAAAGGACGTGACATAGAAGATAGAAATACTTAGTCTGAAGAAAGGTCCCAAACGTCAACTAACCATGTTCTCCATGCTACCTGACCCATTGAGTTACTCCAACACTTTTTGTCTTTTTTTTAAATATCAAAACACAGCACAGTCCACAATGTCCTTCAGTCCACAATGTCCGCGTTGAAAATAATGTCAAGAAAAACTAATCTCAAAAGATAGACACAAAATGCTGGATTAACTCAGTGGGACAGGCCGTATCTCTGGAGTGACGTTTATGGGTCAAGACCCTTCTTCGGACTGAGAGTCAGGGGCTTTCAGTCTGAAGAAGGGTCTCAATCCTAAAGGTCACCAATTCCTTCTCTACAAAGATGCTGCCTGTCCCACAGAGTTACTCCAGCATTTTGGCTCTATCTTCAGTGTAAACCAATGTCTGCAGTTCCTTCTTGCACATAACCTAATCTTATCTGCTTCCACATGATCCATATCCCTCCATATTCTGAATATCGATGTGCCTATCTAAAATACCCTTAAATGCCACTGTCATATCTGGCTCCACCACCACCCCACTGAATAAATGACCTGCCCTTCATATTTCCTTGAAACATGACCCCTCTTTCCTTAATGCTATGCCCTCTGGTCTTTAACATTTTCACTCTGGAATAAAAGGTTCAGATTGTCCTCCACACAGAATAAAAGGTCCGAATGATCCCTATAGATCCTGTGTGGAGAACTGAAAACAGGGAGACTCTTCAGAAGTATAGAAAGTGTAGGTTGAAATACTTGAAAAGAAAGTAGGAGGGCAAAGAGAGCAAGTAATATCACTGCAGACAAGACTAACGAAAACCTTAAGGGATTTTATGCATGTACTAAGGTACTAAGGACCTGGAGGAAAATATGGGAGGGAATAAGGCCCATTTGCAGCTGAATGGTCAATCTGTGTGGAGCCAGAGCACACAGGTGAGCTATTAAATTAATATTTCTCATCTGTGTTCAGTAAGGAAAGGATCATTGCCGTTAGATAACTCAGGGCAGTGGCAGGGTGTGTTTGGTGAAATTCTGGTTCATGTTGCCAAAGAAGAGATATTGGATGTCTAAGCAGGCTTAAGGTTGGTAGATATATCGCTAGGGTTTGATGCAACGTTTCTCAACCTTTTTACCCTTGCGAACCCTTGAAATAATTTTCATGTCTCAGGGAACCCCGACATAAAAATTATTATATATCTTTATTAATCTCTTTCTTTCTCTTTCATAAACTTAAAGTTCATAAGGGCAAACATAATATGTTTTCTGATAACTGGTTTAAGCAAAAAATAACTTACGTTTTCTCACGTTTTTTTGACAATGCAAAAAAAAACTGAAATCAAACTGCTTGTTCAAACTGAAGCAAATCAAGCCAAACAGAAGAACTAACCTTGGAGGAGGGGGGAGAGAGAGAGAGAGAGAGAGAGAGAGAGAGAGAGAGAGAGAGAGAGAGAGAGAGAGAGAGAGAGAGAGAGAGACAGAGAGAGAGACAGAGAGAGAGACAGAGAGAGAGACAGAGAGAGAGACAGAGAGAGAGACAGAGAGAGAGACAGAGAAAGAGACAGAGAGAGAGACGAGAGAGAGAGACAGAGAGAGAGACAGAGAGAGAGACAGAGAGAGAGACAGAGAGAGAGACAGAGAGAGAGACAGAGAGAGAGAACAGGAGAGAGAGAGAAAGAGAAGAGAGAGAGAGAGAGAGAGAGAGAGAGAGAGAGAGAGAGAGAGAGAGAGAGACAGAGAGGGAGACAGAGAGAGAGGCAGAGAGAGAGACAGAGAGAGAGACAGAGAGAGAGACAGAGAGAGACAGAGAGAGAGACAGAGAGAGAGACAGAGAGAGAGACAGAGAGAGAGACAGAGAGAGAGACAGAGAGAGAGACAGAGAGAGAGACAGAGAGAGAGACAGAGAGAGAGACAGAGAGAGAGAGACAGAGAGAGAGACAGAGAGAGAGACAGAGAGAGAGACAGAGAGAGAGACAGAGAGAGAGACAGAGAGAGAGAGAGAGAGAGAGAGAGAGAGAGAGAGAGAGAGAGAGAGAGAGAGAGAGAGAGAGAGAGAGAGAGAGAGAAAAATGATTTCATAAACTAACAAAATCATACATAAATACACTTTTAAGAAACTAACAAAAATAAACATAAACATACTTAAATTTTTAAAATTTATATAACATCCCTAAATGAGGGGTAAAAATTACTAAATAACGTGGTGAATGAGTGACTGTACCTGCACGCCAGGAAGTACAGACTGATGGAGCCCGTGCATGCATCTGTACTCAAGTGAGTCACTCGATGATAAACGTTTCACACTGGCGCCATATAGACATCACTAAATATGACATCGCTAAATATGCTAAAGAGACGTCGCCTAAATATGCCTTACGTGTATAATAAAAATACAAATATGAAATTAAACACAAAATTGACTCAAAAAATGCATTTACATATGATTACCCTATTTATCACTATTTCTCTCGGAACACCTAGCGACCTCTCACGGAACCCTAGCGTTCCGGGGGAACC
>CM075977.1:276619002-276992741 GCA_038087875.1 Malacoraja senta
AACCCGGGTCTTTGCGCGTGCATTCGCTGCAAGGCAGCAACTCTACTGCTGCGCCACGTGCCACCCTGTGCTGTTGAACAATCACAATGAATAGTGGGGCCTTTGGGGGTAGTGAGGAATGGAGAAACCTTACGGACAAGTACAATCCCTGAAAATGGGAGCACAGTACAGATAGTTAAGGTGGTGAAGAAGGCAAATGGGACACTTGCCTTCATTAGCCTAGACATCATAGCTATAGGGAAGCTATAGTACAACTTTTTAAAATATTGGTGCACGTGTGCGGACGTGGCGTCGAAGGACGAGAAGCCGAAGCAAAGAAGTCGAAGCCAAATAGCCGAATGGAAATGAAGCCGTAACGCCAAATAACCGAAAGCATACGAAGCCGAAACGCCAACGAACCGAAAGGGCGGGACGTCGAAAAGCCAACGAACTGAAAGGCTGCGTCGCCTAAAAGCAAACTCACCGAATGCCGCTCTGCCGAAAAGTCAAATAATGCCTTATGTGGGAAAATGCCCCCCACCCTCGCATCTCCACTGGCCAGTGATGTGATGGACGCGGGGGTCTGGAACAATCGCTGACAAGTCCCGCCCCCCGGCGACGTCATGTCCGTTCTTTGACTTTTCGGCAGAGCGGCCATTCGGTTAGTTGGCTTTTAGGCGTCCTGCCCTTTCGGTTCGTTGACGTTTCGGCTTCGTATGCTTGTGGTTCGTTGGCGTTTCGGCTTCGTTTCCATTTGGCTCTTTGGCTTCGACTTCTTTGCTTCGGCTTCTCGGCCTTCCACGTCACGTCCGGGTACCATTGGTGTGGTCACAGATCGAGTGCTGCATACAGATTTGGTCATAATACTATGGAAAAAAAGTAATTGTGCTGGAGTGGATACAGTGGAGATTCATTAAGATATTGCCAAAGATTGCGCCTTTTAATTAATAGAGACTAGTTAGGCTGTTTCTTTTCCTTGCAAGACAGGACGCTGAGGAGTGACCTGATAGAGATACATACTGTAGATGTTTTGAAAACCATAGATAGTAGGGAATCTTTCCCTGAAGCAAATGTGTCTAAAACTACAAGGTATCATTTTAGGGCAAGGAATATACGATATATTCAGGGGATTTGACAAATATTTTTTTCAGCCATGCAAGCTGGAACAGACCACTGAGTTGGTGGTGGAGCCAGGTACTCTCAGAGCATTTAACAAGTATCAAGACAGGCACTTAAATTGCCAATGCATGGACTAGCTCAGACAGGTACTTGATTAGCAGCATAGACAGTGAGAACCAAATGGGGCCTATTCCTGTGCTGCACTCAAGACTGTACAGCTAAATTCGGATCTAATTCAATCTTCAATTTTTGCAGATGTCTCCACTGTGGTGGGACGAATCATGAACAATGGCAAGATGCAGTACAAGAAGGAGTTAGGGAAATTAGTGACATGGTGCCAGGACAATAACCTATCCCTCAATGTGTGGTCCCAGCTACGGGTGCTGTTTGTACGGAGTTTGTACGTTCTCCCCGTGACCTGCTTGGGTTTTTCTCCAATGTTTCCGTTTCCCTCCCACACTCCTAAGACGTACAGGTTTGTAGGTTAATTGGCTAAGTATAAGTGTAAATTGTCCCTAGTGTGTGTAGGATAGCGTTAATGTGCAGGGATTGCTGGTCGGTGGGGACTCGGTGGGCGGAAGGGCCTGTTTCCGCGCTGTATCTCTAAACTAAACAAAACTAAACTAAGTGAGGTAGGAAGACTAGATCAGCAAATATTACTTCAGTTGCTATCTCACTAGTGACCTACATAATTGCACTAATGTGTTATTTTAATGATGTAGTCAAACTATCATGTAATAATGGCCAACGTAGTATCTATCTTTAACCCGAAACATTAGCTTTATTTCTCTTTGCTCAGAATCTGCTTATCCTTTTAAGTGCATCCAGCATTTTCTGTTTTTATTGATGGAGATAATCCCATCCAGCAAGTTCACATCGATGAACAATCATTCTCAAGCTTTCCCTCAACTCCCCCCAGATTCCACTGCCTGCCAACACACAAGGAGCAATCTACAGTGGCCAATTAATCTACATCACACCAGTATTGTGCGATGGATTCAATGGTGATGTTTATCATGGTTGACTACAGTTCAGGCACAATGTGCCCTCCATATGGTTTGGTCTCCTTAAGGAGCATTGCTTCTTCTAAATAATTCTCCACACTTGAGGTCACACCACACTATAGTCATGGAGTCAAAGAATCTTACAGTGAGGGAACAGGCTCTTTGGCCCAACTTGCCCACTCCCGTCAACATGTCTCATCTACACTAATACCAACTGCCTGCATTTGGCCCATATCCCGCTAACCTGTCCATGTACCTGCCTAATTCTTAAAAGTTGCGATAGTACTTGCCTCAATTACCTCCTCCGGCAGCTCGTTCTAAACACCTACCACCCTTTCCATGAAAAAGTTTGTCCTTAGGTTGCTATTAAATCTTCTCCCCCTCACCTTAAACCTATATCCTCTGGTTCTCGATTCCTCTGCTCTGGGCAAGAGACTGTGCGTCTACCCGATCTATTCCTCTCATAATTTTATACACCTCCATAAGATCACCCCTCATTCTCCTGCACTTCAAGGAATAGAGTCTTTGCCTGCTCAACCTCTCCCTATAGCTCAGGCCCTAGAGTCCTGGCAACATTCTCATAAATCTTCTGTGCACCCTTTCTAACTTAACATCTTTCCTGTGACATGGTGTCCAAAACTGAACAAAATTCTCTAAACACTGCCTCACCAACATTTTATACAACTGCAACATGAACCTCTACACTCAATACTGATGAAGGCCAATGTGCTAAAAAAAAGTATTTTTGACCACCCTGTCTACCTGTGATGTCACTTTCAACAGACTATTTACCTGTACTCCTTGATCCCTCTGCTCTACAATCCCCCCCCCCGAGCCTTATTGTTCACTGATCTGTCTGGGGAGCAAAGGGATCTAGGAGTACAGGTAGATAGTTCATTGAAAGTGGCATCACAGGTAGATAGGGTGGTCAAAATGAGTTTTGATCATCATTTCCTTAAGATTTAACCTATTGGTTTAGTACGGCATGGAGTGTTCCATTGGCCTGCAGTGAGAAGATATTTTTGATAGGAGAATAGAAATCTGTTTCAGGATGAAGGAACATGGCCCATGATGTATTTACCAGCAAAACTGCTCCCGGCCAGAATGGTCGTCTGTCGATTTCCTTCCACAGATGCTGCCTGACTGGCTGGGTTCTTCCGGCAGTTGTTTTTTTGCTCAGATTCCTTTATCTGAGATCTCTTGTGTCTCCAAAAAATAGAAATGATTAATAAATTCATACTTGTAGATGTCATTGCATTTTAAACGCTTTGGCAGCTCATGATCATGATGATGATATTCTATTGTCGCATGTACCCATGTAACCAAGTGCAGTGAAGTTCTCTGTTTGCATACAGTCCAATAAAATCATACGATACAAAAGCACAACCATAGATAAGTACAAAAGTACAAAAAGGAATGATGTCCAGAATCTGACAGCGTAACACTGGATATGTAGGAAGGAACTGCAGATGCTGGTTTAAACCGAAGATAGACACAAAAAGCTGGAGTAACTCAGCGGGACAGTCAGCATCTCTGGAGAGAAGGAATGGGTGAGGTTTCAGGTCGAGACCCTTCTTCAGACTGCTCGGGTCAAGACCCATTTTCAGACCGGAATCTGAAGAAGGGTCTCGACCCAAAACGTCATCCATTCCTTCTCTCCAGAGATGCTGCCTGTCCCGCTGAGTTACTGCAGCATTTTGTGCCTATCTTCCGTGTAACGCTAGAATTCTGCTGGGTAATTCGGAAAGTGGTATTGGATTACATTACAGAGTCTTCTAATTATTGTTTGTCACTGGGGAACTGCCTGTCTCTTTGGTGTCATGGAATTATTTCTCGTGCATAAAAGTGTGAATCATCACATTTGAATTTCACAGCTGCTGTCCTGTGTCATTAGTCAATAATCATTAGAAATATCTGTCAAAAATGATTCCAGTCTGAATTCTGAAATTGATTCCAGTAATTATTTTCACCAGCTCAGACAGATTTCATTAAAAACAGATAGACATTAAAAACAGGCCTATTATGAAATAACATGAGAAAAAATCTTGGTGGTTACTGATACTAACTGCTTAGAGAGAAATATATTAAAATGTGTTTACAAAATCATTTAGAATTTAACAGGAAGCATATTTGAAAACCAAAACTTTGATCATTCACTTGATCCAAGCAAACTCTAAAACAGCGCAAACACAGTTATCTGTATTGGATTCATAACTTCTCATCTGCACCAAGAAGAAGAGACAAGTCTTCATATGGCACAGCAACACTGCTACTAGTACCACAGCTCCAGAAACCCAGGTACAATTATGGCCTTTGGTACTGTTTGCATGGTTTAGTTTAGAGATACAGCACGGAAACAGGCCCAACCAGCGATTCTCACACATTAACACTATCCTACACACACTAGGGACAATTTACACTTATACCAAGTCAATTAACCTACAAACCTGTATGTCGTTGGAGTGTGGGAGGAAACCGAAGGTCTCGGTCAAAAACCCACGCGATCATGGGGAGAACATGCAAACTCGGCACAGACAGCACCCGTTGTCAGGATCGAACTAGGATCTCCGGCCCTGCAAGCGCTGTAAGGCAGCAACTCTACCCCTGCGCCAACGTGCCACCCTGGAGTTTCAATGTTCTCGTTGTGACCATGTGTGCTTCCATTGGGTGCTTTGGCTTGCTCACCCATTTCAAGGATGCCATTTTTGTTGGTTAACTAGCCACTATAAATTGCCCCTTGTGTGTAGTGATTCACATTCTTGCTGTGCCGTGTCTTTGTGTTATCTAACCAACTTCCTCCTGTTACCAGGGAACGGAATCCACTTATGGTCCCTAACAATGCCTACTAGGAACTCTGATAAAGTGTATACAAGTCCACAAATGGTAGCCTTCATTCATCTGATGTCCATATTGCAATTTAGTTTCTAGGTATCCAGACAAGCCAAAACATGTTAGGCTTGCAAAATGCCTCGAAATGAGTGACAATGCATTGTTACCACACCCACTCATCTTAGCTGGTAAAGAAATCTGGAAAACGTAAAATGCTTCTCCCTCCATTGATGCTGTCTGACCTGCTGAATATCCTCAGGGTTTTCTGTTTTTTTTCCAGATTTCTGATATCTTTGTGTTTAGTTTTTGATTTGACTGTTTACGGATGTAAAACTCCGTGATAGTTAGTTGGAAGCCAGTCTGCCACAATTGGATTTCTGCAGAGTCCTCTGTTATGAGGCTATGCTGAATAAACCGTGACAGGGATCCTTGCCAACTTCTCCAGAATCTCTTTGCGGGAGAGGGATGGATTTGCCATATTCATTCAGATGATCGTGCAAGTACTGGTCAATGAGACATGCCAAGAGGAAGATCCTGTCCATAAGGCTCATGGGAGGAAGGTTGAGGGAGGGGGAGAGGATGAGGAAGTGGGGGAAGGGAGGTGGGCAGAAGATCTCCAGACTCAACATACTGTAAGCAGACCCCGACAAAGAGGTGGCTGGAGTGGCCACCACGTGTGAGAAGCCCCACGCAATGGTGCGGCACGGTGGCGCAGCAGTAGAGTTGCTGCCTTACAGCGCTTACAGCTCCAGAGACCCAGGTTCGATCCCATTTACGGGTGCTGTCTGGAAAGAGTTTTACATTCACCCCGTGACCTAGGTGGGTTTTCTCGGAGATCTTCGGTTTCCTCCCACACCCCAAAGATGTACAGGTTCATAGGTTAATTGTCTTGGTACAAATGTAAACATTGTCCCTAGTGTAGAATAGTGTTAATTAGTGTTAAATAGTGTTGGTCGGTGCGGACTCGGTGGGCCTAAGGGCCTGTTTCCGCGCTGTATCTCTGAACTAAACTTAACTAAACTAAACTAAACTAAACAATGGAGCAATCCGCACAATGAGATATCAAGATGATCACACCATTGTTAATTTCATAGATTGGCGATTCCCGCACACCAGTGGTCTGAATTTGTTTAGCAAGGTGACAACCATCATTAGATACACAGATGTTGTAGCAAGCGTTTAGAGTAACAGGAGCTGTATTTCATTCTACACATTTTATACTCATAGCAGGTGGATCTACAGAGAGCTCCTACATGTGGGGGAATCTTTTTGTGTCATCTAAGCTCCGCCAACTAATTGTTGGTGCGCAGTGTTGGTGTTAAGGATTGAATGGCGGAGAGAATCATTTGATTTGCAATGGGGAAATTATGCTTTGCTGGCTCCTAAAGAAAATGAGTTAATTCGCTCTCTAAAAGGGAGTCCATAATATCCCGTACAATAAATGCCTGCCTCCTCTGCTCAGCTGGGAGGTGATGCTGTTGACGCTGAGCAAGGATGTCCCCTGGAGCTGCTGTCTTCTTCCTGCTGCTCTTGCGTTGGCTGCTATTCAGGCTCCATCTCTCAACCCCCAGGCTCTAGGTGTCTCTGCTGTTCATTCTCTGCCACTGTCTGCTGTTTGTTGTTTATACAGCACCGGATGAACAAAGTCTTCACATTAGCTTGTGTAGGAAGGAACTGCAGATGCTGGTTTAAACCGGAGATAGACATAAAAAGTTGGAGTGACTCAGCGGCTCAAGCAACATCGCTGGAGAAAAGGAATAGGTGACATTTTGGGTCGAAACCATTCTTCAGGTCCAAAAAGTTGGAGTAACTCAGTGGGTCAGGCAGCATCTCTGGGCAAAAGGAATAGGTGATGTTTCAGGTCAAGACCCTTCTTCAGGTCTCAAGCCGAAACACCACCTTTTCCTTTTCTCCAAAGATGCTGCCTGACTTGCTGAGTTACTCCAGCTTTTTGTGTCTATCTTCACGTTGGCTTGGTGCACACTGCAGGGCTCCCAAGACTGGCACAGGCAACAGAACCTAATCTGGAGGAAGACAACTGCATTTTCTACTGGTACTCATGTGAGTCTCGTTGCATCTATGCCCAGCTGCATTCAGACCTCCAAAACTATGGTTGGTCCCTCTGGTTTCTGGCCAGGCTAAATTTCATCTGGAAAAATAAAATGAGCACACCATGTTAGCTGGGATGTAGATAAGAGGAAGGACAACAGTAATGTCAATGCCTTTAGACTGATAAAATATTCAAGTCAGTTAAGTTAGTGCATTTGGTCCCATCAAATGTGTAAATTAGAGATGAGAGAAAGAATCTCCAACAACAACAAATAAAAGATAACACCTTGAGAAGGTCTATAAACTAAAATGTCATTGCCCATAGCTCATAGGGCAGCACGCTGGCGCAGCGGTAGAGTTGCTGCCTTACAGCGCTTGCAGCACCCGAGACCCGGGTTCAATCCCGACTACGGGTGCTGTCTGTACGGAGTTTTACATTCTCCCCGTGACCGCATGCCTTTTCTTCGAGATCTTCAAAGACGTACAGGTTTGCAGGTTAATTGGCTCGGGTTTGTGTACTTGGTATAAGTATAAATTGCGTTAATGTGCGGGAATCACTGGTCGGTGCAGACACGTTGGGCCGAAGGGCCTGTTTCTATAAACCCTGGCCACTATAAACTAAAAGCTGAGGATGAGATATCTTAATGTTTACGGTTCCAATGATCAGTTCATCAAAAGATATTGTTAGACCTGTTGTATTCTGTGTCTTTAATTTACATGATTATATTATGTCAATTATGGTAACTGCTGATTCTTTGTGAACTTATTCCTTGAGCTTTCAGGTAACCTGTGATCTTTGGAAAAAGTTAAAATCTCACTGTAAATATTTTGTTTATTAGGGAGCACCAGGTAAGATAGGGGTGATTCTGGGCTAAGACTCTTCATCGGTGGGCAAGTGTTTGGTTCCTGCAAAAGCTACCTTAATGCACCATGAGTGCCCATACAAAATAATTCATAATTTCTCCACTGATAGAGCAACCAGTATCATGGACGCACACAGGGAAATAATGTTCGCTAAGTTAGTTGAAGTTGTAGCGCATGCTGTGGTCTTTGGAAGTTGTTTTGTCCCCCTGCAGTCACATCTGAAGATGCCTAGTAGGTTCCCATTTAAACAGTGAAGAAAGCAATGCACCAAAGCAATGTTCTTCTTGTTTTATGGGCCTGTCCCACTTAGGCGATTTTTTAGGCGACTGCCGGCAACTATGACAATGGAATTCACCAAAGTCATCACCGGCGACAACCTACGTCACCTGTCGACAACCGACGACATCCTGGCGACACCCTACGACATACTGGCGACTGCCTACATTAACCTGGCGACAACCTACGACAGCACCTACGTCAAGCTACGCTCATTTGGCATCAAACCCAGGGTCGCCACTGTTGCCGAAACATTTTCAACATGTTGAAAGGTTTTCGGCGACCAGAAAGACGCTACGGCTCTTTGGGCGATTGAGGAGACTACTCATGACCATACAAACGACACCCCGGTGACCATGTGGCGACCATGTGGTGACTGCATAGTCTCCTGAAGTTACCTAAAAAGTCTCCTAAGTGGGACAGGCCCATTAGTGAGACTATTCAATGGTGTGTGCAGGCACACAAATGTGCATGGCCTATAAAGGTGCCTGGTCCAATTTCACCTGGAGTTGTTTTGCTCAGAACTTAGGCACAATGCAATCTACTCAAGATACTGTAGAAAGTGGACCATGTTGCAGCTAAAAAATTGACACTTTGTGATTAGATCTCCAGGTTTGCAATTGGTATGCGTTACCTCAGGAAAGTTGAGGATTATCCACAGAGCCATGCATTTTAATCATACTTCTTAGAGTCGTAGAAAGTGTGTTGTGGCATCATGTTCAGAAAGGACATTGTGGGCCAAAGGACTTGTTCCTGTGCTATACTGCTAGAGTTATAGAGTGATATAGCGTGGAAACAGGTCCTTCAGACCAACTTGCCCACACCAGCCAACATGTCCCAGCTACACTCGTCCCACTTGCCCGTGTTTGGTCCATATCCCTCCAAACCTGTCCTGTACCTGTACCTGTCTATCCATGTACCTGTCTAACTGTTTCTTAAATGGCGGGATAGTCCTTGCCTCAACTACCTCCTCTGGCAGCTTGTTCCATACTTCAACCACCCTTTGTGTGAAGATGTTAATTTGTATGAAGGGTTCTTGCGTTAATTATTGCAATGTTGTATATTAATCTAATAATCAGAACATTAAAAAATCAAAATTTCAGACGGAATTACATTATACTGCAGACAGGTAAAGAATAAATATTTGTAGTATGTGCAATGTTTACTATCTATTTACATCTACCTTCATCCCATCTTGAAATGTGACATTATTAATATTTTACCAGTTGTCAAAATATTAGCAGAGGTACCAGAATTACTGCTTTCAATGAATTCTAATCTACAGAAATTAATAAATGTAGAAAAGTAGAATCCCACCCAGGAGAAACCTTTTTATAAACCTTACAATCACATTGCCATGAGGAAATGTGTCACAGTCGCTGTAGTTGGAACACCTGTTTCTTGAACTAAAATGCTTAATTAAAAATCATTTCTAACCAAAAGATATTTCCGAATTGAGTTAATTTTCAGAAAGAGTATTCGCCAATTTTCTCTGAGTTATCCCACTTAAAAGCCAAAGTATCCATAATCTTAACCAAAACTATATGTGAATTCAGTTTTTAAAATATACACTGTGAAAGCCCTGTCCCACTGTACGAGTTCATTCAAGAATTCTCCCGAGTTTGCCCTGATTCGAACTCAGAGATTTACGGTAATGGCCGCTCGTAGGTACTCGTGGATTTCGTGGACATTTTTGAACATGTTGAAAAATCTTCATGAGTCTTCCCGAGCTTACCGCATTTCCCGAGTACCTACCGTTAGCGTTACGAGCCGCTAAGAGACGTCACCGAGCTCCGACGTACCCGCTACGTACATTCTAAGTGCTTCCACGAGTTTGTTTTTTTTAAACTCGGGAGAGCTCTTGAACGAACTCGTACAGTGGGACAGGGCTTATAATGTCAGAATTTTATTGGAAAGTTCAGCGAAAAAACCCTTCAAAAGTAACAGTACACATGTAGTAAAGACTTTCATGATTTGGCTCATCTGCATCAAAATAATTACCACAGATTTCAATGAGGGAAAATATAGATTTTAGTTTGTACAGTTTGCATCTGCAACATGGGATCATTATCATTTTATAATAACTCAAAAACATTTCCTTAATGAGTTTGTATTATTGACAATTTAATCCCTTGTCAAAAAACAATTAAATGTCACCGCAATTTATTGCTGTGGTATTATCACCCTGCAGATGCTATTCCAGGCTAATTACAGAGGACACAACAGATAGAATTCATTGGCGTTTAGTTTAGTTTAGAGATACAGCGCGCAAACAGACCCTTGGGCCCACCGATGCCGCCTCGACCAGCGATCCCCACACACTAACACTAGCCTACACACACTAGGGACAATTTATACATATACCTAACCAATTAACTTACAAACCTGTACGTCTTTGGAGTATGGGAGGAAACCGAAGATCTCGTAGAAAACCAACGCGGTCACGGGGAGAACGTACAAACTCCATACAGACAGCACCCGTAGTCGGGATCGATCCCGGGTCTCCGAAGCGCTGTAAGGCAGCAACTCTACCACTGTGCCACCGTGCCGCCCTATTTGTAGTTCGATGTGTTTGTATTAAGGGGACCAAGTCAATGGGGAAAATACAAAGAGCTGCATCGAAAGACAGCCAGCATCATTAAGGACCCTCACCACCCTGGCCATGCTCCCTTTTCACTCCTGCCAACGGGAAGAAGGTATCAGAGTCTGAAAACTATGACCTGCAGGTCAGGAACAACATCTTCCCAACAACCATCAGGCTCTTGAACATTACAAACACTATCTAAAGTACAAACTCAAACTGTCTTGGTTGCATTAGGGATTTGGGGCTTTTGATTTGCACTAATATTGTTTTTTTGTTATTTATTGACCTTACTTTTGTTTATTGCGTTATCTATGAGTACTGTTTTTACAGACCTGTTAAGCTGCTGCAAGTAAAAAAATCATTTTCCGTTTTCGGTACATACGACAATTAAACACTCTTGACTCATGGAGAACAGAGCAATTTCAGTCTAACTTTGTCAATGTATGTACATCATTGAAGGCTTTAACCACTCTACTTCATCAGTCCCTATCGACATAGCCTTCTCTTGGTTTCTCTAATATTTACTAAGCCAGATTCTTTTAATCAATTATGTGGTCAAGCTCGTGACACTTTTAAAAATAGAAATGAACACACTCATCTGGTAATTAGAAACTACCTATTAGTTCTCTGCACTCTGTTGAGCAAAAGAGCATGTTCAAATTGTATAGCCTATATTCTACAGAAGTACTCTGATCGTACGGTATAATGTTTCTCCCATTCTTCCTCACACAAACCATTTGAGACCGACAATCAATAAATAATCTCTAGTGACATGGTGTGGTTTTGATTTGAGATGGACATTTGATTTTATAACATTTGACCATTTGGCATAATGTCACGTGACACCAGTCATGAGATGCTTATTCTCATGATGCTGGAGTATTGAGGATTGTCTCTTTGTTTTGGAAGGAAAGACAGATTAACCTAAACTCTAATTCCCGGTTGTATTTCTTCTTTCCGTGTCCCGTTTTGACATCTCTCTTCCTCTTATCCCCAATGCATTTCTCGCTCACTTCTTTCACAAATTATTCTTCTGTCTCTCCCTTTCAAAGATTTTATATCTCAGTCTCTTCTTGTACTAATTTGTGTTGCTCCATTTGGATTCACAGAGTTTTTGTGCAACCTTACTTCGCCCTTACACTTCCATTGTCTATGAAACAAAGAAATTGCACAAAGCACAAAGACATGCAAGAGGTAAAAATCTTTATCTCTCCACATCATTATCTATATCTCTCGTTTCTCTTATCCCTAACCAGTCAAATTTCAACAAATTCCTCATGAACTGCTTTCAAATACAAATATAAAATTGACTAAGTGGGACCCGTTGGGTCCCAGCATCACACGGGAGGGCTGGTCACCCAATGCAATATTCCACCTTTCCACCAATTTCAATATTGCTGGCCAGTTGGGGGGGGGGGGCTTTCTGGAGTGCTAGTATGGGTGTTGTGGGCTGAAGGGACTGGTTTCCAGTGGGCTAGTATGAACATTGTGGGCCAAATGGATTATTGGGCAGGCGGCTGAGTCACTCAGGCCTATTGTGCTGGCAGCTCACTCACTCAAGGCTGGTGCGCTGGCAGTTGACTCATGGCTCTTCCTTGAAATTCCACTTCAAGCAGGGTGCAGGGCCACCAAATTCAAGTGCAGTTTCCTGCCACTTCAAGCAGGGTGCAGGGCCACCAAATTCAAGTGCAGTTTCCTGCCACTTGAAGCAGGGTGCAGGGCCACCAAATTCAAGTGCAGTTTCCTGCCACTTCAAGCAGGTTGAAGGGCCACCAAATTCAAGTACAGTGTCATACCACTTCAAGCAGGGTGCAAGGCCACCAAATTCAAGTGCAGTGTCATACCACTTCAAGCAGGGTGCAAGGCCACCAAATTCAAGTGCAGTGTCCTACCGCTTTAAGCAGGGTGCAAGGCCACCATATTTAAGTGCAGTGTCCTACCAATTCAAGCAGGGTGCAAGGCCACCAAATTCAAGTGCAGTATCCTACCACTTCAAGCAGAGTGCAAGGCCACCAAATTCAAGTGCAGTGTCCTACCACTTCAAGCAGGGTGCAAGGCCACCAAACTCAAGTGCACCAAAGGCAGAGAATTGTGACCTCTGCCTCCCCCATCTTGCAGAGACTGAGCCATTCCCACACTTCCGGGTTTTATAGTCCCTACCCCTCCCACTGGAATGGGCATGGCCTTCATGGTGTGATTGACAGGAGAGAGCATCTCAACATTTTTTAAAACACTTTTCATCAATGGGAAAAATCCTCGGCACCTCATGAGCGGAGGGGGACGCTGAGTAAGATGGCCAAAAATCACAGCTGTAAGTGGTAGTGTTTTTTCTAAAATCAATATGCAGTGCAACAGGAAGTGGTCAAGATCAGAGTTTTAATTATATAGATTAGGCAAGGCAACTTTAATTAGTCAAGGCAACTTTAATTAGGCAAGACAACTTTAACATTTTCAAACCAAAGGCAACTTTAGCATTTTCAAACCAAAGGCAAATTTAGCATTTTCAAACCAAAGGCAACTTTAGCATTTTCAAACCAAAGGCAACTTTAGCATTTTCAAACCAAAGGCAACTTTAGCATTTTCAAACCAAAGGCAACTTTAGCATTTTCAAACCAACAGCAACTTTAGCATTTTCAAACCCAAACACACTTTTGCATTTTCAAACCAAAACACACTTTTGCATTTTCAAACCAAAACACACTTTTGCATTTTCAAACCAAAAAACACTTTTGCATTTTCAAACCAAAAAACACTTTTAGCAAGCATTTTCAAACCAAAAAACACTTTTAGCAAGCATTTTTAAACCAAAAAACATGTTTAGCAAGCATTTTCAAATCAAAAAAACACTTTTGCAATTTCAAACCAAAAAATACGTTTAGCAAGCATTTTCAAACCAAAAAAAACACTTTTAGCAAGCATTTTCAAACCAAAAAACACTTTTAGCAAGCATTTTCAAACCAAAAAACACTTTTAGCAAGCATTTTCAAACCAAAAAACACTTTTGGCAAGCATTTTCAAACCAAAAAACACTTTTAGCAAGCATTTTCAAACCAACAAATGCTTTTAGCATTTTCAAACCAAAAAACACTTTTAGCAAGCATTTTTAAACCAAAAAACACTTTTAGCATTTTCAAACCAAAAAACACTTTAGCATTTTCAAACTAAAAAACAGTTTTGCATTTTCAAACTACATTTTCAAACCACATTAAGGGCACCCACAGTTTAGTAGACATGTGTTCAGTGTTATTCACAGCTCAGACTGAGAGATGTGACCCTCTTGCTCCCCCCTCTTGCAGAGACTGACTGAGGCACTCAACAATTCTGGGTTTTGTACTCCCTCTCCCGTCCCACTGGAAGGGGTGTGGCCTTCATGGCGTGATTGACAGGAGAGAGAATCTCAACATTTTTTAAACATTAATAAGTCTTTTATTTTTCATCGATGGGAAAAATTCTCTTGTCCTGACCAGCGGAGGGGGACTCTGAGTAAGATGGCCAAAAATCGTAGCCGTAAGTGGCAGCGTTTTTTCTAAAATCAATAAGCAGTGCAACAGGAAGTGGTCAAGATGAGACTTTTATTAATATAGATTCTGAATATAGACTTCTGAAGAAGGAACTCGACCTGAAACGTCACCCATTCCTTCTCTCCAGAGATGCTGCCTGTCCCACTGATTTACTCCAACTTTTTGTGTCTATCTTTGGTTTAAACGGGCATCTGGGGACGACAGATGGCGCAATGGGCTAAGTGTTCGGCTGGCAACCGGAAGGTAGCCGGTTCGAATCCCGCTTGGAGTGCATACTGTCGTTGTGTCCTTGGGCAAGACACTTCACCCACCTTTGCCTGCGTGTGAATGTTGATATGTTGATATCAACATATGGATATGGATAATTCTCTGTAAAGCACTTTGGTTTCAAGTGATTTGATTGAAAAGTGCTATATAAATACAAATATTATTATTATTATAATATTATTAAACCAGCATCTGCAGTTCCTTCATACACACAGAAATCAGCTTGTCTTACTTCCAGAAGTTTAGAATACAGTGGTGCAGCGTGGGGAGAGAATGTTTGTAACAGCAATGTAAAAGTTGTTTTGGTCACATTCGCCTGGTTTTGGATATACGTTTAGCTCCACACTTTGGAAATGATATCCTGGCACAGGAAGCAATGAGGCAGAAGTTCTTCAGACTGCAATTTGGACACCAGAGTTTAGAATAAGGCAGAGTATGAGATCAGAGGAAATTTATTTTCATTAACTATGTTTTTATTTGCGTGGGATACAGGAAGTTAAAGGATGATTTGATTTAAGAACTTAAACACCATGTGGAAAGAAGCGTTTCCCACTTCTACGGTTTAATCCTGATTGAGAGGATATAAACTTAAAATCAGAGACAGGCTATTATGATTCATTTAGGGGATGCATAACTAAGATCCAACCAAGAGCCATAGATGCTACAGCTCAACTAAGAAACTGTTTGCCCAGAAGAGGTATTAAGAATATGATGCTGAGATGGGTGTAAGGAGTATATATATATAGATTAGTTGTGGTTTTGTTGAATGGTAGCATAAACCTGATGTGGTGAATGGCTTACCCTTGTTTCTGTGTAAGAAGGAACTGCAGATGCTAGTTCAAACCGAAGATAGACACAAATGCTGGTGAGAAGGAATGGGTGATATTTCAGTCTGAAGAAGGGTCTCGACCCGAAACATCACCCATTCCTTCTCTCCAGAGATGCTGCCTGTCTCGCTGAGCTACACCAGCATTTTGTGTCTACCCTTGTTTCGGTGTTCCTTTTCAAAAATCATTTCTCCCAAGGCAAGACTAAAAACGCTTAGGAAACAAGGGTGATGAAATAGTAAGTGAGAACTATCATCACTGAACAAAATGGATGCTCGAGTATTTGGAAGAAGCTTGCCCACATTCCAACTATTGTCATGAGGCTTTCTCTCCAGAGGCACATCTAGACTGTCCTGCTATTGGAATCAAGGAGCCCTAAGACAGTAAAATTCAGCATGTGAGGAGGTGAGGGCAGATGTATGTTTTAGTTTAGTTTAGTTTAGAGATATAATGCAGAAACAGGCCCTACGGCCCACCCAGTCTGCACTGACCAACAATCACCCCATACACACTGGCATTATCTTACACACTAGGGACTAATTAACCTACAAACCTGTATGTTCTTGGAATGTGGGAGGAAACTGGAGCACCCAGAGAAAACCCATGCGGACACACGAGGAGAACGTACAAGCTCCCTACAGGCAGCACCAGTAGACAGGATTGAACCCAAGTCTCTGGCGCTGCAAGGCTGCCCTAATTTGCTGAAGAAAATCTTTTTTTTTATTTTTTTTTTTTTATTTTTTTTATTTTTTAGAAGTACGGTAGATTACAGTAATGTACAACACGTATATATTAATACATTTTTTGTACCGCTTCATTTTTTTAAACTTTAAGAAAGAAAAAGAAAGAAGTAAGAAAAGTGAAGAAAGTGCGCAAAGGTTGTGAAGTGCAAAAGAGTGTTGGGAAAAGAAAGCCCCTTAGAGAAGAGGTTAGAGAAGGAAGTAAAGTTAGAAAATAGACCCTAGAAAAAAAAAGAGAAAGAAAGAAGGAACAATCGCTCTATTATAACTCTTATACTATACTTCATAGAGAAGGAACTACCAACCAAGTCTGTTTTTATTTTACCTCCCATTACCAGGTCCAGATACCTTTTATTTATTTATTTGTTTTTCTAAATTACTATTGCACCTCATGCTTGTAATAGGTCCAAAAACGTAGACCACGTCTTTTGAAATTGATCTACTTTACCTACTAGGAGGAATCTCATCTCTTCCAGATGTAATGTTTCCAACATATTTGATGTCCACATTTTTATTGTTGGTGTGGGCGCATTTTTCCAGAATTTAAGTATAAGCTTTTTTCCCATTATTAGCCCATAATTGAGTAAATTCTTCTGATACACGTTTAATTCAGGAATACCTTCCGATATTCCAAAAATAATCCATTCTGGTTTTGGTACCAGTTTTATTTTGATTAATTTTGAAAAAATATCAAATATTTCAAACCAGAATTTTTGGATTTTTGTACAAAAAACAAAAGAATGTGCTATGGTAGCTTCTTGACATATACATTTATCACAGATTGATGAGACGTTAGGAAAGATTTTATTTAGTTTGGTTTTTGAATAATATAATCTATGTAATGTTTTAAATTGGATAAGCGTATGTCGTACGTTGATCGAGCATTTATGCACCTGTAATAAATGATTATCCCAACTTTCTTTTGAAATTTTTATACCTAGATCTTGTTCCCAATCTCTTCTAATTCCATCTGTTGTGGGTATTTCTATATTTAAGATGATATTATATAAGTATGATATTAAATTAACTGATTCCGCCTTTGTCTTCATTGCTTCATCTAGTAAGTCGGAAGGCATATTATAATAATCTTTTGTGTGTGTTTTCAAATAGTCACAGATTTGTATATATTTAAAATATTGATTATTTTTCAAATTATATTTCAGTTGTAGTTGTTGGAATGATAGTAATTTTTCTAATTCATACAGATCTTCGAGCGTTTTAATTCCCATTCTTTCCCATTGTATAAATGCTTTATCTATGATTGAAGGTTTAAACGATGGGTTATTGACTATTGGTATTAAGAGAGATAGGTTTCTTAATTTTAGATTCTGTTTTATTTGCTTCCATGTTCTAATAGTGCTATATATAATTGGATTTTTATTATAATTTTTATTATTCAAATTTATTGGAGAGAGAATAATCGCTCCTATATTATTCGGGGAGCAATCCCCTTTTTCCATTATAATCCAGTCCACCTGCTGGGCAGAATTGTCCAGCAGGTGAATCATATTTTTAATATTTACTGCCCAGTTATAATACATAAAGTTAGGGAGCGCTAGACCCCCCAACTCTTTTCGTTTGTTAAGGTGTGTTCTTTGTATTCTGTGGGATTTGTAATCCCATATAAAATTTGTAATGTCTGAGTCCAGTTTTTTGAAAAACTTTTTTGGGAGATATATAGGTATTGATTGAAATAGGTAAAGGATTTGTGGTAAGAAAATCATTTTTATAGCATTTATCCTACCTATTAAGGACATCGGAAGTGTTTTCCAAAATTTAATCAGATTATTTAATTTCTTAAGTAGGGGATTATAATTAGCTTTAAACATATCATGGTAATTTCTAGTAATCTCAATTCCTAAATATTTGAATTTTTCCATAGCTATTTTAAAAGGGAATTTCCTGAGATGTGTTGAGTCTTTTGGTTTAATCGACATAATTTCACTTTTGTTCCAATTTATTCTATATCCTGAAAAGGATCCAAAGTCCTCAATTAAGTTTAATATATTTGGTATACTAATTTGTGGTTTTGTGATGTACAGTAGTACATCATCAGCATATAGGGATAGTTTGTTGTTTGAATATTTTGTGTTATAACCGTGAATATTCGAGTGTGTTCTTATTTTTTCAGCAAGGGGTTCAATTACCAAAGCAAATAACAGCGGTGATAGTGAACATCCTTGTCTGTTGCCCCTAGATAATTCGAATTTTGAAGATAATATATTATTAGTTAGTATTCTAGCCGTAGGTTTGTTATATAGTAGTTTTATCCATGCAATAAAGTTTTCTCCCAATTGGAATTTTTGCAATACTTTGATCATATAGTCCCATTCTACTTGATCAAACGCTTTTTCTGCATCCAGTGAGATGATAGCTAACTCTTCGTCATAAGATTTATATGAATGCATTATGTTAAGCAAACGTCTCAAATTATTAAATGAGTGTCTCTTAGGTATAAATCCTGTTTGATCCTCATGTATTAGTCTACTAACATACTTGCTTAATCTATTGGCTAATGTTTTTGCTATTATTTTCTGATCCGTATTTAACAAAGCAATAGCTCTATATGATCCTGGTTCTTCTATATTTTTATCTTTTTTAAGTATTAATATGATCGTTGATTCCGCTAGTGTTTCAGGTAGGTTTTGCTCTTTATAAGCATATGTATACATTTTTTGTAATCGTGGAGTAACTATATCATAAAAAGATTTATAAAATTCATTACTGAATCCGTCTGGTCCTGGTGTTTTTCCATTTTTTAGTGTTTTTATTGTGTCTTCTATCTCCTTAGAAGTAATTTGTGCTCCCAGTTCCTCTTGTTCCCTGCGTTCTAATTGTGGTAGATTACAATTATCTAAAAATTCTGAGATTTTATTATTGTCTATTGACGTTTTAGATGTGTATAGATTCTGGTAAAATTGAGCAAATCTTTTATTAATATCCTTGGGTAGTGTTAATACTTCCCCTCTATCTGATTTAATCTTTAATATTGCATTCTCTTTTTCCCGTTTTTTAAGTTGTCGTGCTAGAAGTTTGTGGGGTTTGTCCCCGAATTCGAAGTGTTCTTGTTTTGTGATTTGAAATAATGTTATAACTTTCTCTGACAGTAATTTATTTAACTGAAATTTCAGTAGTAGTATTTTATTATGTTTATCCATAGTTGGGTCTTTAGCATTATCTATATCTAACTGTTTTATTTGATCTTCTAAGTGTCTTTGTTCATTCTTATTCTTTTTATTTTGATAGGCTTGAAATGAAATAATGACTCCTCTTATAAATGCTTTGAAGGATTCCCATAATAGCGTGGGGGATATCTCTGGTGTATCATTTAACTCAAAAAATAGATCCATCTGTTTTTTTAGATAGATACTCCCTTGAGGGTCTTTTAAAATTTGTGAGTTAAACCTCCAGAACGGTTTATTCATAGACATTCCTTCTAGTTTTAGAACAAAAGTTAACGGAGAGTGATCTGAGATCGCATTAATATGATATTTAGGATTCAAAGATTGCGAAATTAATTTTGTATCCACTAGAAAATAGTCTATCCGTGAATATGTTTTATGCACCATTGAATAAAACGAGTAATCCCTTCCCGTCGGGTTTGCAATCCTCCATACATCTGTTATATTTGTGTTTTCCATATATGTGTGTAAGAGTTCACTGGTTTTAGATTTCGTCTGACCTTTTTGTTTTTGCATCGATTTATCTAAATAAGGATCTAAAACACAATTAAAATCTCCTCCGATTATAACATTTTGATAATTAGATTCTGCAATTATATTCAGAATTTTATTAAAAAATTGAGGGTTATCAAAGTTGGGCGCATATATATTTACCAGCGTAATTGGCATGTTATTGATCTCCCCTGCTACTATAAGATATCTCCCTTCCTTATCTAAAATAGTGTTCTTTGATTTAAATGGAATTCCTTTACGAATAATAATTGCAGTACCTCTAGATTTGGAGGTAAATGAAGAGTGAAATGTTTGGCCTATCCAGTTCGCCCTCAGTCTTGTCTGATCTTGCTGTTTAAGATGTGTTTCCTGTAGAAACGCTATGTCCGTATTGTATGATTTCAACTGAGCTAGTATCTTGCCCCTTTTAATAGGTTCATTAATCCCCCTTATATTCCAACTACATAATGTGATTCCTCCTATTTTCTTTTGATTGTCGTCATGCATTTTTACCAATTTTAATGACCTTAATTATTGTGGTGCGTTCATACCTCCGGACTCTGGTTATTTTGGGAGTATTTCTATTATAGACTTCCTTGGTAGTTCTCCTGCGCGATTGTCCTTGAAGAAAAAACACACAGATGTGACATATTGTGATTAAAAAAAATATATATAAATCAAATAAATTTACGGTGTCTAAAATTTCAACACCGTAGTGAGTGGCCCACTCGTCTGTGGGGTACGACATCCATAACGCTTCCGGCGTAGTTGGTATAAAGTTAGCCCCGCTGTATTTATTACCCAAAATCTATGGGGTCATTACCGTTTCCAATTCAGTTCTATTTCACCCAGTTACAATTTATATATATGTCAAATGTATTCGATTCCATATCCTACTCACTCTTTATCTCTTAACTATTTTAAAATGAATTTAGTATTGTTAAAGTGAGCGGTTTACTGAGTGGATTAACCGGAGTCAGGTTCCTGGAATTGTGCCAGGTGCCTGATCTCCTCTCCTCTCCACGAGCTGCGAACATAGGTGATAACTGCTGTCTGCGTTATGACGCAGGCACCACAGTTTTATCAGTTTCAAATATTATTTCTATATTAGTATTGTTAATTATTAATTATGATTAATTCTCAGCATTTTGTAAAACTATATAAGCCGTATATATTTTTCATATCAACCTCGAGTGTATATTATCTCTTAACTATTTTAAATTGATTTTAATATTGTTAAAAATGAGCTGTTCGCTGGAAGGGTTAACGGGAGTCTGGCTCCTGGAGTTATGCCAGGTACCCGGTCTCCCCCTCCCTCCACTCTCGAGCTGCATAGCACTTGCTGTTATCTGCTAAACAGAGCAGACTGCACATTTTTTATCTATTTCAATTGCTATTTCTATATTAGTATTGTTAATTGTTAATTATTATTAGTTCTCAGTTTTTTCAGTTTTTTATAAACAATATAAGCCATGTGATGTTTTTCACTCTCAGCCCAGCAGTTCGTCCCGTTATCAGGTTTTCCTCGTTTGAGCACGTAGTGTCCTTGAATTACATAGCACAATGTTCCAGCGAAGATAATAATGTCTAGCCAGGTCTCACTAAGAATCAGTTGCTTGAAGTCAAATAAAAAATAAAAAATCAGTGTTCAGTTAATTCACTTTCCTTGTGATATTCTTGTTGGAAAAATAAGCAAGTTCGTTTGTTCATGTCGTCTTGGTTTTCAGTCTCCAGTTGATGCAGCCTTAGTCGCGATTTCTTGAGCGTATTTGAGAGATTCATCCGAATTAGTGAATGTTTTTGACACTCCCTCAAAGGTGATACGCATTCTAGCCGGATAAAACACTCCACATAAAACTCCCTTAACACCATAAAGAACTTCTCTGGTCTGTGAGAACTTTCTTCTCTTTTGCTCAATCTCATAAGGGTAGTCCCGTAGGAGTTTAATAGTATCACCTCTGTACATCATCTTCTCTCCGTGGTTGATTTTTTTCATCAGCGCTTCCATTGTTGAGATATCCCGAAGTTTAATTATGATCTGTCGTGGGTAGGCACGTTCTCCTTGAGATCTTGATTTAAATCTGGGGAGTCGATGTGCTACTTCAATTACAGGTGCTTCTGGTAGCTTCAGTACGTGTTTAATTAGGTTGGCAGCGAACTCACAAACATTGTCCCCCTCGGCTCCCTCTTTTACACCCCGTATTCTTATATTTTGGCGTCTTGAGCGAGCTTCTAGGTCAACACATTTATTCGAAACCTTTGTGACTTGGTTCTTGAGACTATCTATTTCTGACTTCATAGTCTGCATCTCTCCAGCCATCACTTCCACAACAGCTTCCAAATCATTCACTGCAGATGCATTTGCAGCCACAGTTTCGTGCACAGCCTCAAACATCTTTGTGGTCTCTTCTGCCACCTTTTCAATTTTTATCGATAGTCCTTTTTCCACACCTTCAATTCTTTTTTGGAGAGCCTCAATACCCTCAAGTATTTTATCATTACCGGCTATCAATTTACTGTTCCCAGCTTCCATATCATTTTTGATATCTCTTACCGAGTTTCTTAAGTCCTCCATTTCGGTTTTCTCTTTTGCAGATCGAGTAGCCATTCCAGAGACCTCTCCAGAGGTCAGTTCTGAAGTTTCTTGCTGTTCCAGAGTCTTCAGCAGATGTTTTGAGATTTTCCTCTGTGGGCTCTGACCTGGAGATGTACTTTTCATTTAAAATGACTTTCCCTCCGTTAAAATCGCGGCGCTTACTGATGACGTCATCAGCACCGCGACATGAAGCTCCGGTAAGTTTTTAAAAACGGTCCCGACCTCCAGACCCGATTTTAACGCGAAAAATCGCGATTTTTTCAGCGGAGCTAAAAAGTTTGCGACTGCTAGCAGAGCATGTCGCAACCGGAAGTCAGGGCATGAGGGCAGATGTATGTTTTAGTTTAGTTTAGTTTAGAGATATAATGCAGAAACAGGCCCTACGGCCCACCCAGTCTGCACTGACCAACAATCACCCCATACACACTGGCATTATCTTACACACTAGGGACTAATTAACCTACAAACCTGTATGTTCTTGGAATGTGGGAGGAAACTGGAGCACCCAGAGAAAACCCATGCGGACACACGAGGAGAACGTACAAGCTCCCTACAGGCAGCACCAGTAGACAGGATTGAACCCAAGTCTCTGGCGCTGCAAGGCTGCCCTAATTTGCTGAAGAAAATCTTATTCATGGATATTTTTGAAGCCATCCCAGTAAATATTTCCGGTTTATCTTCCTCTCGGTTGAAATGAATTATAATTGCACGGGTTCAAGGGTTTCTGAGAGTGTCTGAAACCTCTAATCCTATCAAAAGGGTTGAGATAGAAATAAGAAATTGAAGCTGTTCTCAATGCACTGTAGATATCACCTGGCCCTATGATTTTGTTACTGCTAGAAGATCATACTTTGATATCTCTGCACTTTAATAACATGCTGCGCTAATAAATTGTTGATAGAGGTTTGTTCTGAACATATCCAATTTTTGTGATTATGATTGGTTTTTATTATGTACACCAAATTTTTGGTATTCCCCATGTCTCCAGAGTTAATTGTTAACCATTGCTCCATGTAGTTCCAGGAATAACATGTAAATTCATAGACATTTTTCAGAGGAAGGGAATCTCAATTAGTGTCCACCTTTGTGTATGCATGTTTATCTTTGTTTTCTCCTACGTGTGAGAAGCCACACACAATGGGCATGTTTATTTATTTTTTCTCCTTTTCTTCACACGCCAAATCACTGAAAGTGTAAACTGGTAAAATCATGGTGAGAAGAACTGTTCACTTGGAACTAGAAAGAACCGAAAAAAGTGACTGAAATTCGACCAACGTGGATTGAATAACTGTGAAGCTAACAACGCAAGGATTGAAAAAGAAATGAAAATTAGTGAATTGAATGTCAACTATACAGGAGTATAGAGGGGGAAAGAAAATACATATTAAGTGAGGAACAAAAAAAAAGAGATAAAAGAAAACGTTTAAAAATACCAATGTTAAAGGTATTATGGCACTTTAAAAATGTTTCATAATAATTAAAACTAATTCAGAGCAACCTCTTTAATCATTAACTTTCAGAGCTAGGAGAGTTTATTGGCAATAATTAGGAAATGATATTGCTATAAAGTTACAGAAAAACTCTGTTAATCTGTATGCTCAGGACTTGGAGGTGGTGCGGGATGAGCGGATTTTCTTGGCTATTGATCGTTATTGCTTTAATACCCTGAAAACTAACATCAGTGATCCATTTTTTAAAGATGATACATAATAGAATAATAACTTTTTCAATGAACTTGGTAAGTTTAAAAGGAGTGTGGGGAAGCATGGCTCATCTTGGGCAATAACATTGGGATATTGAACTACATATGTGCCCTGGTCTAAAGTTACTTTTCTATTTTCACTTGAAGAACAACATTCATGGGCCTTAGCAAACAGCTAACAATGGCCTGTTTCCTTTATCATCATTACTTTTTTGCATATCTTTCATTCATTAGTTCTATATCTCTCTACATCACCGTCTATATCTCTCGTTTCCCTTTCCCCTGACTCTCAGTCTGAAGAAGGGTCTCGACCCGAAATGTCACCCATTCCTTTTCTTCCGAGATGCTATCTGGCCCGCTGCGTTACTCCAGCTTTTGGTGTCTGTCTCTAGCCTTACTGTTACAATGTGAGCAAAATCTGGGCAACTCGTGGCGTGCCGCAAGGCTCAGTGCTGGGACCGCAGCTATTTACAATGTATACTGTATTAATGATTTAGAAGAAGGAATTAAAAGTTACATAAGCAACTTTGCAGATGACACAAAGCTGGGTGGCAGTGTGAACTGTGAAGAGGATGCTATGAGGATGCAGGGTGATTTAGATTGGTTGGGTGAGTGGGCAGATGCATGGCAGATGCAGTATAATATGGATAAATGTGAGGTTATCCACTTTTGTTGCAAGAACAAGAAGGCAGATTATTATCTGAATGGTGTCAGATTAGGAAAAGGGGAAGTGCAACAAAACCTGGGTGTACTTGTACTTGTACATCAGTCACTGAAATTAAGCATGCAGGTACAGCAGGCAGTGAAGAAAGCTAATGGCATGTTGACCTTCATAACGAGAGGATTTGAGTGTTGGAGTATAGAGGTCCTTCTGCAGTTGTACAGGGCCCTAGTGAGAACACACCTGGAGTATTGTGTGCAGTTTTAGTCCCCTAATTTGAGGAAGGACATTCTTGCTATTGAGGGAGTGCAGCTTCGGTTCACCAGGTTAATTCCCGGGATGGCGGGACTGTCATATGATGAAAGAATAGAACGACTGGGCTTGTATTCACTGGAATTTAGAAGGATGAGAGGGGATCTTATAGAGACATATAAGATTATTAAGGGGTTGGACACGCTAGATGCAGGAAACATGTTCCCAAAGACATACAGGTTTGTAGGTTGATTGGCTTGGTGAAAATGTAAAATTGTCCCAAGTGTGTGTAGGATAGCGTTAGTGTGCACTGATCGGCGTGGACTCGGTGGGCCAAAGGGCTTGTTTCCACTCTGTATCTTGAAGATAAAACACTCAACTTTGACTTTCAATATGTTTCCTTGCTTTGTCATGCTTCTACCCCTTGCATGCACTCATCCCAATCATAATGTGATGTAATGCCTCTGTTTGATATTAACCCCAACAACTAACACTTCACCAACTTGCAGTCAGTCACAAGTCTCTCTATTCATCAACAATCCTGTGTATCTGCCTGTGTTAATATTGATCTGCCTGCCACAACCATCAACGACACCTGCCTATGATAATGATCAACTTGCCTGTCATCGCATTTGACAAAATCTGTCTATTGACAGCCTCTGTCTGTGATAAGGAATGACAAAATCTCCCTGTAATATTGATTGACCTGCCTCTCAAAAGGATCACCGAATTATGCCAGTGATAATATTGACAGAATCTGCCTGTTATAATGATGGAGAAAATCTACCTCTGACAATGACTGACAACACATCCTGTGTTTATTATCAACCTGTTTGTGATACTGTTTAGGAAGCGATTGCAGATGCTGGTTTAAACCAAAGATAGATACAAAATGTTAGAGTAAGTTAGCGGGACAGGCAGCATCTCTGGAGAGAAGGAATGGGTGACACTTTGGGTGGAGACACTTCTTCAGACTATGATACTGTTTAGTTTAGTTAGTTTAGACATACAGCACAGAAACAGGTCCTTCGGCCCACCAAGTCCGCACTGGCCTGCGATCGCCACACACTAACACTGTCCTACACGCACTACGGACAATTTATAATTATACCAAGTCAATTAACCTACAAACCTGTATATCTTTGGAGTGTGGGAGGAAACCGGAGCTCCCGGAGAAAACTCACGTAGTTCACGGGGAGAACGTAGAACCTCCATACAGGCAGTACCCATAGAAGGGATCAAACCCGGGACTCCGGTGCTGTAAACAGTAGCTCTACCGCTGCGCCACCGTGCTGCCTATTGCTTATCCTTCCAATGATAATGAAAGAACTGCTTGTGATAATCATTCAACCCCCCCAACCCCCAGTCCATAGGAAAACAACACACTTGGTTTCATCAAAGATGGTTTGACCATTATCACGTGCAGGATAATTGGTGTCATAGATAGGTCAACCATTAAGACAGGCAGGTTGGCCATTAAATCTGCTGAAGTAACATTTATTCCATCAGCATCAATGAGCTACCCGCCTTTGATCAACTTTCATGCAATGATCACCTATCATCAGTGATAATCATCAATATTTATGCAATTATGATCAAGTGACTGATTAAGCTATGATATATGATCCGATACGATAGAACATTATTCATCACTGGAGGGAATTTGGTCTACCGACATTCACAACACACAATGTACACAAACATGAAATCAAAAGTGAAAACAAAAAGAAAAAGACAAGCGGCTGTTGTCTGGCTGCCGTGTGTACAGCGCCTTCACCAGCACAAATGAACGAACGCAGAATGATCCCCTGGGCAGAGGATTCTAAACTAGTGTGCCCCCCACACTGGATCCCCTTTTGTTCTACATGGTAGCCCCTCCCCCACGCACTTCGCTAAATATTGCATTTTGTTCACTTGAGATAACAATGGGTTGGTTGGATGTGGCGATATTGCAATTCCTGTGACTGTTGCATGCTGCGTCTGACATTCCATTTCCATGTGCAGCCAAATGCTCCTCCACTAATCCAGGATGAATGGGTTTCGCAGCAGATGGTGGCAGCAGAGATTTTTAAATGTTGCAAGTTCTTCCCCAGAAGGGGAATAGAGAGAGGGTGTGGTCAGACTGTTGAGAAAGAAGAAAAAGAGCTGTCTTTGTTCTGCGGGTCGAATTACTCAGTGGCACTGAACTGGAACGTGAGTGGAGACCTTGCAAAAAGAAGCAAGATAAAGATAAATGTGTCCTCAGTAACACGTTCACATCACACTGCAAAATAAATAAAGCAGCATAATGATACATAGAATAACAAACCAATTTCTTCAATGGCATAGTAGGTGTATTGAATCAATAACTGCAACCACTGTACATAAGCTAGATCTGGCTCTTCAATGTTAAAGGCAGCAATTGTAGTGTAATAATGCAACTAATGTGAAGGCTCAGTGATTTACTGTAACACGTGCAGGAATAATGGTCAGAAACATTTGTATCCATGCCAAGCTCCTTTCCTTACAACACTTTATTTATTTATTTTTTTGCCAAGCTCTGATCTGGTTTCAGGCACTATATTGATTTTTTTGTGTAGACATTTTCCAGATGAGCTCATTCATTTCTCCTGCATTGTGTGCTTTCACAACAAAACCAGGTTCCATTTTTGCACAGTAAATGTCATCTCTCCTCTGTTCGTTTAGATACTGTTTGACTTTTGAAAATTTTATATACGCTTATTTATCAAATTTTCAAATAGAAATTCTTGATTATGATGTCAGAGGTTATGGGGAGAAGGCAGGAGAATGGGGTTAGGAGGGAGAGATAGATTAGCCATGATTCTATGACGGTGAACTTGATGGGCCGAATGGCCTATTTCTACTCATATACCTTATGACGTTTTGACCTTATGACTACAACTTGAATCACTCATTTCAATCAATATATAAATGAACAGAAATACATGAATCACAATCCACGACTGAAATCAATGTGTGTGTGTTAACAAATGGTGGATTGATAGACAATTGTGAGGGCAGGTCAAGTCAATATAATATTATATTATATAAATCCTCAATAGCATATATAACCTTTTGGTTTAAAACACAATTGCGTGTTTAAATTATGTAATTTTTATGCAATGACGCAAAAAAAATTATGCGAGAAATTGCAGCGAATTGTGGACGCAGCCCAGAACATCACACAAACCAACCCCCCTTCTATTGACTCCAGTTATACCTCACGCTGCCTCGGCAAGGCCAGCAGCATAATCAAGGACGAGTCGCACCCTGGCCACTACCTCTTCTCCCCTCTCCCATCAGGCAAAAGGTATAGAAGTGCGAAAACGCACACCTCCAGATTTAGGGACAGTTTCTTCCCAGCTATAATCAGGCAACTGAACCATCCTACCACAACCAGACAGCAGTGCTGAACCACTATCTACCTCTTTGGTGACCCTTGGACAATTTTTGATCGGACTTTGCTGGCTTTACCTTGCACTAAACGTTATTCCCATTATTTTGTATCTTTTTACTGTAAATGGATCGATTGTAACCATGTATTGTCTTTCTGCTGACTGGTTAGCACGCAACAAAAACTTTTCACTGTACCTCGGTACTCAAGTTCAAGTTCAAGTTCAAATTTATTTGTCACGTGAACCATAAGGTGCAGTGTAATGTAATTTACCATGCAGCGTTACAATTAAAAAAAACACAATACACAACATAATTCAGCATTCTTCACTGTGGTGGAAGGCAATACAGATCAGATAGTCCTCCTCCACCTCCCTTGTTCACCCGTGGTCGGGGCCCTGACCCTCCATAGTCGCCGCTACGGACGGCCCGATGTTCAAGCCCTCTGGTTGGGATGGTTGGAACGCCGACGTCTCAACAGGTCGAGCGCACCCAACAGGTCGACCGGAGTTCCCAAATCAGCCACCTCCTTAACGGAGACCGCGGCTTTCAAATGTTGTAGGCCACAGGCCGGTGGTCAGAACTCTTCTCCGGCGACCCCCCGCGAGAAATCGCCCGCTCCACGATGGTAAAGTAAAGTCCGCTCTACGCCTGCCGCCAGAAGCTCCACAGACTGAGGCTCCATGAAGTTGTAGACCACAGGCCAGCAGTTGGAGAGCTTCTCCGGCGACCCCTGGCAAGGGGGCTCACGATGTTACAGTCACTGTTGCGCCGTCGCTGAAGCTCTGGGCCCGCCTCCGGGAAAGGCCGCACCAAACCAGCTGTAAGGCCGCGAGAAGACAAGGAAGAAAGGCGCATCACTATCGAGGTAGGTGCCTGAAAATGGTTTCCCCCTATTCCCCCCCACACAAGACATAAAGAGAAATAATAAACATACTTTCGGACAAACTAAAAAAAACAACAAAAAGTCGAAACAACGAACCTGCTGCAGGCAAAACTAAAACTAAAACTGAATATACAATCGGCAGAGGACAGAAAGTAGTGACAAGTGCTGAACAGTTTTTCAAAATGGAGGGAAAAGATGCAATCATTTCCATTAGGGTTTGGAATTGAGAACATTGTGATATGTCTGAAGAAGGGTCTCGACCCGAAAATTCACCAATTCCTTCTCTCCAGAGATGCTGCCTGGCCCGCTGAGTTACTCCAGCATTTTGAATCTATCTTTGTGATATATATTTTGATTTCATGGACTTCATAGCAAAGATGAGCGGGAAGCAAGAGGATTGGGTAATGTTTAAAGAGCAACAGAAGATAACTAAAAAGGCAATATGGGGAGAAAAGATGAGGTACGAAGGTAAGCTAGCCAAGAATATAAAGGAGGATAGTGAAAACTTCTTTAGGTATGTGAAGAGGAAATCATTAGTTACGACCAAAGTTGGACCAATGAAGACTGAAAAAGGTGAATTTATTATGGGGAACAAGGAAATGGCAGATGAGTTGAACAGGTACTTTGCATCCCTCTTCACTAAGGAGGACACAAACAATCTTCCTGATGTACTAGTGGCCAGAGGAATGGAAGGAAATCCACATTAGGCAGGAAATGATGCTGGCTAGACTGATGGGACTGAAGGCTGATAAATCCCCAGGGCCTGATGATCTGCATCCCAGGGTACTTAAGGAAGTGGCTCTAGAAATCGTGGATGCAATGGTGTTCATTTAACAATGTTCTATAGATTCAGGATCAGTTCCTGTGGATTGGAGGGTAGCTAATGTTATCCCACTTTTTAAGAAAGGCGGGAGAGAGAAAACAGGGAATTATAGACCAGTTAGACTGACATCGGTGGTGGGGAAGATGCTGGAGTCAATCATAAAAGATGAAATAGTGGCACATATGGATAGCAGTAACAGGATTGGTCCAGGTCAGCATGGATTTACAAAGGGGAAATCGTGCTTGACTAATCTACTGGAATTTTTTGAGGATGTAACTTGGGAAATGGACAAGTGGGAGCCAGTGGATGTAGTGTACCTGGACTTTCATAAAGCATTTGATAATGTCCCACATAAGAGATTAGTGGGCAAAATTAGGGCACATGGTATTGGGGGTAGAGTGCTGACATGGATAGAAAATTGGTTGGCAGACAGAAAACAAAGAGTAGGGATTAACGGGTCCCTTTCAGAATGGCAGGCCGTGACTAGTTGGGTACCTCAAGGCTCGGTGCTGGGACCACAGCTATTTACAAAATACATCAATGATTTAAACGAAGGGATTTAAAGTAAAATTAGCAAATTTGCAGATGACACAAAGCTGGGTGGCAGTGTGAACTGTGAGGAGGATGCTATGAGAATGCAGGGTGACTTGGACTGGTTGGGTGAGTGTGCAGATGCATGACAGATGCAGTTTAATGTAGATAAATGTGAGGTTATCCACTTTGGTAGCAAAAACAGGAAGGCAGATTATTATCTAAATAGTGTCAAGTTGGGAAAAGGGGAAGTACAACGGAATCTGGGGTCTTTGTTTATCATTCAATGAAAGTAAGCATGCAGGTACAGTAGGCAGTGAAGAAAGTGAATGGCATGTTGGCCTTCATAACAAGTGGAGTTGAGTATAGGAGCAAAGAGGTCCTTCTGCAGTTTTACAGAGCCCTAGTGAGACCACACCTGGTGTATTGTTTGCAGTTTTAGTCCCCTAATTTGAGGAAGTACATTCTTGCTATTGAGGGAGTGCAGCGTAGGTTCACAAGGTTAATTCCCGGGATGATGGGACTGTCATATGCTGATAGAATGGAGCGGCTGGGCTTGTACACTCTGGAATTTAGAAGGATGAGAGGATATCTTATTGAAACATATAAGATTATTAAGGGTTTGGACATGCTAGAGGCAGGAAACATGTTCCCGATGTTGGGGGAGTCCAGAACCAGGGGCCAAAGTTTAAGAATAAGGGGTAAGCCATTTAGAACGGAGATGAGGAAACACTTTTTCACACTGAGAGTTGTGAGTATGTGGAATTCTCTCCCTCAGAGGGCGGTTGAGGCCGATTCTCTGGATACTTTTATGAGAGAGCTTGTTAGGGTTCTTAAAGATAGCGGAGTCAGGGGATATGGGGAGAAGGCAGGAATGGGGTACTGATTGTGGATGATCAGCCATGATCACATTGAATGGCGGTGCTTGGCTTGAAGGGCCGAATGGCCCACTCCTGCACCCATTGTCTATTGTCTATTGTCTATTGTAGTACAATATAATTTCAAAACTTTTAGATTATATCAAACGTAACAAACAGTGAAGGGGATAGTAATGGATTTCAGGGGAAAACAGATAAGTTGAGGAAATGGACATGAATGATAAAATGTAATGCAGAGAACTGTGAAGTGAATTATTTTTGTATAAGGGACAAAGGGAAGTAATATAAGCTAAATGTCACAACTCTCAACGGGATGCCTGGGCAGTGAGATATGTGGGTTAGAAATATAGAAACATGGAAAAATAGGTGCAGGAGTAGGCCATTCAGCCCTTCAAACCAGCAATGCCATTCAATATGATCATGGCTGATCATCAAGAATCGGTAGCCCGTTCCTGCTTTCCCCCATATCCCGTGATTCCATTAGCCCTTAGAGCTAAATCTAACTATGTTCAGAAATCTCAGAAGGTCGCTTTGAAATTTAGGAAAGCTGCTAATAAAATATCCAGGAATCCTGGCTTGACAAACAGATGCACTAACTAGAAAAACAAACCACATTTATGTAATAACATAAGGTAAGGAGCAGAAACAGAGCATAATTGCTCTGTGCTGCTCCACGTCTGGTATCAATGCTGATTTTCCATTTTTTGCCATTTTTTGTCCTTTCGGCCTGCAAATCTTGATTCATTTATTTCACAAGATCTATTAATCCCAGAATGTAATGTCCAATAGCTAAAAATCCACAGCACTCTGGGGTAGAGAAAATTTCAAATTAATAAATAATTTTCGATTCATTTCATGTTTAGATGTTTGCTTCATATCCTTGAATCAGTTATTCTGTTCAGACTTTAAACTTTACTTTAGACTTTAGAGATACAGCACGGAAACAGGCCCTTTGGCCCACTGAAGGGCCTGTCCCACTTCGCAATTTTTTCAGCGACTGCCGGCATCATTGACTGACGTATCAGGTCACCAAAAAAGTCGTGGCGTGATGCGGCGTGATGCGGCGTGACGCGGTGGTGACGCGGTGTGACCTGGCGTGATGACATATTGACGCGCGGTGTTTCCTCAAGTGTCTCAACATTTTTTTGTCGCCGCTGGATTTTGAAATGTTCAAAATCTTTCCGCGATCCTGATACGTCAGTCAATGACGCCGGCAGTCGCCGAAAAAATTGCCAAGTGGGACAGACCCTTGAGTCTGCACTGACCAGCGATCACCTCACACACTAGGGATAATTTTACAACTTACCAAAGCCCATCAACCAACAAACCTATGCGTCCTTGGAGTGTGGGAGGAAACCAGAGCACCCGGAGAAAACCAACGTGGTCACAGGGAGAACGTACAAACTCTGTACAGACAGCACCCGTAGTCAGGATCGAACCTGGGTCACTGGCGCTGTAAGGCAGCAACTCTACCGTTGCACCAAAATGTTGCCCTAGACCTTCTCAGTTTCTACCCTGTTAATCTCTCTCAGAATCTTGTATGGTTCAATGGTATCACCTCTCATTTGAGAGAGAGCGAGGGAGAGAGACACAGCATGGAAACAGACCCCTCGGCCCACCAAGCCCACACTGACCATCAATTACCCATCATTAATCGTTCATCAAACTATCAGTCATTCATCGAACTCCAATAAGTGTTCCCATCTCATTTATTTTCTCCCTCATTCCAGGAATCAATCTAGTGCGGCGACTCTGTACAACCTTTTGGTGCAAATATATTGTGTAACCTGCACACAGGGATCCAGGTCTGAACTGTACTATGTAACAGAATTTTTAATTGCTTATTGGTTTGTGGTGGGTTACATTGGAACAAATCTAGTTGCATTCGGAAGATAGACACACAATGCTGGAGAAAATCAGCGGGACAGGCAGCATCTCCGGAGAGATGGATGACGTTTCTGGTCGAGATCCTTCTTCATAGTTTTCATATTGTTACATGATTCATTAGTCAAAGATCACGCTGCAAGTACTGTTTTGAACAGTAATGAGGCCAGGGCTCATGTTGCATACTTTAATGAGATCCAGTATGTCTTGGTGCATACTGTAGATCAAATTGTCCACTCTGCACCAGCTGCGGTCTCACCAAATCCTTGTATAAGTGCAGCGACGTCCAGTGACGGTGAAACTAGTAAGATGACTAGAGTGCAGGAGGGACGGAGAGAGAGGGGATGCAGGGGTTATTGGAAGTTAGAGAATTCAATATTCATAACTCTGGGTTGTAAGCTGTCCAAGTAAAATATGAGGTGCTGTTCCTCCAATTTGCATGTGTCCTCTCTCTGAGAGTTGAGGAGGCCCAGGACAGAAAGGTCAGTGTGGGAATGGGAGGTGGAGTTAAAGTGTTTGGCAACTGGGAGACCACGCAGACCAAAGCGGACCGAGTGAAGGTGTTCAGTGAAATGATCGCCCAGTCTGCACTTGGTCTCGTCAATATATAGGAGTCCATACCTGGAACAGCGGATACAGTGGATGAGGTTGGAGAAGGGGCAAGTGAACCTCAGCCTCACCTGAAAGGACTGTTGGGGTCCTTGGACAGAGCTGAGGGAGGAGGTACAGGGACAGGTGTTGCATCTCCTGCGGTTGCAGGGGAAGGTACCTGGGGAGGAGGTAGTTTGGGAAGGGATGAGTCTACCAAGAAGTTGCAGAGGGAAAGGTCTCTGTGGAAAGCGGAGAGCGGTGGAGATGGGAAGATGTGGCTGGTGGTGGGATCCCGTTGGAGGTGGCAAAAATGTCGGAGATTAATATGCTGTTTTCGACGGCTGATTGGGGCGGAAGGTGAGGATGATGGGAACTCTGTCCCTGTTGCGACTGGGGGTGAGGGGAGCAAGAGCGGAGCTGCGGTAAACCGAGGAGACCCATGTGAGGGCTTCATCAATGATGGAAGTGGGGAACCCCCGTTCTTTAAAGAATGAGGATATCTCGGGTGTCCTGGTATGGAACACTTCATTTTAGGTGAAGATGTGGCGTAGATGGATGAATTGGGAATAGGGGATATAGTCTTTGCAGGAGGCAAGGTGGGAAGTTTGATTGCTATAGGTCCCTGTTTTGTTGAAATTATGATTGAGAAATGCTTAAAACCCTGTCCCACTTAGACGATTTTTTTGGCGACTACAGGTGACTAGGCTGTCACCACATGGTTGCGGGGTGACGCCTGTATGGTCATGAGTAGTCTCCTCAAGTCGCCTAAAGAGTCGTAACATTTTTCTGGTCACTGCTGGATTTTGAAATGTTCAAAACCTTTTGTGACTGTGGGCTTGACGTAGCTTGTCTTCTCCTGTCGTAGGTGCTGTCGTAGGTTGTCGCCAGGATGACGCAGGTTGTCGCCAGGTAATGTTGGTTGTCATCGGGTGCTGACTTTGGTGAATTCCATTGGCGACTACCTATGTCAACCTGCATCATCCGGCGACAGGTACCGGCGATTGAATTGTCTTCAGTTGTCTTCAGTTGTCGCCGACAGGGTTGTTGCTTGTCGTAGCTTGTCGTGGGTGGATGTAGGTTGCCTTCGTTTGTCATAAGTTGTCACCTGTGTGGTCTTAGATTGTCGTAGCTGTGGTCATAGGTGGACGTCCTAATGGGTCGCCGATTGTCGGTAACTTGCCGTAGCTTGATGTCGACTGGGTGGTAGGTTGTCGTAGCTTGTCGTAGACATTGTTGTACGGGGGGACCAGTCGCCGCTTTTTCGGTGACCTGCTACTACTATGACAGTTGCCGGCAGTCACTGAAAAAAATCGCCTATGTGGGACAGGCCCTTTATTTTTTAATTTATTTATTTTTTTATTTTTTATTAGAAGGATTGTACAGTGCAGTGATCTCAAACAAACATAAAATTCTTGTACCACTTCTTATTTTAAACTTTAATAAGAAAAAAGATAGAAAGAGTTAGCAGAGATAATAAGTGAGTGAGTGAAAGAGTGGTCCAGGGAAACCCGTAGGGACCTAAACCACAAGAAAGAGTTAAACAAAAAAAAACAAAAGAAGGAAAAAGAAAAAAAAGTAAGATAAGATAAGGCAAGATAAAAGGGATGTACCTACTTCATATCTTTACTCACCCCTCACCAGGTCCTGAAACCATTTGTTTTCAACATTTTGTTGCACCCTATATTTGTAATGTCGATAAATGGAGACCAAATCTTTTGGAAATGGTCTGGTTTACCTGCTAAGAGGAATCTCATATCTTCTAGGTGTAACAGTTCCGACATATTAGAAATCCACATTTTTATCGTTGGCGTGGGAGCGTTTTTCCAGAATTTCAGTATGTTTTTTGCCATTATTAAGCCATAATTAAGGAAGCTCTTTTGAAACGAAGTCAGCTCCAAACTGGCTTCGATTGTTCCAAAAATGATCAGTTCTGCATTCGGTTTCAATTTTATTTTAAATAATTTCATAAAAATGTCAGATTTAATTCCAAATTTTTGAATTTTTATACAAAAAAACAAAAGAATGTGCTATAGTTGCTTCTTGGGATAGAAATTTATCACAGATAGAAGAGACATTTGGGTAAAATTTACTTATTTTATCTTTTGAGTAGTATAGTCTGTGTAAAGTTTTAAATTGTATTAGAATGTGTCTTTCATTAATCGAGCATTTATGTTTATCCCAACTCTCTTTCGAGATTTTTACAGCTAGTTCTTGTTCCCAATCTCTTCTAATCCTATCAGATGATGGTATTTCTATATTTAGGATAGTGTTATACAAGTATGATATTAAATTAATTGATTCCGCCTTTATATTCATTGCATCGTCTAATAGGTCTGGAGAAAGATTTTGATATTCTTGTGTATATTTTTTCAAATAGTCACGGATTTGAAAATATTTAAAATATTGATTACTACTCAAGTTGTATTCAAGTTGTAGTTGGTGAAATGATAAAAAACTTCCATTATCATACATATCTCCAAACTTTTTAATTCCTAATCTATCCCAGTGCGTTAAAGATTTATCTATAATAGATGGTTTAAACGACAGATTATTCACTATAGGTGAAAGAAGCGATAGATTTCTTAATTTTAAAGTTAATTTTATTTTTCCAAATTCTAATTGTACTATGAATAATTGGATTTTTACTATATATTGTATTCTTCAATTTTGTTGGTGAGAGAAAGATCGCTCCTATATTAAAAGGGGAACAATCCTCTCTCTCCATTACTATCCAATCCACCTGCTGGGCCAAATTGTCCAACAGGTGAATCATATTTTTGACATTTGCAGCCCAATAATAATACAAAAAATTAGGGAGTGTTAATCCGCCAAATTAGTAAGATTAAATGAGAACTTACCAGTTTGAAGTTTGATCTGTATTTTATGAGGAGTTACGATGAGGGATTACGTGAAGAGCCCGTCCAGCACGCATGCGCGACATTCTTCAAAGCAGCGGTGTGGAATCACAGGAAACACAATAATTGAAATAAACATAAGAGAACTAAGATACCAGTTGATCTATAATTGAGGGTGGGAGCGGAGGGCACATAATCCCTCATCGTAACTCCTCATAAAATACAGATCAAACTTCAAACTGGTAAGTTCTCGTTTAATCTTACTATTTTACTTCGGAGTCACGTGAGTGACTACGTGAAGATTTTAAAGCTCTGTGATTTCAAACCGTGTAACAGTTCATACTTCACTCGCTGCCGAAGTAATTCAAGGGAGGAAGTATGTTATCGTAATCAACCATAATCTGTTTGTAAACAATAATGGTATCTATTAAACAATAACAAAAGACAAAATGCTCCCCCGGGCTTAAATTATATATTTTTGCAGATTTTAAAAGTTTCTGCAAATAACACAGGTTCTGCTAGCGGCTTGTGGTAGAACGTTTGGAACGTTTCTCCATGTTCATTCTTTTAGCCGCCGATGTGGATGCTGCCCTGGTGGAGTGAGATTATATACATCAGTATCTACTCCAGCAGCTCCCAGTACCTGCTTGAGCCATCTCGAGATGGTTTGGCTCGACGCCCAACCATGAGGTTTCTTGTGGCTGACCCATAAGGCTTTTTTTTTTTTTTTTTTTTTCCTTCTCCCTCGAGAATCTCTTGTTGTGTTGATGTAAGTGAATAAGTGAGTCATGACACACAACCGTAGGTCAGGTGGGTATGCCCGGAAATCCATAACTAGGACTCAAGTTCCTGGCTTGCTCTGCTTTAGCAGCTCCTGAATGGTGAATGAGACCCGGTCTGGTGTTATAACCATGTTGTCCAGTCCCAGTAAGTGGAGGGACTGGACTCTTTGTGCTGAGACTAGTGGCATCAGCATGACCGTTTTCAGGGTTAGCTTTTCCAGGGTGAGACCTGGCTGGGGACCATCCCCATTAGGTATGTCAGGACCACACTGACATCCCAGATTTGGGTATACCTAGGTCTAAGAGGGTTGGAGTTGACGATACTCCTCATGAGTTTGATCACCAGCGGTTGAGACCCTATGGCCTGTTGTCCTGGCACCTGTTTTAAGTAGGCTGACAGCGCACGTCTGGCAGTATTGATGGTGCTGTAGCTCAATCCTTCATTATGGTGAAGGCCCCCCAGGAACTCCAGTACATTGGTTATGGTTGCAGATGAGTACGTTGTCCCAGTAGTCGAGCAGTATCTTTCCCACTTCCTGATGCTCGATAGGTATTATTTCCTGGTGGACATACGGTGTCATCATGTTGATGGTCCTGTCAGACACCCCAGTCTCAGCAGTGGTCTTTTGATAATCTGCAACCCAGTAGGTTAATTTTGTCATGGCATGGATGACTTATGCCTGATACAGGGTGCGTCAATAGGTCTGGGCTACTGGGAAAGATCAGAGGAGTTTCGATGACCATGTCGAGGACCACTGGGAACCATGGCTGTGTAGGCCAGTTGGTACTATCAAAATACCTGAAGCAGAGTCCATCTCTATTTTGCGTAGTACCCTACAGATTAAGGCAGAAGGGGGGAGAAAGCATAGAAGAAATAGGTCCCCCAGTTCAGCGCGAATGCATCTATCACTGCTGCCTCAGGGTGTGGTTCCCAAGGGACATACATTGGTACGTGGTGATTTAGTCTGGATGCAAAGAGATCGATATCTGGTGTGCCATATTGGTTTGTAATTTTAGCAAAAGCTCTAGGATTTAACATCCATTCGGTGTTTATCATTGAATTTGCGTGACCTCGCACTGTATTTAGCTTACCTGGTAGGTAAGTTGCTGATAGCCAAATATGTCTATCGACCCACCATTACCAGAATGTGTTGACCCAATTGTCACATGATATCGATTTTATTCCGCCCATATGGTTAATATAGGCCACCACCGTGATATTATCAATTTGTAAATGAACATGCAAGTTGTGCATATTCCTAGAATATGCTTTAAAACCATAAAACGCACCCAACATTTCCAAATAATTTATGCCCAGTGTTTGTAGTAAAGATGAGTCTAGGTTAGTCCATCTACCACCTGTGCTGGATATGGTATTAGTTGCTCCCCAGCCTTGAGCACTGGCATCTGTTTGTATAGTTAACGTTGGGTTATTGATGATGATAGGGCTGGAACTATGCCAAATGTGTTATATCCACCATTGTAACTCTGATATTGCTTCAATGGGTAGTTTCATTGTTCGGTCAAAGTGACCTGCATGTCGTTTCAACGCCTGTACTTTCGCCCTTTGTAGGTGCTGATAGTGCAGGAGTCCAAATTGTGTAGTTGAAAATGCTGCTACCATTTTGCCAATTACTCTTGCCACTTGTCGGATGGTTGGTCGATTGCTTACCATTAAATTGTTGCACGTCTGTGCCAATTCTGCTGCTTTACCTTTTGGCAACATTACAGACATGTGGATTGAGTTAATTGTGAATTCCAGATAGTCCTTAGTTGTGGATGGCGTCAACTTAGATTTATCTGGATGTATGACAAAACCCAGGGTTTCAAACAATTGTTTGGTAGCTAATACAGCTGATTTAGTCAACTCCATGGTTTTGCCTACTATTAGGATTTGATCAAGATACGCCATGACAATTTGTCTTTGTTTCGTTAATGTTGCCAAGGCTGGTTTTAATATCTTGGTAAATAGTCTAGGGCTGATGTCAACCCATTAGGCAACACTTTATACTGCCATAGTTGCCCCATCCAGGTAAATTTCAGGTATTTGCGATGACCCTTGTGAATGGGTACTGAATAGTAAGCATCTTTTAAATCAATGCTTGCCATAAAGTATCGTTTGGAAATCAGTTGATTAGCAGTTACAAATGTTTCCATTTTGAAATGTACATACTTAACAAAGGTATTTAGTGAGGTTAAGTCAATGATGATGCGACATCCACCATCTTTTTTGCTTTTGGTAAATATATTTGAGACAAATTCCAAAGGTTCATGTTTGGATTTCTCAATGACACCCTTTGTAAGTAACCTCACCAGTTCTGCTTGAGCCTCTAGTTCTCTTTGACTGAGATGGTAAAGACCCTTTGGGATACGTGCTGAACTGGTGGCATGTTTTCTTGAATGAACTCTATTTTGTATCCCCGAATACTGTTAAGTATATAACTATCATTCGTGAGACACCTCCTGTTAGTACAGTTCCCCCATTTACATGCTGGTAGGAACCAGACCCACCTACCTCCATAGTTATGGTAGTGTTCCTTTCTTCCGTTTGTTTATCCGTCGTTATACTGCTGGATGTACTGCTGATGTACTGCTGATTGGGGGTGGCGCATTTTCCATGGGGTCTGCTCTGGGCCCTGGCCTAAAAAGGCTTTCGGGGATAGTATGCGGACCCCGAGCTTTCACCAGTTCCATAAATTTGACCTTGACTGGTGGACGCGGTGGGGTACTGCCGTCTGGTTTTTTGTGTGGGTCTGCTCGTTCCGGGGCCTGCCCTCATGAGGCCAAATGCTTTGGACTCTTCCTCCAGGTCTTTCACTTGTCCTTCCAAATAACAGGATCTGCGGCTCTGAGGCCGGTGTTTTACACAGTCCTGCAAACCTGGGATTGAGGGCAGGTCTTATTCTCTCCTTGCGGAGGTTGTTTATCTCATATTGGGTGTTGCACAGCAGAGCCAGAGTGTCTTGCTGGTTTGTGGTCATATCCACCCCATCCACGGAACAAGCATAGGCTGTTATTCCTGTCGTCAGGAGCTTGAGGATTTTAGCTCCTGGTTCCGGATACTCTGTCCCATATACCCCCCCCCCCCCCAGATTTGGCTGTTAACAGCCGGTACATTGAGCGAACTGCAGTTTTCCAGCTCTAGTGCCTCATTAAGTACCTGTCTTGTAGGGGTTTGAGGGACAGGTGGTTAATGCTGGCCGCCAGTTTTGGCTGCAACGGCCGCCCTGCTCGTGGTGTAACCACGTAGCGAATCTCCACATCCAGCAGCTCTTCCTGATCCTGTACCCCAAGCGTACTCCTGACATCTTCAGCCAATGACCCCTGTTCCTGACCAGCTCAGCCCTGGTCGCCAACGCTGCCCTGCTTTGAGGGGAAAGCGATGGCCAGTGCATTTATAGAGCACTGCTGTGGGAGTGCCTGATCCCCCTGGCGTGACTGCTCCAGCTCCCGAAGCAAGTCTCGCTGGAGCAGTTGCTCCGTGAGCCTTTCCATTCGGCTCAGGCGGCTAGTTCTGCCGCTCTAAGGCGGACCCTCCTCATCGGAGTCAGACATAACCGGCCGTTTTTAAAAAAATTTTAAAAACTTTTCCTCCAGCCCGCTGCCGCTCATCAGGCTGCGCTAGCGGTGCTGGGCTCGGCTTGGTCTCGATGAGGGTGGACCGCAGCATATGCGGTCCAGGTGCCGCCTCTCGCCCCCCACTGATGGAACACTCCCGTTCTGTTGGAGTCGAACGGGGGGCGGTTTTCTTCCTTTGTCGTGCTGCTCATTTTCCCAGTTCCTCTGGAATACAGAGCAGAGCACAGCTTGCTGATTACGACCTCAGAGTAAGACTTACCTGATGGTCCGCTGTTTATTTTCCACCGACGTGTAGCGGGAGCGCCTGTACTCCCGGCCGTCGCTGTTGCACTGCGTGATCGCTAAAGTCGCGCATGCGTGCTGGACGGGCTCTTCACGTAATCACTCACGTGACTCCGAAGTAAAATCTTTAGATTTGCACAAATGTCTTCTTCGAATTCTATGGGATTTATAGCCCCATATAGGTCCTTTATTGTATTCCTTACGCTTCTTGTATTATATTAAGGATGTGCATTCAGTGATGATGTTGTCAATCCTTGGGCAAGGCATATTTAATTCTTACACTGACATAATGAGTGACATATAGGATCTAATGCACATCTGTGGCATGCGAACTAATGGCATGCAGTCACCTGAAGGTTAAGTTCAGGCTTTTGTGACCCGAAGGGCTACAGATATAATAGGCCAGTTTGCTCTGTTTACTCTGTTGTCACCTTCTCCAGCTAACCATAATCTATTCTACATGTTCCTTGATCCACATCTCTTTTGATGTCTCTTTTTCACACCTTCCCTTTCCTTATCTCCATTTCTCTCTCTCCCTCTCCCCTGACTCTCAGTCTGAAGAAGGGTCTTGACCCATTCCTTCTATCCAGAGATGCTGCCTGTCCCACTGAGGTTCTCCAGCATTTTGTGTCTTTCTCCAGCGCAGCTTGTGATTGTAGCAGGCGGCAGTTGGCACTCTCAGTGATCACTTCCTTTGAAAATCTTGGGCTCTAGACTCACCTGCATCTCGGCCACATAGTCAATGGAGAATTGCTACTGAAGAACTCTTGAGTAAGGCCCTGCTGGCAAGAATGGTCCCCTAAGCATTTACAATGGGAATTGTGGGAAGAACTGGTCTGATCTTCCATATTGTCTTACTACATAGGCAGCAATTCATTCTGTGGGAATCGAACTTTACTCCAGTGAACTTTACTCTGAGAGCTAGGCTAAACATGTTGAAAGACAAAATGGAAGAACAGACCAGTTCTTCCCACAATTTTCACATTGCCTTTGTCTCCTGTCCTTGTAGATGCTTAGGGGACCATTCTTGCCAGCAGGGCCTTACTCAAGAGTTCTTCAGTAGCAATTCTCCAATGACTATGTGGCCGAGACGCAGGTGAGTCTAGAGCCCAAGATTTTCAAAGGAAGTGATCACTGAGAGTGCCACCTGCCTGCCGCCTGCTACAATCACAAGCTGCGCTGGAGAAAGACACAAAATGCTGGAGAACCTCAGCGGGACAGGCAGCATCTCTGGATAGAAGGAATGGGTCAAGACCCTTCTTCAGACTGAGAGTCAGGGGAGAGGGAGAGAGAGAAATGGAGATAAGGAAAGGGAAGGTGTGAAAAGGAGACATCAAAAGAGATGGGGATCAAGGAACATGTAGAATAGATTATTGTTAGCTGGAGAAGGTGACAACAGAGTAAACAGAGCAAACTGGCCTATTATATCTGTAGCCCTTCGGGTCACAAAAGCCTGAACTTAACCTTCAGGTGACTGCATGCCATTAGTTCACATGCCACAGAAGTTCTTCACTAAAGAGGAAAGGAATTAATTCCATCTTCTTAATGTGCAGAGATTCTCAAAGTACTGGCATGTGGCTTCCTGATGGTTCGGCGAATGGTAGATTACAAATTTCACGTGACCCTAACTTGTCACACGCATTAAAGAGTGTTGTTCCTCGACTACATGTACATGTCACCACTTCACGATGGTCAACGCTATGCATCTAGAAACCTCACATGACTATTAGTGAAGATGGTTGTGAAAAATTGCAGCAAGATCTTGATCAATTGGCCAGGTGGGCTGAGGAATGGTTGATGGGATTTAAGACACAGAAATGTGGGATATTACATTTTGGGAAGTCCAATACGAGCAGGCCCTACATAGTGAATGGTAGGGCTCTGGGGAGCGTTGCAGAGCAGAGGGATCTAGGAGTGCAGGTGCATGGTTCCTTGAAGGTGGAATCCTAGGTAGATGGGGTGGTCAAAAAGGCTTTTGGCACGTTGGCCTTCATCAGTCAGAGTATTGAGTATAGAAGTTGGGAGGTCATGTTGCAGTTGTATAAGACGTTGGTAAGACCGCATTTAGAGTATTGTGTTCAGTTCTGGGCACCATGTTATAGGAAAGATGTTGTCAAGGTGGAAAGGGTACAGAGAAGATTTACAAGGATGTTGCCAGGACTAGAGGGTCTGAGCTATAGGGAGAGGTTGAGTAGGCTGGGACTCTCTTCCTTGGAGCGCAGGAGGATGAGGGGTGATCTTATAGAAGTGTACAAAATCATGAGAGGAATAGATTGGGTAGATGCACAGAGAGGGTGAATTGAGGATCAGAGGACATAGGTATTGGTGAAGGGGAAATGATTTAATAGGAATCTCCAGTTTTCTAAACACTTTAATTCTCCTTCCCGTTCCCACACTGACCTATCTTTCCTAGGTCTCCTCCATTGTCAGTGAGGCTAAACACAAATTGGAGGAACAGCATCTCATATTTTGCTTGGGCAGCTTACATTGATTATTATATAATATTGATCTCTCTAACTTCAAGTTACCATTCCTTCTCTCTCTATCGCTGCCCCACCCATGTCGCACAAGCTTCTCGTTTTCACCCTACAAACAGCTAACAACAGCTAACAATTTCCTTTATCATCGTTACCTTTTTGCATATCTTTCATTCATTGTTCTTTATCTCTCTACATCTTCATCTATGTCCCTCATTTCCGTTTTCCCTGACTAGTCTGAAGAGGGGTCTCAACCCGAAATGCGGTCTCACCAACGTCTTATACAACTGCAACATGACCTCCCAACTTCTATACTCAATACTCTGACTGATGAAGGCCAACCCGAAATGTCACCCATTCATTCTCTCCAGAGATGCTGCCTGTCCCGCTGAGTTTAGTTTAGTTTAGTTTAGAGATACAGCGCGGAAACAGGCCCTTCGGCCCACCGGGTCCAGGCCGACCAGCGTTCCCCGCACACTAACACTATCCTACACCCACTAGGGACAATTTTGATATTTACCAAGCCAATTAACCTACATACCTGTGCGTCTTTGGAGTGTGGGAGGAAACCGAAAATCTCAGAGAAAACCCATGCAAAACACTGGGAGAACACACAAACCCCGTACAGACAGCACCCATAGTCGGGATCGAACCCGGGTCTCCAGCGCTGCAAGCGCTGTAAGGCAGCAACTCTACCGCTGCGCCACAGTGACCGCCCGTTACTCCAGTTTTCGTGTCTATCTTCTGTTTAAACCAGCATCTGCAGTTCCTGCCTGCACACTTCCGCGCTGAGGAAGAATTATTTTCTTGATTGCGAATTGTAGCAAAATTATAAACACATGTGCCTCACTTTGCACATACCGGCTGAGTTACCACTTGCCGACCCTGCCTCTGAACCACCCCTTGCTCCTTCAAGAGTACCACTGTCTGATCTGGTGGCTAAGAATGGCAGATTAAGTGCAGGATATCTTCTTCGTTACAGTCCTGAATAACAGCAATGATCTCAGCCATTGTGAGTTTTTGGCTCTATATAAAAAAACAGTCACAAAATCTAAGGCTGCGTCACGGGATGGGTGTAAAAAGGTGTCAATTTAAACCATCTGCATGCCTTAAAACAGAACATGTCATGGGACGGGAAGGGAAAGGGATGTGAAGAGGATCTGTTATAAGTATTCTCACGCAGTTTCCCCCTGTAAACGCCAGCACTCTTTCTGCAAGATCAACGAGTGAGTGGAGATGGTTGAAGTCTTTGATTGCTAAAATAAAGTCCTTTTACTGCTAAAATAGGAATCAATTTTCTACCTGCAATCCATAAATAATAGGTAACCGGCAATAAACTATCTACACTGTTAACATGCAGTGTTTTTAAGCAAAGTCAAAGAAATCCACTAACTGTTAGTAAATGCTCAAAATTTAGCAGCAACGGCATAGGCATTGACAGAGGAACTGGATGCATTCTCCACGGCGAACCTGAATTCCCGATTTTGGGGAAGTCCAGAACCAGGGATCACAGTTTATGAATAATGGGTGGGCCATTTAGGACTGAGATGAGGAAAAACGTTTTCACCCAGAGAGTTGTGAATCTGTGGGATTCCCTGCCACAGAAGGCAGTGGAGTCCGATTCACTGGATGTTTTCAATTGAGAGTTAGATTTGGCTCTTAGGGCTAATGGAATCAAGGGATATGGGGAGAAAGCAGGAACGGGGTACTGATTTTGGATGATCAGCCATGATCATATTGAACGGCGGTGCTGGCTTGAATGGCCAAATGGCCTACTCCTGCATCTATTTTCTATGTTTCTATGTATTATTTTCATGAAATTCCGTGTGTTTTGAATGAATGGAGTAGTGGAGTGGAGGGACGCAATGATATTGTCAGTGACAAATGTATTTTACTATATTTTTACCTTTCCCTCCTAAAGTTGGTTTTAAACAGACTCCAGCACAGCATGTGTTAATGGTAAGTAAAGCACACTTTCATCTACAGTGCGTAAACCATAAGAGGACTGTACCAAAGTGCGTTTTAACATTTCCTCGCATTATAAGGTTTTGTTGAGTGGATTTCATGTACTGGATCATTGCTTTGTGGCATTGAATGTCTCAGTTACAAACCTGGAGGACAGGGAGGAAGGGGGCCTTTACTTGCTTGATGTGAATTTCAAAAGGAATAATTATTTTCTTGATTGCGAATTGTAGCAAAATTATAAACACATGTATGATAAAAATTGTTCAAGGTTTCAGCTTTCACTACACAGTTTTTCGCCTCGTGTCAAAATTATAAGTACTGCTAGATCATTCTCTGCTTATTTTACAGCCTATTGCCTAGAAATTAGATCCCACAGCACGTACTGTGTTTTTTATTCGTATGCAATGAAATTGATTTTACCCCTAGTGCCATGTGGCTGTGATTATTTCTGGGTCAAATCACAGAAATTCAACTGGGCACATCCAGTTGGGAACTACACAAGTGTATCTAACACATTTTCACCATCGGACACACAGCAAATGACACCTATTCTAGAGCAAAGACAATTCATACCATTGCCAATATAAATTGGAGCTCTACAACTGAAGAAGCTAATGTCATTTGACAGTGTCTAGGAAAGGAGTCCAATGGAATGAAATGTAAAGAGCCTCTCACATAGCAATGGTAAGCTTTAGTCAACAGTTCTCAATGTCTCTGGAGGCTGTTTTCATAACTTGCATAAGTGCATGTAATGATTTCAGCCCCGCACAGCCCGATTTTACCTTCTCCCCAAAATCCACACAGAACTGTCCTGGCAGACCCATGGTTTCTGCTTGTTCATGTCCCACTGATTTAATTTCCACATACCTCGACTCCATCCTATCCACCCTGGTCCAGTTTCTCCCTGCCTATGTCCAAGATACCTCACATGCTCTTCGTCTCTTCAATGACTTCCGTTTTCTAGGCACCCACTCCCTCATCTTTACTATGAATGTCCAGTCACTCTACACCTCCATCCCCCACCAGGAAAGTCTTAAATCCCTCTGTTTCTTCCTCGGCCGCAGAACCAGCCAATTTCCATCTACTAACAATCTCTTCCGCCTAGCAGAGATTGTCCTTACCCTCAAAAACGTTTCCTTCAACTCCTCCCACTTCCTTCAAATCCAAGGCGTAGCTATGGGCACTTGCATGGGTCCCAGCTCGCATGGGTTCTGCCTCTTTGTAGGGTACGTTGAACAATCACTGTCCAGGCGTACATTGGCCCTATCCCCGAACTCTACCTCCGCTACATTGACGACTGCATCGGTGCTATCTCCTGTGCCCATGCAGAACTCACTGACTTCATCAACTTCATGACTAATTTCCATCCTGTACTCATATTCACTTGGACCATCTCAGACAATTCCCTACCGTTTCTGGATCTCACCGTCTCCATCACAGGAAACAGACTATTGACAGACATCTGCTACAAACCAACTGACTACCATAACTATCTAGACTACATTCTTCTCACCCTGCTTCCTGTAAAGACTCTATCCCCTACTCCCAATTCTCTGGTTACGCCGCATCTGTGCCCAGGATGAGGTTTTCCATACCAGGTGATCGGAGTTGTCCTCATTCATTTGGGAACGGGGGTTCCCCTCTTCCATTATAGATGAGGCACTCACTAGGGTCCTGGGCCTCCTCCATTGTCAGAGTGAGGCCCAGCGCAAATTGGAGGAACACCACCTCATATTTCTCTTGGGCAGCTTACACCCCAGCGGTTTCAACATTGACTTCTCTAACTTCAGATAGTCCTTGTTTTCCCTCTCTCTCCATCCTCTCCCAGTTCTCCCACCAGTCTTACTGTCTCTGACTCCATTCTATCTTTGTCCCGCCCACTCCCCTGACTCTCAGTCTGCAGAAGGGTCTCGACCCGAAACATCACCAATTCCTTCTTTCCAGAGATGCTGCCTGTCCCACTGAGTTACTCCAGCATTTTGTGTCTACCTTGTATAACTGCTTATCGTCCAAATCAAAAATTCCATTGAGCTCTATTTATATTTGGCACTTGGTAGCTGCTCATGAAAGTGTCCCATGGATTTACCTCTGGAAGCATTTCTTGCACAGGTACCTCAGGTCAAATATCAAAAGGGCCTCAGGCAAGACCAGTTTCCTGGATGAGGAAGCACAGAAGCACTCATACCTGTATTTAATATCCCCATAGCATACTCATGCCTTCCTCGTCACCTCTACTGAAGCATCTCCAATGGCACAGGTGTCTCCCAGCAGCCATACCTGAAGATAGACGCAAAATGCTGGAATAATTCAGTGGAACTGACAGGCGAGAATGAGTCAAGGGATATGGGGAGAAGGCAGGAACGGGGGTACTGATTGTGGATGATCAGCCATGATCACATTGAATGGCGGTGCTGGCTCAAAGGGCCAAATGGCCTACTCCTGCACCTATTTACTATGTTGCTAAGTTTCACACATCTACTTTAAACTTTGCCCCTTTCACCTTAAAGCTAGGGCTGTTCGTATTTGATTTTCCCATCCTATTGTCTATTGTCTATTGACTATTGAATGGGTGACGTTTTGGGTCGAGATCATTCTTCATACTGAGAGTCAGGGGAGAGGGAGACACAGAGATACGGAAGGGTAAGGTGTAAAAATGCAAGACCATCACTGAGACATAAGACATTTTGTATGGAGACTTCCAGCCACACACGTTTCTGGACTGCATTATCCATTGGGATTAACATAGAAACATGTTAACATGTTTGTTAATCCTGGCTAAATTGGAGCAGCTAGGACTTCAAAATGGGGTTAAGTTTCAGGGTTGCTGGGAGATTTGGTCAAATTGGAATTACTCTCTGCAGAGCTGGAACAAGCTGCAGAGAGGTGCCAGAGTGTCTGGAGCTTAGATACAATTTGCAAGCAAAGAATGGGATTGTCTGCAAACCCTGTCAATCTGGTGCAAAAACATAGAATGGATTGGATGGCTGCAAACCAGACATACACCTTGTAAATAGTTGTAAATAATGTTGCAGAGTTTGACTTTGCCAAGTGTTGATTGGATGAAGTGTCTAGGTTTTCTGTTAATCAGGGTAAATGTTTCCAAGTTGACTTCCTCTCGAAGTCCGTTGTGAATACAATATATTGAACTGTTGTATCATTGGATTAGGGAAATGCCTGTTATGTATGGGGTTAATCAATATCTATAATTGGTTATTGAGAGACCACCCCCATGTGGTTTGGCCCCTCGTGGTCCCGGGACATAAAAGTCCGCGATCACGAGGCTCAGCGTCGATCTTCTGGAAAAGCGCTCGGGACTGCGTGAAATTCTGTAGTGTCTCTGTCTGAGCGAGGCCTAGAGGGCACGAGGATCGAACCCGCGGTGGGATAGGTACAGTGTGTGATCTGTGAAGCACTTTTGGTAAAATAAAATTTTGTTGTTTCAAGTGTTTGATTCAGTGTTTTTACTGAAACGAGACTGGGGGGAAGCTTAGAAACGAGCAATTATCATGTTAACATGTAGTTACATAGAAACTAGAAAATAGGTGCAGGAGTAGACCATTCGGCCCTTTGAGCCAGCACTGCCATTCAATATGATCATGACTGATCATCCAAAATCAGTATCCCATTCCTGCTTTCTCCCCATATCCCTTGATTCCTTTAGCCCTGAGCTAAATCTACCTCTCTCTTGAAAACAAGTAAAAAAATTGTTCGACTTTCTAGTCTCTGGATTGTTTCAGGTGAACTGATTCATGCCACGTCTCACAGTTTGCTGCACACCACAGCACTAGCGAGGCAATTGATGCTCTGTTCACCAGGAGAATGGACTTCCAGTGATGAAGGTTGATTTTCAGAATACATACATTTCCCAGCATTGCTCCCTTCATTAAAGTGCGGCAGGAATTGACTGCACTCCTGTGCGGATACAGATTTTCTCGCAGGACATTGAGCACTGGCCCTGAAAGGGATATCCAGAACTTGCATGGACCCTACATGGACTCCTTCCCATTCACGTTGACCTTCACTGCAAATTGCATGCTAAAAAAGTTTCCTATACTTCCCTACAACATAGAAGCAAGTCATTCAGCCCATCGAGTCTATACTGGCTCCCAGAGCATTCCTATTTTCCCACTGATATCTCCGGTACACTGTTCCCTCCATATTCCATAAACTCCCATCTTCCAGATTCTACCATACACCTACTCAATCGAGACAATTTACAATGACCAACTAACTGAACTACTGGCATATCTTTGCGATGTGGGGGGAAACTGGAGCACCCAGGAGAAACCTATCTGTAGCACAGTGGTAGAGTAACTGCCTTACAGCGCCCAAAACATAGGTTTGATCCTGACTATGGGTGCTTTTGTTTGTACGTTCTCCCGGTGACCGTGTGGGTTTTCTCTGGGCGCTCTGGTTTCCTCCCACATCCCAAAGACGTGCAGGTTTGTAGGTTAATTGTCTTCTGTAAAATTGTCCCCAGTGTGTAGGGTAGAACTAGTGTATGGGTGATCGCTGGTCGGCACTACCTTCCTGTTCTTCGTAAGTTCACAACCATCCTTGGCTCTTGGTGGTAATAAGTACTTGGGTGTTTGGCAATAGATGGCCTTGACAGCACTGAAAAATCCATGCTGATCACAATCCCCAGTGAGTTGCTGAGCCTGTAATGCTCTCACCAGTTCTCAAGTTCATTGTTTTCTGCAAACCTCTGATTTCACGGGTCTTCTTTCAAGATTATTGAGGTATAAAATCATAGAAGCATAGAAACATGGAAAATAGGTGCAGCAGTATGCCATTCGGCCCTTCGAGCCAGCACCACCATTCAATATGATCATGGCTGATCATCCAAATGGGAAGGGGAGTTAAAGTGCTGAGCAACCAAGAGGTCAGGTAGGTTTAGGCGGACTGAGCGCAGGTGTTCAGCGAAATGATCGCCGAGCCTGCGCTTGGTCTCACCGTTATACAGGAGTTGACACCTGGAGCAGCGGATACAGTAGATGAGGTTGGAGGAGGTGCAAGTGAACCTTTGCCTCACCTGAAATTAATTATACTGGCTGGCTTGCTCAGTCTTGCCCAACATCAGGCTGCCAAAGCAGGCATTCTATTCCACGCTCTGCCATGGGAAGTGATCACTAGGTGGGACAGAGTGAAACATTCAAGGAAATGCTCGAAGTCTCCTTGAACAAATATAACGCCCCCACCGACTCCAGGGAATAATACAATACGGTTTTATTCGTCACATTGCACATAAAGTGCAAGTGAAATGAATTTGCCAGCAGCGGTACAATGATAAAGAACACACAATACACAATACAAATGTAACACAAACATCCACCACAGCATTCATCCATGGAGAGGCGACTTTTTCCAGGTCGCCTCCCCCCGTGGCCTAACATCGAGGATTGGGCGGCCCTTCCCGGAGACGCGCCCGGGGCTTCAGCGGGCGCGTCTCCAGCCAAAATGTTGTGCCTTCCAAATCTTGTGGAAGGCACAAAATTTGGCCAGTCCTCCTCCATTTTCCCCCGTGGTCGGGACCTCAACCCTCCGCAGCCGTCGCTGCGGGCATCCAGATGAGTGAAAGTCCAGGTAAGTCCTGAAAAACGGTGCCTCCCCCACCGGAGACCGCGGCTTCAGGTTGGTGTAGGCTGCAGGCCGGCGGTCGGAGATTTAAAGTTCCCGCCGCGATGCAGCCAGAAGCACAGCAGACCGCAGGGCCGGCAGTCAAAGCTCCTTCCCAGGGGTGATGGTAAGTCGCCGCCACGCCCATGGTAGAAGTAGGCCGTGGGCTGACGGTGGAAGCTACTTCTTCTCCCGGGTCCCCCACGCAGGATCGCAGGCTGCGGACCGCGACTTCAGGCTTCAGTCTGCCGTGGGCCAGCGAACGGAGTGCTCCCCTCCGGCGAGCCCACTCCACGCCGAGAGTCCGCCCTGTGCCCGCCGCTGAAGCCCCGGGCGCGTCTCCGGGAAAGGCCGCCCGATCCTCGATGTTAGGCCACGGGGGGAGGCGACCTGGAAAAAGTCGCCTCTCCATGGAGGAGGCAACTGAAGCGGTTTCCCCCTCACCCCCCCACAACACCCCCCACACAAGACACACAAAGAAACATTAAAAACAGACTTTAAAACATACTAAAAAAATAAAAAAAAGCAGAAAAGAATGGACACGCTGCTGACAGGGCGCCGGCTTGCAGCGCCCCCACCGACTCCAGGGAAACTTCAGCCCATGACCAATCTAAGGAACATTTGGATGATATTGGAAAACTTGTGCCTCTTGCAGCTGACTGCACGGAGGCCCTGGGTAAAGAGTGAAGGACCGCAACACCTGGAAAACTACACACCTACCTGCTGAAGCACCCAGTAAATAAGACAGCAACAGTGGGAAGAGAAACAGGGTTAATGCTTCAGGTCAAAGACTGATGAAGTATCTTTGTCAGGGGAAGCAAGTTATCCAGGATTATATGGGACAGCCAAAGAAGAAAAGCGTTTAGAGATTCAATGACCAAAAATAAGAATGTGGTTATCTTGATGCACCAAGGCCATTTTTTATAAGAACAACCCAGAGCACCACATTGCCAAGAAAGTGTATCTACTGTGAGATATACACACACACACACACTGAACTTTTTTATTCTCATGTATTATATTGTTTACAGTGTACTGTGCTTACATATTCTGTTGTGTAGCTTCAAGGAAGAATGTAATTGTTCTTTCTGGGACATACGACAATAAAACACTCTTGACTCTTGTTCTGGAGTAAGATTGGCTACTCTGCGATTCAAAGAAAATTCGACAAACTAAATCAGTGAATTCTTCAATACTTAAACCAGATGCAGCATATGCAAGAAAGGTTCAAATGAAATGGCAGTAACATCACAAAAGGGGTAGATAAGGAAACTTAGAACAGAATGCAAGAAGCATTTCACATTTACCTTCATGTAAATCTTGATCTTATAGAGGTATTGATTTTATATTGATCTTATAGAGGAATAGATCGGATAGATGCACAGAGTCTCTTGAGCAGAGTAGGTGAATCGAGGACAAGAGAACATATGTTTAAGGTGAAGGGGAAAAGATTTAATAGTAATCTGAGGGGTAACCTTTTTCACACAAAGGGTGGTGGGTGCATGGAACAAGTTGCCAGAGGAGGTAGTTGAGGTTGGGAATATCCCATCATTTAAGAAAGAGTTAGACAGGTACATGGATAGGACAGGTTTGGAAGGATAAAGACCAAACACAGATAGACAATAGACAATAGATGCAGGAGTAGGCCACTCGGTCCTGAGCTTAACTGGGACATGTTTGCCAGTGTGGGCAAGTTGGGCCAAAGAGCCTGTTTCCACACTGTATCAGTCTTTGACTCTATAACTCTAGTTGTTGACACAGACTAATGTCAGTGATATAGTGGACACAATGGCACATCGGGTGGAGCTGCTGCCTCAAAGCACCGGAGGCCCATGTTCGACCCTGACCTCGGATGCTGTCTGTGTGGAGTGTGCACATTCTCCCTTTGACCACATGGGTTTTGTCCGGGTGCTCCAGTTTCCTCCCGCATCCCAAAGCGTGTGGGTTTGTAGGTTAATTGGTCTCAGTTAATTTCCCCGAGTGTTTAGGGAGTGGATAGAAAATGTAATTAAATGGAATTAGTGTGAACGGCTGCACAATATGGTGGCATGGACTCACTGGGTCGAAGGGCCTGGTTCCATAATCTATCTTTCAATCAATTCAATCAATCGATCACGAGCAAAAATTTTGAAGGACAATAAGCAGTGATGCACGAGCAAAAGGAAGCAGAGATGCACATGGAGACTCGCATGAGGTCAGTCGTCTAGTTGGCAACATGTAATACAGTTGATGAAGAGGTCAAAAATTAAAGTCAGGCTTTAGACTAGCTCCATATGGAAAATATTACAGCCATAAACTCAGTAAAGGCAATCAAATGCCTAAAGGAGCAATGAACGACTATATTATGAATTTAACAAGCCCAGCAGGACATTTCAAATTTGAAATGTTTTTGGATAGGGCACTGAAGGATAGATTAGTGGGCAAATTAGCTTTTAAGCGAAAGCAGACCAAATTTCCCCGGGACCTGATGGGATTTTTCCAAGATTATTGAGTGAGACAAGAGAGGAGATTGTGGTTGCTTCGCCGAAGATCTTTGCATCTTCGCTATCCAGAGGCAAGGTCGCAAGAGGACTGGAGAGTTGCGAATGTTGTTCTGTTATTTAAGACAAGAAGTAGAGAAATTGCAAGGAATTAAAGGCTGGTGAGCCTCAGGTTAGTGGTGTGGAAGCTATGGGGTTACAATCAAAACACAAAGTACTTGTGTTATAACTCCAGGATAAGCGCTCAACTAAGAAAACCAAGCCCAAATCCAAAGTATTATCCAATTATCTAACTAAATATATCAACTTACAATAAATTACTCCATGTGCTAAAAACATGTGCATGTGCATGTCCATGTACAAAAAACAGCTACCTACATATTGATTAGCTCTTTAAAAAAAACTAATCCTGTAGATACAAGTATATCATTGGGGTTATCAAGTGGGCACCTCAATTCACTGGTGCTTCATTGAGATAGGCCCATGACACCAGAACCCATTGCAGTTACGTCTGATGCCTCCTTCCATCTGCAAATGTATGACTGCTATATATACTGTAGCACCTCCCTCTTGACGTCAACTTCATCCAACAAAAAAGTATTGTTCTGAGAGGTGTGCTACCTTTTCCCGCTCTTCTGCTTTCCCCATCCCCACCCCCACGACAGATATCTGTTGCTGCGTTTGGCTGCCCTAGAGAATCTTCTTTGAAATCATATCATAAGTGATGCAAGCAGAATTAGGCCAAGTCTACTCCACCATTCAATCATAGCTAATCTATCTCTTCCTCCTAACCCCATTCTCCTACTTTCTCCCCACAAACCTCTGACACCCGTGCTAATCAAGAATCTATCTATCTCTGCCTTAAAACTATCAATTGACGAACTCCACAGCCTTCTGTGGCAAAGAATTCCACAGATTCAACACCCTCCGACTAAAGAAATTCCTCCTCATCTCCTTCCCAAAGGAATGTCCATAATTTCTGAGGCTTTGACATCTAGTCCTAGACTCTCCCACTAGTAGAAACACCCTCTCCACATCCACTCTATCCAAGCCTTTCACTATTCGGTTCATTTCAATGAGGTCACCCCTCATTCTTCTAAACTCCAGAGAATACAGGCCCAGTGCCGACAAGTGCTGAAACCCTTCCAAGATTGTAAGTAGCAATCTCCTCCAGCTGTTGGCATCTCCTTAAGATTCAAATCAAGAACAACGCATATATACTGTTCCCATAAGTGAAATTTTTTCCTGACAAAACATGCTTTTTCATTTCCACTCTCACTGCAATCAAAGTTCATGAGGTTTTTCAAAAGACATGGGACTACACCCAGTAATTTTGATATGATCCAGAGATGGAATTTCTATGCGTTCTCATCTACATGTTAATCAGGTCATCCCGTGTGTTCATATACTGCTATTAACGCCAGAAACAACTTGAGATTACATTGATATGGAAACAGAAAGTCACAAAGGTCCACTGAATCCGCACTGACCAGCGATCCCAGCACATTAACATGACCCTCTGTATCTATATCTTGACGTATAATCACCATCACTGGTTGTCGCATACACATATGTCGCATAACCCCCTCCATATACTAGGGACAATTTACATTTGTACCAAGCCAATTAACCTGCAAACTTGTACGTCTTTGGAGTGTGCGGGGAAACCGAAGATCTCGGTGAAAACCCATGCCGTCACAGGGGAACATACAAACGCCGTACAGACAGCACCCGCAGTCGGCATTGAACCTGGATTTCTGGCGCTGCAACGCTGTGAGGCAGCAACTCTACCGCTGTGCCATCGTGCTTTTCTTTTAATGGAGTTCCACCTGAGTCAGGGATTGCTTCAACTGTCCATGAAAAGAGCTGTATTAAAATGTGCACAGACTGGGTAAAAGTGCAGTGAACGCATCAGGCTTTTATTCCTGTGACATCTGTTTTTCCAATGTTTGAAAGGACTGCAAATGTCACTTTCGGTTCATCACAAGCACCTTCATTTTGATAAACAATGCAAATGATATTTAAGATGTCTCTTTGTCTGCAAAAGAATATCTCTCCCAAGCAGATTTTGGTTTAACTCAAAAATCTTCAATTAGATGAGCAGAACATAAAAGGTATTTATTATTTATTATTTGTAAAGATGCTGCCTGCTGGGACAGTGACTAAAATACATGGAGACTGAAGCTGGTAGATATAAAAAGGTTTTCATTCATCATGACACACATGCTTTCTACTGGAGACACTCTTAGTAGAATCTCCCCGAATCAAAATACATTGAGTTTTGTTTTATTCTCTTAATATCAAAGGTAACAGCAGGCAATTGAGTAAAATTTCAATAGTTGCAATTGCATCGTGTACATCAATAATTTAGTGCCAACAAATGCTTCCATCGAAGGGCATATCAACAGCGGGAGCACTTTGTAACTGATGAGATTTCTCTGCATATTCAAAACATCTTTGTTAGGACAAAATAATTCATATTGATGGTCCAAAAGATTCGAGGAAAGTGCCATGAGGACTGACTCTCTTGGTACACAAATATCCCAATTAATGATAAACAGATTAAAAATGCCTATAACTAGAGCCAAGATGTTTAGGCGTTAACAAACTCTGAAATAGGCAGGCAAAAAGGCACAACGGCATTTATTGACCAATTTAGGCATAAAAAGGCATATTTTCACCACCAAAATATGGTTAAAAATTGCCTCACATTTTCCTTGTATGTCTTTATCTACATCGCCAGGAACTTTACGAATATCGTCAGTTACTTTGTTGAAAACCCGCAAGTTATTCACTAATGTTTTGCTACGTTTCTCAAGGGAAGTGATAGCTTGTGGGAAGTTTGCAAAATTGGAAGCAATAAGTAGATTTTGGAGAAGACTGAACCAGCGGGCGGCTGCACGAACAAATGAATGACCGACGGTGGCATTCCCGGTTTTGCCCCAGCGGTAGAAATTTTCTTGTATTTTATACTATGTTAACATGTTAATAATAACATTAATATTAACATGTTAACATAGTAAACGTCATTGTAATCACGGTACAACTAGAGAAAATAGCACGACCTTTTAGCAAAACGGCAAAAAACGGCTAATTTAGGCACTCGATCGTGAAAACGGCATTATCTTGGTGAAATCATCAAAAAAGGCATGAAAAGGCACTTATGGCATTGATGGCAAAATCCTGGCTCTACCTAAAACCATAGGTGACAATGTAACTTTAATCTAGAACCTCCTTAGTCTCCGTTACAACAACGCAAAATGACAGCAGAAGGTGCTTGATGTCTGGTTTTCAAGTAAGCCAATAACCGTGCCCCATTATCTTATGGACAGATAGACACAAAATGCTGGAGTAACTCAGCGGGACAGGCAGCATCTCTGGAGAGAAGGAATGGGTGACATTTCGGGTCAAGACCCTTCTTCAGACTGAGAGTCAGGGGAGGGGGAAACAAGACATGGAAGGGTACAAATGTCTTTAATGGCTTCTTGCTGTGGGCCAGTAACCTGTAATCATAATCATAATCATAATCATAATCATACTTTATTAGCCAAGAATGTTTTGCATCACGAGGAATTTCATTTGCCATACAGTCATACCAATAAAAAGCAACAAAACATACAAAATACATTTTAACATGAACATCCACCACAATGACTCCTCCACATTCCTCACTGTGATGGAAGGTGAGAGAAAGTTCAATCTCTTCCCTTCTTTGTTCTTCTGCGGTCGGGGACCTCGAGCCTTCCGTTGACGGGACGATCTTGGCTCTCGTAGACGGCGGTCGGACCCTCCGCGTCGGGGCGATCAAGCTCCTGCACCGGATGGGATGTCAGCTCCCCGAGCCGGGAGATCGACCCCGGGTCGGGGCTGGTCGAACCTTCTGCATCGAATGGAGCTTCCTGACATCGGTCTCTACCCGAGACTGCAACATCTTATTTGTTCACTGGCCTGTCCTTTTAATTTCAAACTGAATTGCTGCTTGCAGTTTACATTTGAACAGTTTTTCTGAAGACTGGTTCTCATTTGTATTAATATCGACAACCCACATAATCTCTGAAGGTTATCTCATGCGAAACAATGCCTAACACATTCACCAATTTTTAGGAACATCTCTTGTATTTCTTTACAAACTCGCAAAAAACAGAGAATTGCATTGGTTTCTCAAGGGATGCAAATGCTACGCTTGGCCAGACTGACCTTGTAACGCCACCTGGGCAATTGGTCTTCATGGTCGGATGTTCTTGACCTTGTTCTCAAGTGGGACTTGAAAATGGTGCCAAACTGGTGATTCTGCACACTGTTGCAGTGCACTGCTGCTGTACACTTGTACTGTATCTCAGATGGTTTTCAAACATGTATCTAAGTGCTTATGTGTAGTGATACTTGTACTGAACTGTGTACACAAATGAATTTCACTGTACCTCAGCACATTTGACAAATAAAGTTCTAAACCGTACCATACCATATGCAGGAAACTGGAGCCAAACACAAAGTGCTGGAGGAACTCAGCAGAAAAGGCAGCATTTGGGGAGGGAATGGACTGGTGATGCTTTGGGATGGAACTCTTCTTCAGAAAGGGGAAGAAAACTGGAAAAGAGGTAAGGACGGGACAGAGCCTGACAAGTAATTAGTGGAGGAAGGAACTGCAGATGTGGGTTAAACCGGATAGACACAAAGTGCTGGAGTAACTCTGCGGGACAGGCAGCATCTCTGGGGAGAAGGAATGGACGACGTTTCGGGTCGAGACCCTTCTTCAGAATTAGTGGATACAGGTGAGAGGGGAAGGGAGGCAAGGGGGGGGGGGGTTCAATAGCCAGCTGTGTGGAGTAGATAACAGAGGTGAAAAGGAGACAAAATGATGTCAGACTAGGAGAGGATAGGATGAGTGTAACGTAATACCAGAGTGAGGGATCTGGGTGGAAAGGAACAGGGCAGAGGGTAAAGAAAGTGGACAAAAGGGGAATGGGGGACATAGATGGGAGGTGAGGGTTCAAAGGAGGGGAAAAGAGCAGGGTAACTGAGGGTGGATGAAGGAACTGCAGATGCTGGTTTGTACTCCGTACAGACAGCACCCGTAGTCAGGATTGAACCTGGGTCTCTGGTGCTGTAAGGCAGCAACTTTACCGCTACGCCTACGTGCCACCCCTCTTCTGTTGGTGCAGGGGAGAGAACCTGGGAAGGGGGCACATTAATTGGGAAGGGATGAGTGACCAAAGAGTTGCAAAAGGAGAAAGCAGAGAAGGGGTGGGGATGGGAATATGTGACTGGTGATGGGATCACATCATAGATTGTGCAACGTCGGAGAATGATGTGTCAGATTTGTTTTTTTTTACTTCAAAAAGTAAACTTTATTAGTAATAAAAATATATACAAAACAAAAATCATGAAAAACTCTTAATACATTCCTATTGACTACACAATACAAAATTCCTAGTCTTATTCGCGGTGGATACTTTTACGGCAGAGACAGATAGGTTCTTGATTAGTATGGGTGTCAGAGGTTATGGGGAGAAGGCAGGAGAATGGGGTTAGCAGGGAGAGATAGATCAGCCATGATTGAATGGCAGTGGAGGCTTGATGAGCCGAATGGCCTGATTCTACTCCTATCACATGACCTTATTGCCACCTCCCTTTATCCTTACATATAGAAGCATTGCCATGCATGTATTAGATGCAGAGGCTGGTGGAGTGTAAGGTGAGTACCCGGGGAAGGTTCTGTTATGCTGCTGGGGTGAGAGGTGAGAACCAGGGAGATTCTATGCTTGTGTCGGAAGGAACTGCAGATCCTGGTTGTAGATTGGCTATTGCATGCTAGCCAATCAGAATGCTTAGTAGTAATAACCCCACCTAGTGCATGCTTTATAGTGAAGGAACCTCGTCCGGTGCCTGCAGGTCCTGATGCCCCCCCATTCGTGTTTGCACCGACGCCTGTTGCAGCCATCCCACCACCTGTTGCGACCAAGACCACACACTCCCCGCGTCGGTCTGCCCCTGCGTCTCCTGTTGTAACCGGTGCCCCGGGCTCCCCGCGTTGGTCTACCCCCGGTTCCCCCGTGGCGGCCTCTCCCCACAAGCCCATCGGGTCACCAGCGACATTACCAACCCCAGTCCCCATCATTTCGGAAGGAAAGGGGGATGAGGCGGCTCCCTACCGCACGAGGACCGGGCGGGTTAGTAGGCCACCCATTAGATATGGCGATTTTGTAGAGAAGGATCTACTGTATCTCTGGACCGATTACTTCTATCCAAAGACGCTGCCTGTCCCGCTGAGTTACTCCAGCATTTTGTGTCTAGATTCTATGTTTGTGTTGGTGAGGTGAAAGGTGCAGTGAAAGATAATTGCCCTGGTCACTGCTGAATGATCTATGTTTGAAATATGTACTTCGTAAGATGTAAATCTTTTGATTTTCCTCACAACTTACTCTTAAGACTGCCAATTACTCAGCATTAATATTAACATATACAATTAACACAAATTGACAAGATAATCAGGGCTTAATTTAAGATCAAAATGATTTTCATTGTACAGACGGTGATCTTTGAGCCACTATGCAGTTGGATGAGTGTCCTAAGAGATTGTCAGTGGCATCAAGATGCGGGACTAAAGGCCGCAAAGTTGTGGGCGGCACGGTGGCACAGCGGTAGGTTTGTTGCCTTACAGCGCTTTCAGCGCCGGAGACCCGGGTTTGATCCCAACTACAGGTGCTGTCTGTACGGAGTTTGAACGTTCTCCCCATGACCACGTGGGTTTTCTCCGAGATCTTCGGTTTCCTCCCACACTCCAAAGACGTAAAGGTTTGTAGGTTAATTGGCTTGGTATGAATGTACATTGTCCCTAGTGGGTGTAGGATAGTGTTAATGTGCGGGGATCATGGTTGGTGTGGACTCGGTGGGCCGAGGGGCCTGTTTCCGCGCTGTATCTCTAAACTAAAGAGTCAACCAACTCTCACCCAATCTGTTGATGCTGGAAATGAGGACGAAGGTACTGGTTGAAGGACTGCAGTAATGTACATCCCCTTGGCTATAACCTACAAAAATGTTGGTGAGGAGGTGAGACTAATGGGAGAAAGTAGGAGTGAGGAGAGAGGAGGGAGAGAGATCAGGAGAGCGGGTGTAGTGAGTACGGAGTGTAGGAAAATGTAGGAAAGAGCAAGAAGTAGGAAGAGAGAAGAGTGAAAGATGAGAGATACAGAGAGAAGGGTGAAAGGGAAGGAGCAGTAATAAATAGAAGGGAAAACAGAGAGGGAGATAGTAAAGAGGAGCAGAATGAACGGAGAAAAGGGTGGAGAAATAGATAAGAATGTTGCTGCAAATGTCCAACCTCTCCTGACATGAAGCCAGCGGCTATTATTTGATTTAGAACACAATGTGTTGGAGTAACTCAGCAGCTCAGGTAGCATCTCTGGAAGACATGAATTGGTGACATTTTGAATCAGGACCCTGCTTCAGAAGTCTTCACAGTTTGAAGACGAGATCTGTTCCGAAAGGTCCTCCAAAGATGCTGCCTGACCAATTGAGTTACTCTAGCACATGGTGTTCTACGCAAGATTCCAGCATATGCAGTTCCTTTTGTCTCCAGTTAACACCTGCTAATGGCTCCTTTGATAGAAAGTTTAGATTCCATTCGATTCACCACTACCAGGGGCAGTGCTGGGTTTGTGAAAAATCCCCTAGAACTTGAGGGAAGTATCTTCTCCCTAGCAGCTAGCAACTGAATCCGGAATCAGATAGGATTGGAGTTGTAACACATCTTATACATCAAGCAAAAACTTCACCATTCCGGTTCATACAAGACCATCCAGATCACAATGCTGCACCAGAATAAAGTTTGTAGGAAAGATTTGCAGATGCTGGTTTAAACCAAAGATAGACACAAAAAGCTGCAGTAAAGGGCCTGTCCCACTGTATGAGGTAATTCAAGAGTTCGCCCGAGTTTCCCCTGATTCGAACTCTGAGTATTACGGTAATAGCTGTTCGTAGGTATTCTGGGCTCTCATGAACATTTTTCAGTGCTGAAAAAACTTCCCGAGTTACTGCATTTCCCGAGTACCTGCCGTTAGCATTATGAGCCGCTACGAGACATCCACGAGCTCCGACATAGCCGCTACGTTAATTCTACGTACTTACCACAATTTTGAATTTTTTAGAACACGGGAGAGCTCTTGAATTACCTCGTACAGTGGGACAGGCCCTTAATTCAGCGGGTCAGACAGCATCTCAGGAGAAAAGGAATAGGTGACGTTTTGGGTTGAGACGCTTCTTCAGAGGGTTGCTTTCCTTTTCTCCAGAGATTTTGCCTGACCCGCTGATTTACTCCAGCGTTTTGTGTCTATCCAGAGCAAGCTTTATCGTGTTCCTCCTCCTGGACTTTCAGACCCTGATTCCTTTCCCCGTTGAAATATCTCAACCAAGAAATTCACATTTTTAATGGGAAAGATTCAAAGTGAATTTAAGCAAATCATTTGATAAATAGCTAAACGTGCAACTATGCCAGGGTAGAGTAAGTAGGGATGAGGAAAAGCTAGAATGAGAGGAATGCAAAGATCTGAGGATTATATGACAGTAGAAAGTTTCATTGACACGAAACAAAAAATAATGGTTGGACTTGAACACCGTATGAACTGTAATTCCATAAATCAAGGTTTCTAAAGTCTATGATATGATAGCACTATATCCCTGGAGGGAAATTGGTCTGGCAACAGTCATAAAATACGATACATGAAACATGAAATTAAAGGCTGAGTGGAAAGGGATATGCAAAGATTGGGGAGGGGAGTCAGTCTTCCCCACAACAGAAGGGGAGGAGTTGTCCAGTTTGATAGCCACAGGGAAGAAGGATCTCCTGTGGCGTTGTGTGCTGCATCTTGGTGGAACCAGTCTGTTGCTGACGCTGCTCCTCAGGTTGACCAGTGTATCATCAACGCACCTTCCATAGAACCAGTCAAAAATATTGGCAATTAGTTAAAACCACAATTGATCAATCCGAGTTCAACTCTTCATCAAACATTATGATCAAACACCTTTGTCCCTGGAGAGAGGTGGCGCACAGTGAGGGAGCACCTACCTTTTCGTGCTACGGCCTATGAGTGCTTTCCCCGGTCCTTACCTTTCACACCACCAAACTCCGCATCCAATACGTAATTCTAGAAGCATAGAAACATAGAAAATAGGTGCAGGGATAAGCCATTCGGTCCTTCGAGCCAGCATCGCCATTCGATGTGATCATGGCTGATCATCCAAAATCAGTACCCCGTTCCTGTTTTCTCCCCATATCCTTTGATTCTCTTAGCCCCAAGAGCTATATCTTATAACCCTGTCCCACTTAGGCGATTTTTTAGGCGACTACAGGCGACTACATTCGCCACATGGTCGCCGGGGTGTCGCCTGTATGGTCGTGAGTAGTCTCCTCAGTCGCCCAAAGAATCGTAAAGTTTTTCCGGTCGCCGCTGTATTTTGAAATGTTCAAAACTTATCGGCGACAGTTGTTTTGACACCAATGAGCGTAGCTTGACCTCTCCTGACATAGGTGCTGTCGTAGGTTGTCGCCAGGATGACGTAGGTTGTAGGTTGACTTCGGTGAATTCCATTGGCGAATACCTCCATCAACCTACGTCAACCGGCGACAGGTACCGGTGACTGAATTGTCTTACCTTGCGTAGCTTGTTGTGGGTGGACGTAGGTTGTAGTAGATGTGGTCGTAAGTGGACGTCCTAATGGGGCGCCAGTTGTCGGTAGCTTGCCGCAGATTGACGTCGACTAAGTGCTAGGTTGTTGTAGACATTGTCGTAGACATTGTCGTAGACATTGTCCGGTCGCCTTTTTTTGGCGACGTGCTACTACTATGACAGTCGCCGGCAGTTGCCGAACAAATCGCCTAAGTGGGACAGGCCCATAACTCTCTCTTGAATACATCAATACATTCAATACATACATTCTCTGACATTTCCATCGCTTTCAACATGATCCAACCACCAGTCACACCACATGTGCACTCCTTTCCACTGGGACCACCTGCTCTATCACTCCTGGGTTCACCTCATCCCCTCCCACCCAAACCACCTCTTCACAGGTACTTTGCCCAGCAACTGCAGGAGGTGAGACAACTGTTCCTATACCTCCTCCCTCACCTCCATCCAGTGGTCCCAGCAGCACTTCCAGGTGAGAAACAAGTTCATGTTCACCTCTTCAAAACCTTGTCTTCAGTACTCTGGATGTGGAACTCCTTTAGAGTGACAAGACCTAGCATGGACTGGGTGACCATTTCGCCAAATACGCACTCTGTTGTCCAGGCCTGCTGGATCGCCCAGTCGCTAACCATTTTAACTCCCTTTCCTCTACCGACCTTTCTCTCCTTGGCTTTCACCATTGGCAGAGTGCGAGTACACGCAAACTGGAATAATTGCATCACATATTAGTTTATCACCTGATGGTATGAACAATTTTCCAATTTCAACTCATGCACCCCTCACCCCTCTCTCTTCCCTGTGCACCTTCTACCTGGTGTTCCCAATCTTCCAGTCACACTGCTCCACTCCCCTTCTTTGTGTACCTATCTCTAAACCCGAGTCTCCCATTTCCCTTTTCATAGAGTCATAGGGTGATACAGTGTGGAAACAGGCCCTTCGGCCAACTTGCCTACTCCTGCCAACATGTCCCAGCTACACTAGTCCCATCTGCCTGCGCTTGGTCCATATTCCTCCAAACCTGTCCAATCCATGTACCTGTCTAACTGTTTCTTAAACGTTGGGATAGTCCCAGCCTCAACTACCTCATCCGGCAGCTTGTTCCATACACCCACCACCCTTTGTGTGAAAAAGTTACCTCTCAGATTCCTATTAAATCTTTTCCCCTTCACCTTGAACCTACGTCCTCAGGTCCTCGATTCCCTTACTCTGGACAAGAGACTCTGTGCATCTACCTGATCTATTCCTCTCACCTCTATAAGATCACCCCTCATCCTCCACAGAGTCATCACCATCTGACTAAAGAAATGTCTCCTTCCGAAAGGAATGTCCATTCATTCTGAGGCTATGACCTCTAGTCCTAGACTCTCCCACTAGTGGAAACATTCTCTCCACATATCTGATTTCATAATTTGCAGCCCATTTTTGTCTCCACATCTCCTTCTAGTCTCTGTCTCCATCTCCATCTTTTCTTCCCCTCCACCTGGCCCCATCTGACCAACAAGCGCTCTCACCTACTTGTACCCATTATTTGCCAGCTCCTGCCTCACCCCTCCCTTTCACCTCCTTATACTGGCTCTACCCTTCCATACATTCAGTCTAGATGAAGGGTCTTGGCCGGAAACATCCTCTATTGCTTTGCCTTGACCAATGCTGTCCCACGTGCTGAGTTCCTCCAGCAGCACCGGTGGCACAGTGGTGCAGCGGTAGAACTGCTGCCTTACAGCACCAGAGACCGTGTTCGATCCCGACTACGGGTGCTGTCTGTACGTTCGCCCTGTGATCGCGTGAGTTTTCTCCGGGTGCACCGGTTTCCTCCCACACTCCAAAGATGTGCAGGTTTGTAGATTAATTGGCTTGGTATGTGTAAACATTGTCCCTAGTGTGTGTAGGATAGTGTTAATGTGCGGGGATCGCTGGCCAGCGCAAACTCGGTGGACTTAAGGGTCTGTTTCCGCACTGTATCTCTAAACTAATTGGATACTGCTAGTGTACGGTGCGATCACTGGTCGGCGTGGAGTTGGTGGGCCAAAGGACCTGTTTCCACACAGTATCTGTAAAGGGCCTGTCCTACTTTTCTGAGTCCTCTGCCGAGTTGAAAGGACCTTAAAAAAAAAAAAGAATTTTGTGATCTACGAACTCCTCCTCCCGACTATCTTTTTACTAGTGGACTTTTTTGACATGCTGGAAAAACGTCCCGACTTACCTAGCCCCGAGTACCTACAGCTGGCATAATGAGCCGCTACGATATATCTACGGACACCTACGGACTCTCCGAGTTTGAATCAAGGGGAAAACTCAGGAGAATTTGTGAGTAACTTGGGAAAGTGGGACAGGCCCTTAAAGCAGCTTCCTTTTTTTGCCATAAGTAAAGAATGTTGGAAAATGCTGCTGGAATGCCTCACTATTAATTACTTATATTATTGATTATTATATTTTTATTTGTATGTTAGTGCGTTAATGGGCCTGTTAAGCTGCAGCAACTGGGAATGTAATTGTTCTGTCGTCCATACATATAACAATTAAACTCTCTTGACTCTCTTCTTGAAGAAAATGCATTCATTAGTTCAGACAGCCAATGTATTTCAACAAAGTTACAGCTGCTGCAAGTGATTATTGATGTGAACAGTTTGCACCAGGTTTCTCCAGGCCTTACAACACCATCTGACAGTTGAGAAACGATATGAACTATGCTGTGAAAAGCTGGAATTCACTAATAGGTCAGTTACCACCATAAAGATCTGGCTGGCTGAACTCTCTCTGAGATAAGGGAGAGCAGTTAATCTTCTTCGTGTCCTGAAAGTAGGCAAGGCACCATTCCCCGGAAATGTTATTGTCTCCACATCTTTGTCCTGTACTAACTAGATGTCTATAGGAAGTAATATCCAAAAGCAGCTGGAAACATCTAGCAGGTCAAGGAACATCAGACGCAGAGACAATGTCCTTTCATTCAGATAAATGGTGATATCCAATAAAAGCACGTGGATTGAATCGTTAATTCTGTTCCCATCTCCACAAGCGCTGACTGCCCTGCTGAGTATATCTAGCATTTCTGTTAGCATTTCTGTTCCAGCAGTGGAAGTGCTTTGCTTATGAGTTGGTTGCCAGCGAGGTACAGGCATGCTGTAATGTAGATGCCAAACGATAAAAAGGTTCACAAAGTGGTAGTCGTGTTTTAAAGAGACTAATCTTAAATGTTAATGAATTGTTTTTTCGATGAACGATGCTGTTGGATTTTTGACTCTTTGCCACTGGTAATCATTTCAACCTTCCCGTCCGTCCTCCCCTCTCTTTCCAATACCTCAACGTCTCTTTGCAATACCTCAACGTCTGCCACAAGCCACCCCGGAAACACAGCAATATTTAATAGATCCGTGTGTAGGGAGGAACTGCAGATGCTGGTTTACACCCAAGATAGATACAAAATGCTGGAGTAACTCAGCGGGACGGGCAGCATCTCGGGAGAGAAGGAATGGGGTCAAGACCCTTTCTTCAGACTGAGCGTCAGGGCAGAGGGAGTTACAGAGATAAGGAAGGGTAAGAAACCACCTTCTCCTAGCTAACAATGGTCTATTCTACATTTTCCTTGAACTTCATCTTTGATCTTTTACACTTCCTTACCTCTGTAACTCCCTTTCCCCGATGCTCAGTCTGAAGAAGTCTCAAACCGAAACGCTACCCATTCCCTCTATCCAGTGATACGTACTGCCTGTCCCGCTGAGCTACTCCAGCATCTTGTGTCTATCTTCTTATTAGATCCTTGATCTACATGCAAATTATTGCTCCACAAAGCTCCCTCTTCTCCTCTGAGAATTCCAGCCATGTTGTAATAATTGAAAATGGATTTGTGCATTTTTCTATCTCCCAGTCTCTTATCATATCTTTTCTTCCTTCCTGTTTCTATATTTAGAGTTTATAATTTAGAGATACAGCGCAGAAACAGGCCCCTCGGTCCAACGAGTCCGCGCCGACCAGCAATCCCCGCATATTATCACTACACTACACACACTGGGGACAATTTACACTTATACCAAGCCAACTAACCTACAAACCTGTACGGCGTTTTAGAGTGTGGGAGGAAACCGAAGATCTCGGAGAAAATCCACGCAGTCACGGGGAGAACGTAAAATTCCGTAGAGCCAACACTCGTAGTCGGGATTGAACCTAATCCATCCTGGATTGGCGCTGTAGGGCAGCAACACTATCGCTGTGCCACTGTAGTCTTTACAATACATAACAGCCTACTTTCAGGTTATTCCATTCTGAGCCTGCCTTATTTCTGATTGCTTACCATCTAGTCTTCGAAGCAACAGATAAAATGGACATCATCTGGATGTCATCTCATGATAATTCTTATATATTTTTATTTGAGGTGAGGGCAGGAGTGGATTTTGTTTTTGTAGCAATGCAGGATGCAGCTAAAATTATTATGCGTGTCATGGTTGACCTAAGTATTTATCATATGACATTCATTGAACTACAGATCAAGAATAATCATTTCACAGTGAATCAGTGAATCACAGCCTACCTTACACAAAATCTAAAAAGCAGGATCAGAATATGCTAACCTGAGGGATTCATCCTTTGGAGAGTCTCAATGCTATCGTAGACTTAACTGAAATAAAAAAAATCAAATAAAAAACTGAAATAAAAAATCTATGCTACCAGTGGCAAAAACTAGCATTGCTGATGAATGAATAAGTTTATTGGCCACGTATTCACATACAAGGAATTTGCCTTGGTGCTCCGCCCGCAAGTGACAGCATGACATACATGACAGTTAGCAATGACACATAAAACATTAAACATTAATAATAAAACATTATTGATTAAACATGCGAATTAAATAAAATACCAGAGCAAAAGGAGGCTACAGATTTTTGGTTATTGAGTAGAGCTGCTACTCGTGGAAAAAAACTTGTTTTTATATCTGGCTGTGGCAGTTTTGACAGTCCGAAGTCGCCTTCCAGAGGGAAGTGATTCAACGAGTTTGTGGCCAGGGTGAGAGGGGTCAGAGATGATCTTACCCGCTCGCTTCCTGGCCTTTGCAGTGTACAGTTTGTCAATGGAGGGAAGGTTGCAGCCAATAACCTTCTCAGCTGATTGGACGATTCGCTGCAGCCTCCAGATGTCGTGCTTGGTGGCTGAGCCAAACCAGACCATGAGGGAGAAGGTGAGGACAGATTCTACAATGGCCGTATAGAATTGGACCATCATTGCCTGTGGTAGATTGTGCTTCCTCACCTGCCGCAGGAAGTACATCCTCTGTTGTGCCTTTTTGACTGTGGAGTCGATGGTGGCCCCCCCATTTAAGGTCCTTGGAGATGATGGTTCCCAGGAACTTAAAAGACTCCACAGATGTGACAGTGGTGTTGTTGATGATGAGTAGGGTGAGGGGAGGGGGAGCTCCTAAAGACTACAATCAATTCCACTGTCTTAAGAGAATTGAGCTCCAGGTTGTTATGAAGGCACCAGGACACCAGCTGCGTCACTTCCTGTCTGTAGGCAGATTCCTCCCCATCCTGGATCAGTCCAATCAGGGTTGTGTCTCCCCAAACTTGAGAAGCTTGACAGAGGAGTCAGTGGAGGTGCAGTCTTGCGGTACTCCTATGCTGAGGGTCTGCGGGTCCGAGATGCTGCTTTCTGTCTGTCAGGAAGCTGGTGATCCACCAACAGAGGTGTTCAGGCACAGTCAACTTGTAAAGTTGGAGTGTAGTAAATCTGGCACAATGGTGTTGAATGCAGAGTTAAAATCAACAAACAAAATCCTCGCATAGGTCCCCTGGCGGTCTAGGTGCTGGAGGATGAAGTGCAGGCCCTGGTTGACTGCATCATCCACAGATCTATTGGCCCTATATGCAAAGTGCAGAGGGCCTAGCAGGGGGTTCGTGATATTTTTCAGCTATGCCAGCACAAGCCTTTCAGGGGTCTTCATGACTACAGAGGTCAGTGAGACAGGCCTGTAGTCATTAAGACCAGTAATCCTTGCCTTTTGGGGTTCAGTGACAATAGTGGATGTTGATTTCTAAAAATGTAATGAGTGAGAGATGATTTCACTTTTTCAAAGCAGCAGATACTCCCAGAATAATATGTTGTACTGGGTCCTGTGGTATTGTTTATTATTACTTCATTGTCATCCTTAAATAGTAATAGTGCTGGCACAACAGTTCTGAACCAGTCTGAAGGAGCGTCTCAACCCGAAACGTCACCCCTTCCTTCTCTCCAGAGATGCTGCCTGCCCTGCTGAGTTACTCCAGCATTTTGTGTCTATCGTCGGTGTAAACCAGCATCTGCAGTTCCTTCCTCCACAACAATTAATGAGTTCCTCTTACTGTTCCTATTGGTTTTAGCCATATTTTACAACCAGCCCTTCCAGCATGCAGGGAAGAGGCTGCAGGAAGTGGTGGACATTGCCAGGTCCATCACGTGTATGCCCCTTCCCTCCATTGAAAGAGATCAATGGAAAGTGCTGCCCAAAAGGCAGCTAATATCATCAAACACCCACTCTGGCCACACTCTCATCTTGCGGCTACCATCGGGACCTTGAGAACCATAACCTCCAGGTTCAGCAACTCCTTGCCTTCAACCATGCGACTCTTCAACCACACTGCACAACCCTAATCACAAACCTACCGCAGCACTGCGTGACTATGGATTTTGCACTAAGTTTACACTGTGTACTCTGGCCTGCAATATCGTGGTCTGGTTTATCTAGCAATTTCTAAATTGTATATTTATTTGTTGCGCTTAACATGCCTCCAAAGCTGCATCAAATAAGAATTTGTTTAAGAAGGAACTGCAGATGCTGGAAAATCGAAGGTAGACAAAAATGCTGGAGCAAAGGAAATAGGCAATATTTTGGGTCGAAACCCTTCTTCAGACTTAGGTTGCCTGAAACGTTGCCTATTTCCTTCACTCCATAGATGCTGCCTCACCCGCTGAGTTTCTCCAGCATTTTTGTCTACCTCAAATAATAATTTAATTGTTCCGCTTTCAGTGCATATGACAATCAAGAAATTGACTCGTGGAGTTAGTTATAGTCATAGAGTGATACAGTGTGGAAACAGGCCCTTTGGCCCAACTTGCATACACCAGCCACATGCCCCGGCTACACTAGTCTCACCTGCCTGTGTTTGGTCCATATCCTTCCAAACCTGTCCTTTCCATGTACCTGTCTAACTGTTTCTTAAATGGAGGGATAGTCCCTGCCTCAACTACCTCCTCTGCCAGATTGTTCCTTACACCCACCACACTGGAAAAAAGTTACCCCTCAGATGTAAACAGCTCTTTCTAAGCTTACCCCAGTCTAGTTCAGTCAATAAAACACTGATTCAACCACTGGAACAACTAAACTTTATTTTTGGATAACACAACAAATTCTCCTATATGATACCTAAACCACCACGGGTTCTATCCTTGTATCTGCTTGGCCAAGCCCTCTATCCTTGTGCAAGCAGATATGCTCCAAAACGTCACACATTCCCAAGCGCTCTTCCAGAAGATCGAGAAAGATCCTCATGGGGACTGCCTTTTATAGGTCCCCGAACCTTGAGGGGCCGAACTACATAGGGGTGGTCTCTTTACAATCCAATCAAACATATTAATTACAACAGTGCATAATTGACAGTTCCGCAACCAAATAACATAATCTCAAATACATTGTACTTGGAAGAAGCTTCCAGAAGAAAGCCAACATAAATGAATAATGCAACATGTGCCCTGGGATTCAAAGAGTTCCTTCAAGGCTTAACATTTAAACCAATCAACGATCAACAGCGTAACTGTCTCACAACATTATTTATACTATTTACAATGCCCTTGCAGCGATCCAATCAAAGTGATGCATTTAAGGTTCATTTGCAAAGCTGCTATACATTTTATCAATTTAGGATAAACAAGAAGAACACCTGGATCCTTCACCATCCTGCATATCAATCTAAGCCTAGACTGACTGGCGCCATCCAAAGCCTGTAAATTTTCACTGACAAGGGTTAAGCAATTCTGAGAAATGCAGGGATCCTTCATTTTATGGTGTCTTTAATTTGGTCAATATTAACACAGATTCCTATTAAATCTTTTCCCCTTCACCTTAAACCTATGTCCTCTGGCCCTCGATTCACCTACTCTGCGCAAGAGACTCTGTGCATCTACCCGATCTATTCCTCTCATGATTTTATACATGAGTTATATCATTACCCTCCATGCACATGATGTGCTTACATTTTGAGGGATTGGACATGGATAGCAGTAACAGGATTGGCCCAAGTCCGCATTGATTTACGAAGGGGAAATGACTAATCTTCTGGAATTCTTTGAGGATGTAACTAGGAAAATGAACAAGGGAGAGCCAGTGGATGTAGTGTACCTGGACTTTCAGAAAGCATTTGATAAGGTTCCATATAGGAGATTAGTGGGCAAAATTAAAGCACATGGTATTGGGGGTAGAGTGCTGACATGGATAGAAAATTGGCTGGCAGACAGGAAACAAAGAGTATGGATAAACGGGTCCCTTTCAGAATGGCAGGCAGTGACTAGTGGGGTGCCGCAAGGCTCGGTGCTGGGACCGCAGCTATTTACAATTTACATTAATGATTTAGATGATGGGATTAAAAGTAACATTTGCAAATTTGCAGATGACACAAAGCTGCGTGGCAGTGTGAACTGTGAGGAGAATGCTATGAGAATGCAGGGTGACTTGGATGGGTTGGGTAGTAGTAGTAAACTTTATTGTCAATTCAAATAATGCAACAAGTAGTTACACAGAGGATTGAAATTACGTTTCCCCATACTCCAATGTGCAAGTAATATTTATAACACAGACAGACAATATACCATTAAAAATAGACAATGGACATATACATTATATAAAATATTCATTAATAAAAGGTGCAATATAGAAAAGTGCAAATAGCATACTGCAGACATTGAGTTAAAGTTAATTTGACAGTCAGTTGGTCTTTGTTTGTGTAATGTTCATGGAATTTTCTTGAGTGTGTTGAGTAGTCTGATGGCCTGAGGGAAAAAGCTGTTTTTGAATCTGGTGGTTTTGCTCCGCATGCTGCGGTAGCGCTTGCCGGATGATAGGAGGGTGAACAGTTTGTGTGCTGGGTGGGTGGTGTCTTTGATGATATTGGTTGCTCTCTTGCGACAGCGAGATGGGTATAAGTCCTGGATTGCTAGTTGGGGTGATCTAGTGATCTTCTCCGCTGTCCTCACCACTCTCTGTAGGGCCTTCTGGTCAGCAGCAGAGCAACTGCCATACCAGACTGAGAGACTGCTGGTAAGAATGCTCTCAATGGCACCCCTGTAAAAAGTTGTGAGGGCAGAAGGGGGGAGGTCAGCTCTCCTCATCCGTCGAAGGAAGTGGAGGCGTTGCTGTGCTTTCTTGACTAGGGAGATGGTGTTGGTGGACCATGTCTGATCATCTGTGATGTGTACTCCCAGGAACTTGGTGCTTTTCACAGACTCCACTGCACTGCCATTTATGGTGAGTGGGGTGTGTGCTGTCAGTTTCTTCCTGAAGTCCACAGTTATTTATTTTGTTTTATTGACATTGAGTTGAAGGTTATTGATGTCACACCAGTTGATGAGTTGTTGTACCTCCTCTCTGTAGGCTGGGCAGATGCATTTCAGGTGCAGTTTAATGTGGATAAATGTGAGATTATCCCTGATGTGAGTCAGGGGATATGGTGAGAAGGCAGGAACGGGGTACTGATTGTGGATGACCAGCCATGATCACAGTGAATGGCAGTGCTGGCTCAAAGGGCTGAATGGCCTACTCCTGCACCTATTGTGTATTGTCGATTGATTATTGCCTTTCATTAGGCACACAGTGCGAATTTGACATATCTGCTCCAACACTGAAGTGTGTAAATACATAAGGATATTCCATGAACCTAGAAAAAAAAGTAAAACTTTAATAGGATGAAGAAGACATGTCTTAAAGGGCAGCCAGTCCATGAGCCACGGCCAGGGAATGCCTTGAAACACAACTCTGGAGCCTTTTTCGACAGAACAGATTATTTTTCTATGTTGCAGTTAAGGACGTATTCCTTTGGCCTAGAAATATAGATGTGGGAGTGGGATGTGGGAACAACTATTCTGATGGCCTTCTTGGGTGTCATCCGATGTTGCAATGTGTAGGGAGGAACTGCCAGTGCTGGTTTATACCAAAGTTTGATACAAAATGCTGGAGTAACACAGGCAGTATCTCTGGAGAAAAAGGATGGGTGACGTTTCGATTCGGAACCCATCCCATGAACACCATGAGGATTGATGTCATCTTGATGAGAACACTAATGTCCTCTGGGGAGTCCGGGACTGGCAGTCGGAAGAAGGATTCAGACCCAAAACATCACCCATCCTTTTTCTCCAGAGATGCTGCGTGACCCGCTGTTGTACTCCAGCACTTTATGCCTATCTCCGATGTTACAATGCCTGATAAATTATAAGAGACGCATAGTGCCTGCTCCATTCCACCCAGTGCATTTGACTTACTGTTTGGGTGGGAGATTGCAACCTTCACGTGGTCTACCCTGTTTCGACGAATGCAATCAACCTGGCATGCACTAACAGAAGATCAAACAGAACAAGTTGTCTTACAACTTTAGGCTGTGCACGCCATACGCAAGAAGACTTACTGTTTGAACTAACCTTTCCTGTCACCAACTATACCTTTAAGAGCTCCCTCAATAAGTGGAGATCAGCCACATAAATTAGCCTTCCTCATGTAAGTCTTGAAATTGTTACGTGTCACTGCTCATGTGACTCATGATTTGCAATGCTTATGAAAGTAAATATTTGCACATACATCAGTAAGAAGCATACCCCCCCCCCCCCCCCCCACCCCTTCTTCACTAGAAACTGCTGCTTGTCTTCTACACAGTAGCATTTCAGGGTGATTTTCCACGTCATTTGAAATGTCTAGGGTAAGGTCAATCTGAATAACTTCCTGCAATTAGAAACAATTGACAATAAAACATTTCCTACAGTTGTGAGGAAAACAACTGAAAGCTTTAGTGTTCAAAACAAGATGACGTCAATGCTTTAGTGTTCAAAACAAGATGATAGCTATTTTCCTCCCTGTGAGAGGTTCTGCCTTTTTAGTTTCTGGTGGGATTGTAGAAAAAATATGTTCTTAGGAATAAGACGTGCAAGGAGTCATGAGCTTTTACAGTAACCATACCCAGCATTTTCAAGTCAGAACATTTTCTCAGGATTAATTTAGATTTTCATCATCCACAATAGATTTTTTTGTCATTAGTTTTGGATTTAAAGAGCCTTAAATAATTTAGTCAGTGGGTAGATTGAAGAATGAAGAGGAGTGAGGAGTGGATAAGAATGGAAATCAACAATGGCATCACTTGGAAAGAAATCGCTACGTTACAAAAATTAATTAGAGCTTTTAGAAGAGATAATGGTTCAGATTCCAGAATACTGAGGATAAAATTGACAATTCAAGCATAGGTGAACAGCTTAAAAAGGTTAAAATAAGGGAAATCAAAGGCAAATGTTGAAAAGAAAGGTTTAAGGCATGTGAGAATAAGGAGAAATAATTCAATTAAAACAAAAGAATATGTGTCTGAATATATGATGTGATTTCACTGAAGAGGGTGCAGATAGAAATCCCCAAGATGATTGCCTGGGACAGAATATTATGAGACCGGACTAATTTGTTTTCCCCCTTGACTGTAGAGCACAGAATTTTGAGGGACATGGATAGAGTTCATGTTCACAAATTCACAAGTTATAGGAGTAGAATCAGGCCATTCGGCCCATTGAGTCTACTCTACCATTCAATCATGGCTGATCTCTGCCTCCTAATCCCATTTTCCTACCTTCTCCCAATAACCATTGACACCCATTCTAAGCAAGAATTTGTCTCTCTCTGCCTTAAAAATATCCACTAATTTGGCCTCCCCAGCCCACAGATTAACTACGCTCTGACGAAAGAAGTTCCTCCTCACCTCTTTTCTAAAAGAGCGCCCTTCAATTCTGAGACTATGACCTCTGGTCCTGGACTGTAAGTTTCAATGAGGTCCCCCCCCCTCAACCTTCTAAACTCCAGCGAGTAGAGGCCCAGTGTTGTAAGAGGCTTTTAGGCACATGGATATGCAGCGAATGGAGGGGACATGTACCATCTGTGCAGGCATCTAACAAAGTATATTATTCAACACTGAAAGAGTCATACAAATTATGATACAAAAATCAGGTCGTTTTTTTAAATTTTGTTTAAAGATACAGCACAGAAACACGCCCTTTGGCCAACCAAGTCCGCACCAACCAGCGACCTCTGCACATTAACACTACCCTACACATTAGGGAAAAGTTCCACTTATACCAATCCAATTTACCTACAAACCTGTACGTCTTTGGAGTGTGGGAGGAAACCGAAGATCTCGAAGAAAACCCACACAGGTCACAGGGAGAACGTAGAAACTCCGTACAGACAGCACCGGTAGTCGGGATCGAACCCGAGTCTCTAGCGCTGTAAGGCAGCAAATCTACCGCTAGGCCACCATGCCGCCCACGTCTATATTATGTCAATTATTAATTTTTACCAGATAGTTGCACAGGTCATGAAAGAGAAGATTTAGACATTTGGTCAATCTCATTATGCATTGGCTAAATTTTAATGGTCATATAGGTTGCAAAATGTTATATATAATTCTGCTGAGGAAACAAACATGACCACTTTGGGAAAATGAGACTGCTTTGGAAAGAAAAAGTGACATTTTTTCCAAGTTTGACTGATATTTCTTCTCGCTTGTTTTCAAAACTTTGCTCATAATTAAAATTTACAGATTGAGTTGGTGAAAAAGATCAGGTAACCTCTTTTTTGTTCTCGCCACAAAATGTGATTGGAACTTTGTTACAATTTGTTTCATTTTTCTTATCTGTTTCCAGATGTTAGTTTTGAAAGCAATTACTATCTTGTCAACATTGCTCTCTCTATACACTCTATCATAGAAACATAGAAACATAGAAAATAGGTGCAGGGGTAGGCCATGCGGCCCTTCGAGCCAGCACCGCCATTCAATATGATCATGGCAAAAATCAGTATCCCGTTCCTGCTTTCTCCCCATATCCCCATATAAGGATCCTCGTGTTCTCTCTAATAACCACTACTTCACCTATTCCCACCCCCCCCCCACATCCCAAATGCCCCAACTCCGAAATATTTCCAATGCAACAGCACACTTCTTTTCTCACTTTCAAGTTCTGATGAATCTTTGACCTAAAATGTCGACTCTGTTGCCTGAGTCTGCATCTGTGGAGAGATGAAGAAGGTCTGAAGGATCCCGACCCAAACGTCTCCCATCTTTTTTCTCCAGATAGAAACATAGAAACATAGAAAGTAGGTGCGAGAGTAGACCACCAGGCCCATCGAGCCCGCACCGCCATTCGCTCATGGCTGAACACTAAACAGACACCCTTACCCACAAACAGTAGACACAAGACACAGAACACAAGACACTACCCTCCCCTTTATACCGCTATCACCCCTCTCCACCCCAAGAACCGCGTGATCTCCTGGGGGAGGCAAAAAAACGGATAAAAACCCAGGTCCAATTCGGGAAAAAAATCCGGGAAATTCCTCTCCGACCCCAATCCAGGCGATCGACACTTGTCCAGGAGATCACTCAGGTCTTACTATACTAACCATACCTAGGTCCATATCCCTGCCCTCTCCCCGTAGCCCCTTATCCCCTTGGCAGCTAAAAAACCATCTATTTTAGACTTAAATATATTTAATGTTTCTGCTTCCACTGCTCCCTGGGGCAGTGAATTCCATAAATTAACCACCCTCTGGGTGAAGAAGTTCTTCCTCATCTCAGTTTTAAAAGAGCCCCCCCTTATTCTACAACTATGTCCCCTAGTTCTAGTTTCCCCGATCATTGGGAACATCCTCGGTGCATCCACCCGATCAAGGCCCCTCACGATCTTATATGTTTCAATGAGATCGCCTCTCATTCTTCTAAACTCCAAAGAGTAGAGTTCCAGCCTACTTAACCTTTCCTCATATGTCAATCCCCTCATTGCAGGAATTAATCTTGTAAACCTTCGCTGCACTGCCTCCAGGGCCAGTACATCCTTTCTTAAGTATGGACCCCAGAACTGTACACAGTATTCCAAATGTGGTCTCACTAATACTGTGTACAGCTGCAGCAAGACCTCCGTGTTTTTATACTCAATCCCCCTAGCAATAAAGGCCAAAACTCCATTGGCCTTCCTGATTGCTTGCTGCACCTGCATACTAACTTTTAGTGATTCATGTACTACTACCCCTAGATCCCTTTGCGTTGCATTACAACGCAGCTCCACCTCATTTAGAAAATAACTTGCCCTATCATTTTTTTTCCCAAAGTGAATGACTTCACATTTATTAGTATTAAATTTCATCTGCCAAGTTGTTGCCCACTCACCTAGCTTATCTATATCCTGCCTGACCCACTGCCTGACCCGCTGAGTTACTCCAGCATTTTGTGTCTATCCACTCCATGGACACTGCTTGACTTGCTGAGTACTTTCATCATTCCCTGTCTTTGCATTAGTCAGGTGCTGCTTTGTAGTTTGAGTTTTTCGTTTTAGAGATACAACTGGTCTTCGGCTCACCGAGTCTGCTCCGACCAGCAATCCCTGCACACTAATACTATCCGACACACACTAGGGACAATTTACATTTATACCAAGCCAATTAGCCGACCAACCTGTGCGTCTTTGGAGTGTGGGAGGAATACGAAGATCCCGGAGAAAACACACGAAGGTCATGGGGAGAACGTACAAACTCCGTACAAACAGAACCCATAGTCAGGATCGAACCCGGGTGTCTGGCGCTGTATGGTAGTATCTCTACCGTTGTGCCAGATGGCAAATTAACTTTTTAAACATAAAGATTTGAAGGGGTTTGACCGGATTAATGATGTAAGATTTTTCTTTAGCTGGAGGGTCATAGTTATACAGCACAGAAACAGGCCCTTCAGCCCACTGAGTCAAAGCTGACCATTAAACACCCATTAATCCCATATTATTTTTTTCTTTTAATTCTCCTTTCATTCCCATCCATCCACCTAAAATAGAGGCAATTCACAATGACCAATTAATCTACCCAACACATGCCTTTGGGGTATGAGAAGAAACTGGTACATCAGTAAGAAACGCACCTTGTCACAGGAAGACCATGCAAACTCCACACTGACAACACCAGGGCAGTTCTATTACCTGTAATTGGCCTGTTCCACACAGGCGATTTTTTAGGCAACTACAGGCGACTAGTTTGTCGCCACATGTTCACTGGTGGTCGCCGGGGGTAGTCTCCTCAGACGCGCAAAAAGTCGTAGCGTCTTTCTGGTCGCTGCTAAATTTTCAACATGTTGGAACATTTTCGGCGACATTGGGTTTGACGCCAATGAGCGCAGCTTGACTTCTCCTGACGTAAGTGCTGTCACCAGGATGACGTAGGTTGTCGCCGGTTTTTCGGCGACCTGCTACGACTATGACAGTCGCTGGCAGTTGCCTAAAAAATCGGCAAGTGGGACAGGCCCATTAGTCTTGTGCTGCTATTAAAAGCAAGGGTAATTGTCTCGCGATAAGTGGTCATTCGTTTATGATGAAAATAAAGAAAGATTTTTCACTCGCAAGTTTCAGAATCCCTTTACCGGAGATGTTTTGTCACTGAGTAACCTTTCCAATGCTTTGGATACTTATGGTTTCAAGGGTTATGGAGATCAGCTGGAAAGAGGATTAAGGTAGAAAATCAAACATAATCTGATTGAATGGCAGAACAGCTCAAGGAGCAGCATAACTACGTCCTGCTTCTATTAGCTATGTTCAGAATGAATTCTGACAGAAGCTCACCTGCTACTGAGGGGGAAAAAACAATTTTCTTGCAGGGCCACAGTCATTATTGGAATAAAAACAAGTTTAATTTTATAGCACAGCAATAAAAAAGCATTTAATCTTAGTATTACAGATACAGTAACAATTATTTAAATTAATAAGATTTAATTGAAAAAAATAACCAACAAGACTTAGTTTTGTTCAGTTTAGAGATACAACTCGGAAACAGGCCCTTCGGCCCATCGAGTCCGTACCGATCAGTAATCCCCGCACATTAACACTATCCTACACACACTAGGAACAAATTTTACATTTACCAAGCCAATTAACCTACAAACGTGTACATCTTTGGATTGCGGGAGGAAACCGAAGATCTCGGAGAAAAACCCACGCGGTCATGGGGAGAACGTACAAACTCTGTACAGTCTGCACCCATAGTCGGGATCATACCCGGGTCTCTGGTGCCGCAAGCACTGTAAGGCAGCAACTCTACCGCTGCGCCACCGTGCCGCCCCTGAGACTTGAAATGGAAAAGTAGCCCGATAGGATGATTTAAGCCGAAACATTGTTGCCTGTGATATTTTACAGCCAGCTATTGTACTTGTATCATTTTCCACTGTTGCTATAATGCAGCGTTCGCCTATTTATTTCAAATGGGTTCCTGCTTCGCTTTATATAGCAAAGAAACAAAATGTGATGCAAAATATGTAATTGAAATTCATCCTCAGTTGTACATGTGTTTTGTCATAATGTATGTGTATAAGATTCCACTTCAGAAACCCAGTGCATTTCTAAAAATAAAAGAACCGTAAAATAGAAATGCAAAAATCTTTATGGGACTTCACAGGCCTGTTGACGAATTAATATTTCCCCTGCCTGGGACAACTGGAACCAGAGGTCACAATCTATAGATAAGGGTTTAGCCGTTCAGGGGAGAGGTGAGGAGAAATAAGAAAGTAAAAAAGAGACGGGAAAATCTTAAGATCCAATTGCCGAGTATTTTGAAGATAGACTGATAGATTTTTAGATACTAATAATTAAATCAAGGTTAATGAGGTTATTGCGGGTAAGTAGCCCTGTGATAAAAGAGCAACTACAAACATTGAATGCTACAGCTTCAATGGCCTGCACTTGCTTTCAGATCTTATGTTCCTCGATTCTGAATTTTAATAACAAATTTTAACAAGCATATTGCTACACTGATCTCTTTGTGCATAAAAAAGGTGATTTACAACCATGATTTTTTTTCAGATATCAGACATTTCATATATCATTTATATATATGAACTGTATATACATGATTATATGTGAGTATGTGTATATATACACACACTTAACTTTTTTTTCTCGTTTATCATATTGTTTACAGTGTACTATGTTTACATATTCCGTTGTGCTGCTGCAAGTAAGAATTTGATTGTTCTACCTGGGACATATGGCAATAAAACACTCTTGACTGTGGACTTGATGTTATATGTTATGCTTGTGACTGTCAATTTCCCTGGAATTTAAAAATTCACATTCTGGCAATCTGGTTATGAGAAATTCGAATACATATATACACACACTCACATACGTACACTTAAAAAGCAAACAAACAAAAATAGTGCAATAATAGCAAGAGAACAATAGCAATAATATTGAACACTACATGACAGGAACAGGCGTTTTGGCCCACAATATATGTACCAAATATGCCAAGCCAATTTTATTCTGCCTGCACAAAATACACATTCCTTCATTCCCTGTATAGGCCTTCAAGCCTCTTAAATGCCACTTTAGTATCAGCCTCCACTGTCACTCCTGGCAGTGTGTTCCAGGCACCCGCCATCCTCGGTTTGAGAAATTTGTCCCTCATATCTCCAAACTTCAACATCTTTAAACTTTGCCTCTCTCACATCGAAACTATGTTCTCTAGTATTTGATATTTCCATCCTGGGAAAAGGGTTCTGACTTTATCAAAGCCTCCCATTATTTTATATACTTCTATCAGGTCTCCTCTCAGCCTCCAGCATTCTGGAGAAAACAATCTAAGTCTGTCCAACTTCTCTATGTACTGCAGCTAATACCATGTGATCTAGGCATCAAACCTTCTCTGCACCCGTTCCAAAGCCTCCACATCCTCCTGTGTCGCTGCAACCAGAACTCCTGCAACATTTCATATGCAGCCTAACCAAAGTCCTTCTAAATATCCATCATGACTTTCTGACTCTTATACTCAATGCCCCGACCCTTGAAGTCAATCATCATCGTTGTAAACATCAACGGGCACGGTGCCTTATAATGTTATGTACGACAGTGATCGCAACTTCTACTGAAGTGTGGATGGCCGTTGGCTCACTAGAAGCTCATCCGCCCTTTGACAGGTCTTGTTTTTGGTCCTGCTGGGGGTCCACAGTCCCCTCCTCACCTGGCAAACCAGGTGGGGGAGACGGTTTAGTCGTCGACTAACCGACCATGTAGCAGGTAGCACGGGATTACATGTTACCCGGTGGCCAGGGGAACTCCCCCCGACCTGAAGGCAAGCATGCCATTGTTTAATTTTTTTAAATTGCACAATAATCTTCAAATTTTGTGATTTATATTCCCCATTGTGCCAACAGCACTGAACACACAGTCTCCCTGTCACTATCCTTCAAAAATATCTATCAGCTTACGATCATTATAGGCCTAAAAATATATCGGCACAGTATTGAAAAATATAGCATTATGCAGATTAAATTTACATTAATAAGGCACTAACCATCTCTGCATGGATTTCTAAGTGAGTCAATGTCAGTTGCTAATAAGGATGGACATTTTGGTGAAAGAGGTTTGTGTCTGAACAGAATTAAGGGCATCACTGTGTTTTTGGCATTTAACTCACTCAATGGCAGTGCAAAGTCCAAAAATCATTTCTGGGGGGTTTTTCAACAAGATTGATTTGAATTAACGTTGGCGATACTCTGTCACAAAAATAAAATATTGTGAGGTTTGAGAATATTCTGAGCATGATTCAAAGGCTCAGAAGCATCGCTGCTCAGCTCACTCCAAAATGAATCCCAAGTGGACCTTCCTGAGCTGCTATCTGTGTCGCTACACACACCAGTAGCTTCAGTACATTATCACTTGAAAGTACATGGCCAGCAATGCTAGATTCTTTGGGTAAAAGCACAGATTTGTTTCCATGTTCACCAGATTTGAAAGGAGCTAAAAAAAAAACCTGGAGAATGACATCTGTCAAAAGTGGTAATACTCATGGAAGGAAGGAAGCAAGGATTTGTCTATAAGATCAAAATAACTCCATATGCTGGAATTCAAAAAATAATAACTGAAAATTCTGGTAATAGTAGCTGTGGAAAGAGAAAGAGAGTCAATATTTCACATCCCAAACTCTTCAATAGAACATTCAGACAAGTTAGATGCAAAGTGCTGGAGTAACTCAGGGGTCAGGCAGCATCTCTGGTGAAAAAGAATGGATGACGTTTTGGGTTGCGACCCTTCTTCAGACTGCCAAACACTCTTATAACTTCGGTATATACCAGCATCTGCAACTCCTTTCTACGCATTCAGATAAGGTGTTCAGACCTGAAATGTTAACCTAGTTTCTCTTTTCACAAATGCTGTCTAATCTGCTAAACATTTGCAGCATGTTCTGTTTTAATTTCAGATATCCACAAGTCTTCGATTGCATTCTATGTGTCTGCTGTCGGGAGCCCAGCACCACAGCTAAGTCTCTTCCTCAGAGACAGGCTACAAACTACTGAGGTAAAGACACTGAGAGTGATTGTCTATTGTCTATTGAAAGTGATCACGACTTTGACCTGGGGAGCTGTGTAGGCTATTGAATTCATTTTGTGTTGGGCCAAGTCTCGGAGAATTTCAGAGTGCAAGGCATAGCAGTTGAATTAAGGGGAAGATAGACACAAAATATTGGAGTAACTCAGCGGGACAGGCAGCATGGCTGGAGAGAAGGAATGGGTGACGTTTCGGATCGAGACCTTTCTTCAGACTAGTTAGGGATAAGGGACACAAAAGATGTAGACAATGATGTAGAGAGATAAAGAACAATGAATGAAAGATATGCAAAAAAGAAACGATGATAAAGGAAACAGGCCATTGTTAGCTGTTTGTTGGGTGAAAACGAGAAGCTGGTGCGACTTGGGTGGGGGAAGAATAGAGAGAGAAGGAATGCCGGGGTTACTTGAAGTTAGAGAAATCAATAGTCATACCACTGGGCTGTAAGCTGCCCAAGCGAAATATAAGCTGCAGTTCCTCCAATTTGCGTTTAGCCTCTGACAATGGAGGATTAAGGGATCACTGCTAAGTTACAATTGTACAAATGTACTACATTTGTCACACGAGAGAGAAGCAATAATGTCAGTTCATGAATTGTCTTTCTTTATTCATAATGATCAAATTAAAAGTGTTTGGGATTAAACTTATAGACTTAATTAATTTATCACACAGTACAACAATGAATAATTCCCATTCCTTCCAAACTACATGGCTGAATATCTTCAGAAGTGGAAGCTTGGCCCAAACCAGCAAAATCTTTGGTCACTAATGACACCTCATGAACCCCACTGGTAACCTTGATACTCGTAACACTTCTGGAGAGAGAAAACAAAACTTGGAATGACCCTTGAGATGTCATTAAACTTTTGCAATCCCCCGCAGTTGGTTTTGGCAAGGACTGTAAGATGGACTAATATAGTGACACAAGAAACAACATTACTGGACTCTTGGGCAAAACGCAGACTCCTGGAGGAACTCAGTAGGTCAGGCAGAACCTGTGGAGGGAATAGACTGTTGACATGTCAGATCAGGACCCTTCATCACACTGATTCTGTACGTGGGTCAATCAGTCTTTTAGACTTTAGAGAGTCAAACTATCAAAATGTTATAATAGGCGGAGACTTTAACTGTGTTTTAGATCCGTACTTAGATAAATCAAGTCAAAAACAGAGAGGGAATATGAAATCGAAAACTGGGGAACTCCTCAATACCTATATAAATAACACTAATATAGCAGATGTTTGGAGAATTGTGAATCCAACTGGCAGGGAATATTCGTTTTACTCAATGGTACATAAGACATACTCACGTATAGACTACTTTCTGCTGGATACAAAATTAATCCCCCAAACATCTAATGCAATATACCATACAAATTCAATTTCAGACCATTCTCCACTAACTTTCTTTTTAAAACTGGAAGGATTGTCTAAGAATAATTCATTCTGGAGATTTAACTCTCAAATTTTAAAAGATCCACAAGCGAGTATATATTTAAAAGAACAAATGGAGGTCTTTTTTTCAAACAAATGATACTTCAGATATATCGCCTACTTTACTTTGGGAATCTTTTAAAGCATACATTAGGGGTATTATAATTTCATATCAAGCTTTTCAAAATAAAAATAATAAGAATGAACAAAGACAGTTAGAAGAACTTATTAGACAAATGGATATAGATAATGCTAAAGATCCATCAATAGATAAACATAATAAAATAATAATTTTAAAATTTAAATTAAATAAATTATTATCTGCCAAACTTATAAGACTTTTTCAAATTACAAAACAAGAGCACTTTGAATTTGGGGATAAACCGCATAAACTTTTGGCTCGCCAGCTAAAAAAACGAGAAAAGGAACATACTATACCAAAGATCAAATCAGATAAAGGGGAATTATTAACAACACCGAAGGATATTAATAAAAGATTTGCGCAATTTTACGAGAATTTGTATACATCTAAAACGATAATTGATTCCAATAATATCACAAAGTTCTTGGATACCTGTAATCTTCCAAAGTTAGAGATGAAGGAACAAGAGGAACTGGGTGCACAAATCTCAATTAAGGAATTAGAAGATACAATAAACTCATAAAAAAATGGAAAAACACCAGGCCCTGATGGATTTACTAATGAATTTTATAAAAGCTTTTATGATAAAATAATACCAAGATTACAAAAAATGTACCAATACGCTTTTAAAAAACGAATACTACCTGATACATTAGCGGAATCAACGATTACATTAATACCTAAGAAAAATAAAGATTTAGAAGAACCTGGCTCATATAGAGCTATAGCATTGTTAAACACAGATCAAAAAATATTAGCGAAAACATTAGCTAGAAGATTAAGTAAATACATTAGTAAATTAATAAACCCAGATCAGACAGGGTTTATCCCTAAGAGATACTCTTCTAATAATATGAGACGTCTACTCAACATAATGCACTCACACAAATCTGAAGATCAAGAATTATCAATTATTTCGCTGGATGCTGAAAAAGCATTTGATCAAGTAGAATGGAATTATATGGATAAAGTATTACAAAAATTTCAACTGGGAGAGAATTTTATTTTATGGATTAAGTTACTATATAACAAACCTACAGCTAGAATACTTACTAATAATATATTATCCTCGAAATTTCAACTATCAAGGGGAAATAGACAAGGATGCTCATTATCACCACAGCTGTTTGCTCTCATTATTGAACCGCTAGCAGAAAAAATTAGAATACACCCTGATATTCATGGATATAATACTAAAGACACATATAATAAAATATCTTTATACGCGGATGATATATTATTGTATATTACAAAACCTCAAATCACTATACCAAATATATTAAATTTAATTGAAGACTTCGGATCTTTTTCTGGATATAGAATAAATTGGAATAAAAGTGAAATTATGTCAATAAAACCGAAAGATTCAACACATCTTTTAAAATTCCCTTTTAAAATAGCTACAGAAAAATTTAAATATTTGGGAATCGAAATTACCAGAACATATCAAGGTATGTTCAGGGCAAATTTTGACCCCCTACTTAATAAACTGAATACATTAATTAAATTCTGGAAAACGCTCCCGATGTCTTTAATAGGCCGAATAAACGCAATAAAAATGATCTTTTTACCACAAATTTTATACCTATTTCAATCAATTCCTATATACTTACCTAAGAAGTTTTTTAAAAAACTCGACTCAGATATCACTAATTTTATATGGGACTATAAAGCACATAGAATACAAAAAACCCATCTGAATAAACCTAAAGTATTGGGGGGTCTAGCACTACCTAATTTTATGTATTATTATTGGTCAGTAAATATTAAAAACATGATTCAACTGATGGATAACTCCGCCCAGCAAGTAGATTGGATTGTAATGGAGAAAGAGGATTGCTCCTCTAGAAACATTGGAGCGATCCTCCTCTCTCCAATGAAATTGAATAACATAAACTATAATAAGAACCCAATTATTCATAGTACAATCCGTATTTGGAAACAAATAAAACAAAATTTAAAATTAAGAAACTTATCACTTTTATTACCTATAGTCAATAACCCTTCGTTTAGTCCTTCTATTATAGATAAAGCTTATACACAATGGGATAGACTAGGAATTAAAACGCTTGGTGACTTGTATGAAACTGGAAAATTACTTTCATTTCAACAATTACAAATAAAATATAAACTCGGAAATAATCAATATTTTAAATACTTTCAAATATGCGACTATTTGAAAAAATATACAAAAGATCATTATAATAACCCAGCAGATGTACTGGACGAGGCAATGCAGATAAAAGCGGAATCAGCAAACTTAATATCATATTTGTATAATATTATCTTAAATGCACAAATACCATCTACGGAGGGTATCAGAAGAGACTGGGAACAAGAGTTAGCTATTAAAATTTCAAAGGAAAGTTGGAATGAATACTTATTAAAAGTGCATAAATGCTCGATTAATGTAAGACACACTTTAATACAATTTAAAATTTTACATAGATTATATTATTCGAAAACTAAAATTCATAAAATTTTCCCAAACGTATCATCTATTTGTGATAAATGTCAATCCCAAGAAGCAACTATAGCGCACTCATTTGTCTTCTGTACAAAAATTCAAAAATTTTGGAATGAAATTTTTGAAATCTTTACAAAGTTATTTAAAACAAGACTGATACCCAAAGCAGAATGGATTATCTTCGGAATAACGGAAGATGATCCAGAACTAAATGTGTTTCAAAAGAAATTAATGGACTATGGGTTAATAACTGGAAAAAAGCTAATTCTAAAATTTTGGAAGAAGGCTCCAATACCAACTATAAATATGTGGATTTCAAATATGTTTGAAACATTACACCTTGAAGAGATAAGACTCCTCCTAGCAGGTAAACCAGATCACTTCCACCTGACGTGGTCTGCATTTATAGAATTATTACAAACATAGGGTGCAAAAGTACTTTAAAAAAAAAAAAAAAAAAAAAAATTGAGGTCAGGTAAGGGGGGATGATAGTTGAAGAGTTGGTATGTCCTATTTACGTGATGCTCAAAAAAAACATTTGTTTCTCTTTTTTTCTCTTTCTCTTTTCTTTTCTTAGGGCCTATTTCTTAACTCTTTTTCTTTTTGTTTTTTAATTTCGCTCTTATAGGGTCTTCGTCCTTTTTTGTTGTTACATTTTCTACACTTTTCTACACTTGCACTTTTTCCTTCACTTTCTTCTCTCTTTCAATCTTTTCTTTTTCTAGTGTAAAAAAAAAATAAAGGGAGTACATCAATTGTAAGAAGATATAAATGACGAGTATTAATGTATGTGGTTGTAATGTAATGTACTTCTAATAAATAAAAATTAAAAAAATAAAATTAAAAAAAAAGACTTTAGAGATACAGCATGGAAACTGGCCCTTCGGCCCACCGAGCTCACCCGAGCAGCGATCACCCTGTACACTATGACTAACCTACACACGAGAGACAATGTACAATCTACAGAAGCCAATTAACCTACACACCTCCACGTCTTTGGAGTGTGGGAGTATAAACTCCATACAGAAAACACCTGTAGTCAGGATCGAACCTGGTCTCTGGCGCTGTAAGGAAGCAACTCTACCACTGTTGCACTGTGCCACCCTACTGAAATAGGATCCTGATCCAAAATGTCACCTGTCCATTCCCTCCTCAGATGCTGCCTTACCCATTGAGTTCTTCCAGCACATGGATTAATATCGACTGCAAACTCAAAGGCACTGCCTGTTTGGCCACATGGGGGTGTTATAGATCTCTGCTCTTGCATATGTGTTCTCGAGCACTGGGTTTTAAGATCTGGTACGGTTAGTGAGGTGCTGTACAAACGCATTGTTGAATAGTGAAAGGCCTGGACAGAGTAGATGTGGAGAGGATGTTTCCACTAGTGGAAGAGTCTAGGGCCAGAGCTCATCGCCTCAGAATTAAAAGACGTTCCTTCAGAAAGGAAATAAGGAGGAATTTATTTAGAGGGTGTTGAATCTGTGGAATTCTGTGCAACAGAAGGCTGTGGAGGCCAAGTCAGTGGATATCTTTAGGGCAAAGATAGATAGATTCTTGATTAGTACGGGCATCAGGGGTTATTGGGAGAAGGCAGGAGAATGGAGTTAGCAGGGAGATAGATCATATGTTTTTTTTATTTTCAACTCCAAAGGATTGTGAAGTGGGTGGTGTTAGTTGAAGTTAGTCCGAGATGCAAAACCATCTCAGCATTATGGCAAGTTGTATCCACAGAACATAAACTTGATTCAATACCTTGAGCAAGAGAAAATGCTGGGGAAATTCAGCCAGACAGGCAGCATTTATGGAGGGAGATGGATGGACAATGTGTAGGGTCAGGACCATTCTTCCGAAGGGAGAAAGCGGGTGAGGGTAAGGGGAGGGGCAAAAAGCTGGCAAGTGAAATATGAATGCTGGTGAGGATGGATTGTTAGTAGATGAGTGGTGATGGTATCAAAGGCTACAGGTGGTTGAAACAAAAGGGTGCCAAATAAGATGAGTCTGGGTCAGAACATGGTCAATGAGCATTGGAGCAGCAGGATTCACAGAGATCAGTGAGAGGAGTTTCACTGAATTCCTGTTGGAGGGAGGGGGAGAGCTTTAACATGGGGAGTATGAGAAGATTTCACCCATTGAGGACAGTGATTTTAGTTTAGTTTAGTTTAGTTTATTGTCACATGTACCGAGGTACAGTGAAAAGGTTTTTTGTTGCCAGTCAGCAGAAAGACTACACATGATTACAATCGATCCATTTACGGTGTATAAACAAATGATAAGGGAATAACGTTTAGTGCAAGGTAAAGCCAGCAAAGTCCGATCAAGGATAGTGTGAGGGTCACCAAAGAGGTAGATAGTAGCTCACCACTGAGAGAGTTGGACAAGTCAGTGGATATTTTTACGGTAGAGATAGATAGATTTGTGATTAGTACGGATGTCAGAGGTTATGGGGAGAGGCAGGAGAATGAGGGAGTGAGGGAGGGAGGGAGAGATAGGTCAGCCATGATTGAATGGTGGAATAGACTTGATGCGCTGAATGGCCTAATTATATTTCTATTCCTTATGACATGGCAAAGCCAGAGAGAAACAAATTCACATCCTTAAAATTCCTCTATAAATACTCTGGACAGCAGGAGAGTCAGTCGGTTTACATAAGACAAGTCCAAAGAAAGCCCGGAGTGGTACGGTGGCACGGTGGCACAGCGGTAGAGTTGCTGCCCTTCAGTGCCATAGACACAGGTTCAATCCTGACTACGGATACTGCCTGTCCGTAGTTTGTACGTTCTCCCCGTGACTGTGTGGGTTTTCCCCTGGTGCTCCGGTTTCTTTCTACACTCCAAACAGGTACATGTTTGGAGGATAATTGGCCTTGGTAAAAGTATAGATTTCCCGAGTGTGTGTAGGATAACGCTAGTGTACGGGGATCGCGGGTCGGCATGAACCCGATGGGCTGAAGGGCTTGTTTCTGCACTGTATCTCCAAACTAAACTAAACTAAAATCAGCTTGCCGTACAACAATTCATTTCTTCAATCATTCTGCACAGCTTGGCACCTCATTCAATCACTATGGTTCCGCCGCTATTTCCTAATTATTTTCCAGGCTTCTTCTTTGCCTTCAGGGCTGGTTGGGGAAGTGTCATTGTCTGATGACACGCTGTCACTCACTCCTATACAAGTGAGCACCAGCTCAGGAAATGTAACACCAACATTTCCTGCTCGCCTCTCCTGGCGACCAACTATTGGACTTTCCGGAAAGTCTCTGCAGACCACAATATTTCCTCACCATGAAAAAAATAAATATATTTCAAGGGAAAAGCAGCAAACTTCTGGAATATTCCCCTAGTTGTACCAGAAAAAGAAGTTTAATTGACTTAGTAGCAACTTGCATTTGCATTATGCCTTTGGCACTGAATGGTATTTCAAGTTACTTCAGAGCTGAGAAACAGAGATATTCAGTGGGCTAACATTAATGAAAAGTTTGATCAGGGAAGAGAACAAAGGGAAAAAGAGCAGCAATATTGATAAATTTAATATAGTGCTTGATAAGGTTTAACCACAAAATTTATGTTTGCATTACCGGGACTTGACATGGTAATGTTTAAAATTTGATATGCAATCCCTGCAGCGAGTATTATTTCCATGTCTATCACTATATTGCAAATTAGATTAATAACTTGAGTTTTCCATTTACTATTACTGTAAGCATTTTTCATTCCCCTTTACTGTCCTCCCTCACATTTTAATAATGTGCTGCAGGTTCGCCACCTGTCGCCTTGACTTTCCGTCTCATCTCGAGAAATACAGTAGCTGCGGCATTGCAAGGCTGGAAACTACTGGGAGAGATAATGAGCCTGATCACAGATGTTGACTTGAGAGTAAAGGCCGCAAAGAAGGTAGGCTGAAGAATAAAAGTACCGATGTAAGCGTGCAATCAAAACCATGTGGAAATGTAAACCAGCCACAGAATCGTTATAACGGAGATGATAAATTTCAAGGTAAAGGAATGTCTGCACAATTGAACAGCCGAGGTCTCTGCGGCTTTAGCCACTGTCCATGCCAGAGACTAGATGACCGTGATGATATCGATGGTGAAATTAAATTGGTGACAGTCATTGCATGATTGCTGTCAAATGTGGAACTTACTCCATCATTGATGCACTGCCAAAGTCTGCCACTTGTACAGTTTAGACCTTTGAGAGTTCAGTCTGCCTCTGTCATCGCTGCAGGGATCTGGAGAGTAGAGATAAGCATAGAGAACAGACCCACAAACTCTCAGGTTTTATGCTTGTTGCCTGGTGAAGGTATGACAGTCTATTCTGAAATGAAGGTTTACAACAGAATGACAGTGCTGTCACTGAACTTTCACAGCAAACTTCTTGGGAATTTACTCAATCGGCCTTTGAAATATTAGCAGAAGATAGGCTAAAATCAAAGGTGTACTGAACTGATGGCGTTATCACCAAAGCTGAATTGCAGACGAGCCTCATAAATACCTGCACTTCTCCAGCTTCCTCTCCCTCATTCAGCTCACTATATCCCTCACTGGAGCTTCATCAATGGGCTTCCTTATCATTTTAATCATACATGGATTCACGGGTACGGGTGCTGTCTGTACGGAGTTTGCACGTTCTCCCCGTGACCGCGTGGGTTTGCTCCAAGATCTTCGGCTTCCTCCCACGCACCAAAGACGTACAGGTATGTTTAGTTAATTGGCTTGGGATTGTGTAAATTGTTAATGTGTGGAGATCGCTGGTCGGTGTGGACTCGGTGGGCCGAAGGGCCTGTTTCCATGCTGTATCACTAAACTAAACTAAACTAAGCTAAACTAAACTAAACATGGAACAGATAACACGGTGTCAGACAAATAACAAATCAAGCTGTCCAGCTCATTTAAATATGTTTTATATACTCTAGTTAATAAGTTATGAACAGTGGGAGCATCATAGGCTTCGATAGCAAAGAGCTATGAATGGCTCATATAAAGCCACTGCTGTTACGTTTTTAATCAATCTTTATTTTCTGGAGGGTTATGTTCTCTTGTTCTCTTGTAGATTTACCTTTTGAACCAGGAATAGAAGGCAACAGTTGTAAATGTGAAGATAGACACCAAATAAAAGTAGGACACAAAATACAAAGAGGAAGAAGATTGCACTTTATTGCCTTCCATCACAGTGAGGAATGTGGAATGCACTGTGGTGGATGTTTATGTTAACATTTATGTGGTTGTATGTCTTGCTGCTTTTCACTTAGTATGGCTGTATGGTTACTCAAGTTTCACCATACCTTAACTGGTACATGTGACAATAAACTGACCTTGAAACCTTGAAACCTTGAAACTGCTGGAGAAATTCAGCAGGACAGGCAGCATCTCTGGAGAGAAGGAATGGGTGACATTTCGGTTTGAGACCCTTCTTCAGGCTGAAAGACTAAAAATGTAACAGCAGTGGCTTTATAGCTCTTTATTATTTAAGCCTATGATGCTCCCACTTTTCATAACTTATTAACCAGAGTATCTGGAGAGAAGGAATGGGTGACGTTTCGGGTCGAGGCCCTTCTTCAGACGTCACCCATTCCTTCTCTCCAGAGATGCTGCCCGTCCCGCTGAGTTACTCCAGCATTTTGTGTCTATCCTCAGTGCAAACCAGCATCTGCAGTTCCTTCCTACACATTTGACTGGATTGAGCCTTTTTCACATTGGCTCCATTTACAAGGTCATGTATTTTCTGGATTAATTCGAACAGCATTTTATGAATTTATTCAGCAGTGGTGACAAACTTGTACCAAGATATGCACTTTGAAATTTCGTATTTTTGTTTTATGTTGACTTTTGCAGTCAATAGCAAGGAGATTCTCATCCCATCAGTCAGCGAGGTCTGTATCAGAACAAGATGCTAGGACAATATTCTAATCTGATGCCTGCTGGACATACTGTAAATGGTTGGGAAACTGACAGGGAAGTTGGCACCTCTCTGGTGTGTACTCACTGGCTGATGAACTGTAAATCTAAAATGATCAACAAAAGTAATTGACATTAACTTGGTTAATTTCCTTTACTGGAGATAGTATGGCACAGTGTTGCAGTGAAGGCGGCTCAGTGGTACATCAGTAGAGTTGCTGCCTTACAGCGCCGGAGACCCAGCTTCGATCCTGCCGACGGGTGCTGTCTATACGGAGTTTGTACATTCTCACTGTGACTGCGTGGGTTTTCTCCAGGTGCTCTAGTTTCCTCCCACACTAAAAAGACATACAGGTTAGTAGGTTATTTAACTTTGGTAAGTTGTAAATTTGTCTTTAGCTTCTAGGATAGTGCTAGTGTATGGGGTGATCGCAGGTTGACGCGGACTCGGTGGGCCAAAGGGCCTGTTTCCGTGCTGTATCTTTAAAGTCTAAAGTCTGAAAGATAGGTTAACGTTGGTGGAAATGTACTCAAATATATCCTTCCAGGAAATATTATTATTAATTATGTCATTACCATTTGATTGCCCTTCACAAACTTTCTTTTTCGGTATAGCCATATTTACATTTATTTGTTGTTGCTAATTTCCCCCTTCCTCTCAGATATTCATTGTTGAAGTATTTAAAAGTATTTCACCCCTTTCAACATCTTCTTTGACTGTCTATTCATTGACAATGAATTCTATCAAATATATGTAATTGTTAAAGAAGGAACTGCAGATGCTGGAAAATTGAAGGTACACAAAAAAATGCTGGAGAAACTTAACGGGTGCAGCAGCATCTATGGAGCGAAGGAGATAGGCAATGTTTCGGGGTGAAACCCTTCTTCAGACTGATAGAGGGTGGGGGGAGGCGGGAAGAAGAAAATAAAAAGGAGGAGGAGGAGCCCGAGGGCTGAGGGAGAGGTAGGAAGGGGAGGAGACAGCAAGGGTTAACGGAATTGTGAGAATTCAATGTTCATGCCACCAGGATGTAGACTACCCAAGCGGAATTTGAGGTGCTGTCCTCCAATTTCCGGTGTTGCTCACTCTGGCCGTGGAGGAGGCCCAGGACAGAGAGGTCGGATACGGAATGGGTGGGGGAGTTGAAGTGCTGAGCCACCAGGAGGTCAGGTTGGTTAGTTCGGGCCGAGCGGAGGTGTTCGGCGAAACGATCGCCAAGCCTACGCTTGGTCTCACCGATATAGATCAGCTGACATCTAGAGCAGCGGATGCAATAGATGAGGTTGGAGGAGGTGCAGGTGAACCTCTGTCGCACCTGGAACGACTGCTTGGGTCCTTGAATGGAGTCGAGGGGGAGATAAAGCAACAAGTGTAGTATCTCTTGCGGTTGCAAGGAAAAGTGCCCGCGGATGGGCTAGAGCGGGTGGGAAGGGAAGAATTGACAAGGGAGTTATGGAGGGAGCGGTCTTTGCAGATGGCAGACAGGGGGGGGGGGAGATGGGAAGATGTGGCGAGTGGTGGGGTCACGTTGGAGGTGGCGAAACTGACAGAGGACTATCTGTTGTATGTGCCGGCTAGTGGGGTGAAAGGTAAGGACCAGGGGGACTCGGCCCTTGTTGCGAGTGGAGGGATGGGGAGAGAGAGCAGTGTTGCGGGGTATGGAGGAGACACAGGTGTGAGCCTCATCTATAGTGGGGGTGGGGAACCCCCGTTCCCTGAAGAATGAGGACATTTGCGATGCCCTGGTGTGGAACACCTCATCCTGGGAGCAGATGCGGCGTAGACGGAGGAATTGGGAAGCAGGGTGGGAGGATGAGTAGTCAAGATAGCCGTGGGAGTCAGTAGGTTTATAGTGGATGTCGGTCAGAAGTCTATCATCTGCGATGGAGATAGTGAGGTCAAGGAATGGTAGGGAAGTGTTGGAAATGGTCCAGGTGTATTTGAGTGCCGGATGGAAGTTGGTGGTGAAGCGGATGAAGTCAGTCAGTTGTGTGTGGGTGCAGGAGGTGGCACCAAAGCAGTCGTCGATGTAGCGGAGGTAGAGGTCGGGGATGGAGCCGTGGTACGCCTCGAACAAGGATTGTTCGACGTACCCGACAAAGAGGCAGGCGTAGCTGGGGCCCATGCATGTGCCCATAGCTACGCCTTGTATTTGGAGGAAATGGGAGGAGTCAAACGAGAAGTTATTGAGGGTAAGGACCTAGGCGGAGGAGAGTATCAGTGGACGGGTATAGGTGGCTCCTCCGGTCGAGGAAGAACCGGATGGCTTTGAGACCATCCTGCTGGGGGATGGAGGTGTAGAGTGACTGGACGTCCATGGTGAAGATGGGAGGATGGGGGCCTAGAGAATGGAATGCGCGGGGATGACGGAGAGTGTCTGAGGTGTCTTGAACATAGGTAGGGAGGGATTTAACCAAGGGGGATAGGATGGAATCAAGGTATGTGGAAATGAGTTCGGTAGGGCACGAACAGGCACAGACAATGGGTAATTATTGTAATTATTGAGGAAGCATTGAGATAAATATGTAATTATTGAGGAAGCATCACAGTTGTTCAGGTTGCTGAATTAACACATAACCACACCCTTCAGAGAATTACAGACACTGAAAAAGTTCAGGAAGGGACAGTCACGGTGGTGCAGGGGTAGAGTTGCTGCCTTACAGCGCTTGCAGCACCGGAGACCCGGGTTCGATCCCGACTACGGAGTTGTACGTTCTCCCCATGACCTGCGTGGGTTTTCTCAGAGACCTTCGGTTTCCTCTCACACTCCAAAGACGTACAGGTTTGTAGGTTCATTGGCTTGGTGTAAGTGTAAAATGTGTTCCTAGTGTGTGCAAGGATACTGTTAATGTGCAGGGATTACTGGTTGGTACGGACTTGGTGGGCCAAAGGGCCTGTTTCCGCGCTGTATCTCTGAACTAGATGAAACAAAACACAATTTCCCCACTACTTAGGATTATGGTACCTCCGCTAGAAGCTATCCTGCTTTGGCCAACCTCAAGCAAATCAAAGAGAGCATTTGGCTCAAGAGGTTCGTAGATAAATTCAGTGAGACATTAGGGAGGCTTTCATATTTGTATTATAGTTACTTAATTTTTCACATCGGCTTCACTGCATTCCTGATTGTGTTTGAAGCAAAATGTACTGTTACACTTCTGCCATCTACTGGCAATGTTCATTTCTCAATCAAAGTATGGAGGTGTACATACATGTAAAACAAATTAAATTCTTAGTGGTATGTTTACTTGATTAATAAAATAAAACAGTTATTTAATTCCTTTCGGACTTTGATTTGGCTGTGTGCATTTGAAACTACATTTCTGTGTGATTTTTGTTGGTATTTTTTCAATTCTTTTGTTGAACTTCCTGTGCCTGTGATACATTTATTTTCCTGTGAGCCACCTTAGTCAGCTCACAGGCTCACAACAGGGAACTTGACTTTCACAGGTTCTGTAATCCATTGAAGCACTTACCAAGAAAGCTGCTGACTCGGCTTATTAGACACAACCTTTACTACCCCCCACAACCATCACTTAGTTTAGTTCAGTTTTAATTTTAGTTTTCGAGATACATCTGCTTCACTGCATTCCTGATTGTGTTTGAAGCAAAATGTGCTGTTACACTCCTGCCATCTTTGATTTGGCCCTTCGGCCCACCGGGTCCACGCCGACCAGCGATCCCCGCATTATCCTAGGTAGACATAAATGCTGGAGAATCTCAGCAGGTGAGGCAGCATTTATGGAGAGAAGGAATAGGTTATGTTTCGGGTCGAGATCCTTCTTCAGACTGATGTAGGTTGGGTAGTTTACACCCCAGTGGTATGAACATTGACTTCTCCAATTTCAGGTACTCCTTGCTTTCTCCCTTCTTCCCACTCCCCTTCCCAGCTCTCCCACAGCCTACTGTCTCCGCCTCTTCCTTTCTACTTCACATCCCCCCCACCCCCACATCAGTCTGAAGAAGGGTCTCGACCCGAAACATCACCTATTCCTTCACTCCGTAGATGCTGCCTCACCCACTGAGTTTCTCCAACATTTTTGTCTACCTTCGATTTTTCCACCATCTGCAGTTCTTTCTTTAACACTATCCCACACACACTAGAGACAATGTTTTACATTTACCAAGCCAATTAACCTACAAAGCTGCACGTCTTTGGAGTGTGGGAGGAAACGAAGATCTCAGAGAAAACCCACGCAGGTCACGGGGAGAACGTACAAACTCCGTACAGACAGCACCCGTAGTCGGGATCAAACCCCGGTCTCCGGCGCTGTAAGGCAGCAACTCTACCGCTGTGCCACAGATGTAAGAATATCCTTGATGCCAATGTCCCCTTGGGAAGCATCCGGACCCAATGGTATATCTGGCTGAGCTTTTAAAACCCACAAGACCAACTGGCTGAAGTTTTTTGTACACATTTTCAACCCCTCTTTACCAAGGTCTGAGAATCCTACCTGCTTTAATAGGTCATCAAAAGTATCGGCGCCCAAGAAGAGTAAGGTGACACAACTTATTGCCTACTGACCAGTGACACTAATGTCCATGTTGATGAAGTGCTTTGGGAAATTGGTTATAATGCCTATCAGCCCCTACCTTAGTATTGACCTGGACCCACTATAATTTGCTTACCACCACATGAATGAACGGTGATGCGATCTCGCTGGCTCTCCATCAGCACTGGACCACTTGGACAATATGAACATGCAATGTGGCGTTCAACACCATCATCCCTCCAAAATTATCTTCAAAGTCAGAGAACTGAGTCTCTGCTCATCCCTTTGCAACTGGAACTTTGACTTGCTCATCAGCAGATCACAATGACAACAGTACTTCCTCCTTGATAACCATCAACACACCAGCACCTTTTGGACTGTGCTCACTGCTCAGTTCCCTGCTCAGATCTCTCGAGACATGGGGGGTGAGTAATGTTGTGTCTCTATTTAAGAAGGGATCCAAGAAAAAAGTCTGGAAAGTATAGATCAGTGAGCCTAAGATCTGTGTAGGAAGAAACTGCAGATGCTGGATTAAACGGAAGATAGACACAAAAAGCTGGAGTAACTCAGCGGGACAGGCAGCATCTCTGGATAGAAGGAATGGGTGACTTTTCGGGTCGAGACCCTTTTTCAGACTGGAGAAGGGTCTTGACCCGAAACGTCATGCATTCCTTCTCTCCAGAGATGCTGCCTGTCCCGCTGAGTTACTCCAGCTTTGTGTGTCTATCTTCGGCCTAACATCTGTATTAGTTAAGTTATTGGAGAGGATTCTGAGGGATAAGATATATTTGAATATACCAAGGCTGATTAGGGATAGTCTGTTTGATTTAGTATGTAGGAGATTTGATTAACTTGATAGTTTTTTGAGGGATAGGGAGAACCAAGAAGGTTGATAAGTGCAAGGCTGCAGATGTTGTCTGTGTTGTCTGCAAAGCCTTTGATAAGGTTCCGCATGCTAGGCTGCTCTAGAAGATTAGATCACCTGAGGAGACCTGGGTAACTACATATAGAATTGGCTTCTTGGAAGGAAGCAGATGGTGATAGTGGAAGGTTGCTTTTTGGATTAGAGGCCTGTGACTAGTGGTTTACCTCAGAGATTGGGGCTGGGCCCATTACTGTTTGTGGTTTGTTTCAACCATTGAGCTGAGAATGTACAAGGTCTGATTAGATAGTTTACAGGTGACACTAAAGTAGATGGTGTCATAGACAGTGAAGATGATTATGTAAAATTACAGCAAGATCTTGATCACCAGGCTAGTAGAGTTTAATGCAGATAAGTGTGAGGTATTACATTTTCGGAAGCCTAACTCGGGCAAGACCTTCACAGTGAATGGCAGATTTCTGGGGAGTGAATGAATGAATGAATGAATAAGTTTATTGGCCAAGTATTCACATATAAGGAATTTGCCTTGGTGCTCCGCCCGCAAGTAACAACGATATACAGTGACAGGAATGACACATAAAACATTAAACATTAATAATAAAACAGTAATTAACAATAATTAAGAATAGTGAACGGCCTGGATAGAGTGTATATGGAGAGTGAATATGGAGAATATTTCCATTAGTGGGAGCATCTGGGACCAGAGGCCATAGCCTCAAAATAAAAGGGCGTACCTTTAGAAAGTTGATGAGGAGGAGTTTTTTTAGTCAGAGGGTGGTGAATCTGTGGAATCCATTGCCACAGAAGGCTGTGGAGGCCAAGTCAGTGGATATATTTAAGGCAGAGATTGACAGATTCTGGATCAGTACGCATGTCAGAGGTTATGGGGCGAAGGCAGGAGAATGAGGTTGAGAAGGAGAGATCAAACAGCCATGATTGAATGGCGGAGTAGACTTGATGGGCTGAATGGCCTAATTCTGCACCTAGTACTTATGAACTTACGAATGTTATAAAGGAGGGGGATCTATGACCACACGAACATTGTAGCGTGAAAGTAACAATATAGGTAGATAGGGTGATAAAGAAGGCTACTGGTACATTGACCTTCATTAGTCAGGTATTGAACATAGAAGATTGAATGTTATATTACAGTTTTACAAAACGTTGGTGAGGCCATACTTGGGGTATTATATGCAGTTTTGGTCACCCAGCTATAGGAATGATCCCATTAAGCCGGAATAAGTGCAGAAAAGATTTACGGAGATGTTGCCAGGACTTAGAGAGCCTGCACTATAGGGAAAGGTTAGCCAGGCTAAGACTTGATTCCTTGGAGTGCAGGAAGCTAAAGGGTGATCTTATGGAGGTGTATAAAATCATGAACGGAATAAATGGCGTGAATGCACTCTATTACGTTGTGTAGAGGTCAAGAACCAAAAGACATAGGTTTAGTGTGACGATAAACACAAAAAGCTGGAGTAACTCAGCGGGACAGGCAGCATCTCTGGAGAGAAGGAATAGGTGACGTTTCGTGTCGAGACCCTTCTTCAGACTGAAAGACACACGAAAGGGATACAAGAGATATAGACGACGATATAGAACAATGAATGAAAGAATTTCAAAAATATAACGATGATAAAGGAAACAGGCCATTGTTAGCTGTTTGTGGGTGAAAACGAGAAACTGGTGTGACTTGGGTGGGGGAGGGATAGAGAGAGAGGAAATGCTGGGGTTACTTGAAGTTAGAGAAATCAATGTTCACACCTCTGGGCTGTAAGCTGCTCAAGCGAAATATGAGATGCTGTTGGTTTAATATGAGAGGGCAAGATTTAATAGGAACCTTGTGGCAATTTTTTTCACTCAGGGAGTGTTGTGTGTATGGAAAGAGCTGCCAGAGGAGGTAGTTAACACAGATATTATAATAGCATTTAAAAGACGCTTGAACTGGCATGTAGGTGACGTTTTTGATTCCTCGGTGGGCGACACGGGCCAAATGCAGGAAAATGGACCTACCTTAGGTGCGAATCTTGGTTGGCATGGACGAGTTGGCCGAAGGATCGTTTTCCATTCTGACTGACGCTATGTCTTTATATCCATGACTGTGTACACAGACGCTGTTACAACGCCATCTTTAAATTCACTGACAATGCCACTGTGGTTGCACAAATAATGCGAATAAGTGATTCAATGTAGGAGGGAGATTGAAAATCTGATTGCATGGTGCCAGAACAATGAATCTCGTCCCCAATATTAGCAATACTGAGGTGATCATTAACTTCAGGAGAATCCACAGGCATGCCTTATCGACGGGATGACAGTGGAGAGAGTCAACGGGGAGAGAGAGAGTCAAGTTCCTGGGCATGCGAATCTCTAAAGATCTGCCCTGGGACCTGTACATTGATGCAATCAGAATTAATGCATCGCAGCCTGGTTTGGCAATACGAATAGCCAGGCAGGAAGGAGATTATAGAGGGAAGTAAGCACAGACTGGCCCATCACAAGTATGACCCGTAAATCACCAAAGGGAATAATAGGAAGTGCTGCCTGAATAGGCGTCCAACATCATCACGGACCCACATCATCCACGCGGTTTCATTGTGGAATTCCTCAGTGGATCATTACTTCAGTGATCAGGGAAATTCTACCAAGTTCTCCAAACTTGATCAGGCTTTTGAATGGTCCTTCTTTAAGCTAAGATACACCTCTACCTCATTGCGGACATTGGACTTTGTTTGTAGTACTGTTGCACTATAATGCCGAGAACTACATTCTGTACTCTATGTCTTTGACTTCACTCCACCTATTGTACTTGAGTTTAGCTTGATTGTATTGATGTATGGTATTATCTGATTTTATTGGATAGCATGCAAAATAAAACATTTTACCGTGCCTCAGTGCATGTGATATTGAACCTTATCTGATATTGATTAATTTAAAGCATTAAGATTAAATTCTTTAACAAAGCCTTTTTAACCCAGCAGCTGAAGGTCAAATGCATCAGTGAAGAGACCACTGCTCTGTGAAGACAACCACTGATAGTTCTCTTATCTTCCTGCAAAAAACAAGTAAGTATCTTTCAATGATCTTTCACTTTACTCCAGACAACTCAGAAAGAAATTTGGTAGATCTTAATTCTAGCAACTTGTAAACATGAGTCAAAGGGTGAGGGTGAGGAGAATAAGATACTCAAGTCTCTCAGACAAGTTGGTTCCTCTCATTATCTGGCCACAGCAGTTTAGTTTAGTTTAGTTTAGTTTAGAGATACAGCGCGGAAACAGGCCCTTCGGCCCACCGGGTCCTCACCGACCAGTGATCCCCGCACATTCACACTACCCAACACACACGAGGGACAATTTACATATATACCAAGCCAATTAACCTACAAACCTGTACTTCTTTGGAGTGTGGGAGGAAACCGAAGATCTCGGAGAAAACCCACGCAGGTCACATGGAGAACGTACACACACTGAACAGACAGCACCTGTAGTCAGGATCGAACCTCGATCTTTGGCGCTGCAAGCGCTGTAAGGCAGCAACTACCGCTGCGCCACCGTGCGGCAGTTTTGAATTTTTTTACAATGAATTCTGTGTTAATTATAGAGATCTCTCATTATCTACCCTCATAGCAATCGAACAACTGTCGTTAATCTTAACCACACTTCTATACATTTCTCAAAAACAGATTTAGTGTGGAAATGGAGATCTATCTTCTCCTTGATATCAAAACAGATCAATACCAACAAATTGGAAGAGAAGGATTATCCTGATAACCTGGTGATAAGGCAGCCAGAGTAATTGTGGTAATACTGAATATGATAATAACTCACTTTCTTATTAGAAGTTTTATCATTGCTGTTCCTGAAATGATTATTAAATGTTTTACTTATATCTTCCAATTATGTTGCCTTCTCATCAGCAAATTGAGGGTAGAGCCATTTCTGTGATGAATTTCCTAATGGCCTCCATGTTGTGATACTGCAGAGCTCTTTTACTGTGTGATAACGTGTAGTCGACAAATGAGCATCATAATTGCACATATTTGCGCTTCGAGGTGATCATTAAAGTTTGCCTGTGGACTACATTTTGTAATATGCGATACTGATCCCATTGAGAGGTGTCTTTAAAGGACAGATTCCAAGCTCAGGCTATTCCTGACACAATGAAAGATGTCTGTAGACCTATGCAGACTAACATCCTTGCATGTGTCATGGTCTAAAGGAAGTAAATGGGAGGTGGTACATTTGATTGGAAGATGTGGGGTGGAGAACCTCAGGGATCTCAGAGTGCACCAAATTCTAAAGTTGTTCCACAGATTACAAGGCCATGAAAAGACAGCAAATCAATCAAGAGGGTTTATTTCTAGGGGAATAGATCTGAGAAATTGGGAACGTGGTAGACCTATCATGAACATTGGCTAAACCATACGCTGAGTATCTTGTTGCTGTGTTATTGCAGTATTTAGGGGCATCGGAGAGGGAGTGGAGAAGGTTTACAAGGATGCTATCAAAAATACAAGCGCACAATATCACAAGGAACAATGAAGATTGGGGATGTGCGAATACAGAATGGTTTTACTTGTGTGGAGGAGCAGAAGTGAAGGCCACCAATATATCAAGGACTCCAAAAGGAAATTCACTAATGTGTTATTCAATTATTGCTACTCCTATGCTTCCCATCCAGTGCACTGTATATTTTCCCTTCTCAATCACTTAATCCCATATAACCATATAGTCACCACCCTTTGTGTGAAAGAGTTGCCCCTCGGATTTACATTAAAACATTCCCCTCTCACCTTAAAGCTACTGTATGTCCCCTGGTTCTTGATTCCCCTACTCCAAGTAAAAGGCTTTGTGCACTTATCGCATCTATTCCCCTCATGATCTTATACACCTCTATAAGATCACCCCTCATCCTCCTGTGCTCCAAGGAACAAAGTCCTAGCCTGCCCAACCTGTCCCTATAGCTCAGGCCCTCGTCCTGGCAACATCCTCGCAAATTGTCTCTACGCTCTTTTAGCTCAACAACATCCTTCCATTTGCAGGGTGACTGAATCTGAACACAATACCCCAAAGACTTGTACAGCTTTAACATAACATCCCAACTTCTATACTCAATGCACTGACGAATGAAAGCCAAATGCAGGCAGGTGGAACTTTTGTAGATGTGGCATGTTGGTCGGCATGGGCAAGTTGGGCCGAAGGGCCTGTTTCCACGCTGTGTGATTCTCTCTCTCTCTCTCTCTCTCTCTCTCTCTCTCTCTCTCCCTCTCCCTCTCCCTCTCCCTCTCCCTCTCCCTCTCCCAGCTGGAGAAGAGTTGGTCATGGCATAATATTTGGCACAGACATTGTGGACCGAAGGGCCTGTTCCTGTGCGGTACTGTTATATATCCTACATAAACATCTCTCTGATGCAGCAGAGAACAACACTTTAGGAGAGATGCGACACCTGTTGCTTGGGACGATTCTGGAGTGAAGGTGAGAGACAAGGTAATCTTGATCTCAATGAAGAGAACATTAATGATGGAGAGCACAGCGTAAAGTCTTCCCTGAACAGGTGACTTTTCATCAGGGCGACATTTGAAAGCGCACCCATTGCCTGAAGCAGCAGAAGTCACTCACTTCAGCAGAAATGATGGACAGGGCACTGTTGTAGAGATGTCTGCTGATATCAATGGCGTGTCTTTAAATCACAAAATAAATTGTAAAGTAGCTTGACGAACAGCGAATGAACCTTCAAAGCCACATTTTTAACATGAAAGCTGAAAAAGGCGGCCAAACACAGTGATAACATCATTAGCTGCAGAGTGCATGAAAGTGTTTGAATCAACTTTGTAATGAGCACTGGTTCTATCAGTTTTAGTGCAATATTTTGTATTCGTGGATTAGATGCCTTTTAAGTGCTATTTGTTCATGAAAATTGAGCAATTTCAAATTTCCAGTGGCTAGTTGCTGGGTATAATTTGCTCTTATGGCTGTTTAATTTTTCTTCTTGCTTTTAGAATGAACAGCAGGGGGAAGGGCAGCAGCTGGCAAGCACAAGACTGTTGGAAATCAAGGCCTGTTATGGGGTTTGCTCATGGAAGGTCTTACTTTCCCTGGGTATTTAGACAGAATGACGACTATCTTTCTCATTGTTTTATTTGCTCTGTTCGTGTTGCATAGTTTGGGTTAAATTAGCAGTAACATTGTTATTTTAACTTGTTTAATCTAAGAACGAAGCATTCAGTTTAAAAATATTTGAGCTCTGATTTTGTTCAGTTTAGTTTACACAGATACATAGATACATAGACAGTAGGTGCAGGAGTAGGCCATTCAGCCCTTCGAGCCAGCACCGCCATTCAATGTGATCATGGCTGATCATCCACAATCAGTACCCGTTCATACCTTCTCCCAGGGCTGCCAACATTGGGTGAGAGTTGAGAGTGAGAAATTGTGAGGCAGCGTAGTGACCGGGGGGAGGGGGGGGGGGAGGAGGTAGCTTTTGCATTTTTCAGCTTCAAATTGTGCAATCTGGTGCATACTGTATCGAGTCTTTTAACTTGCATTTGAATGCAACATTTATGCTTTAAATTGGATTAGGTATGAATAAGGTTAGGCTAAATTACATTCCTAATTACATTCCACAATAGAGCCAGGCTCTGATCAACAGGTGCAGCACATGAATGACTGTATTCATATATGGAAATCAGATTATATTCATGCTGTTATGTATATATATAGAGAAAAACTCAGAGAAACAAAGCAAAAGTCAGACTTCCATCACTGTTCTGCACAAATAAATCAATCAACCTTGTTCAAGAAGGAACTACAGATGCTGGAGAATCGAAGGTAGACAAAATTGCTGGAGAAACTCAGCGGGCTCGGCAGCATCTATGGAGCGAAGGAAATAGGCAACGTTTCGGGCCGAAACCCTTCTTCAGACGGTTTCAACCATACCCTTTGAATATAGAAACAAGACGAAAATAATGCCACATATTCAATCATATATGGTTCAATGAAATTAAGATATATGTGTAAAAATATATATGGAAACAGGCCCTTCCACCCACAAAGTCCACACCGACCAGCAATCTATCATACACCAATTCCATCCATCACACCAGGGACAATTTACAGAAGCCAATTAACCTACAAACCTGCACTTCTTTCGGATATAGGAGAAACCAGAATATCCAGAGAAAACCCATGTGGTAGTAAGGCAGCAACTCTACCACTGCGCCACCGTGCCACCCCACTAAATTATTTTTTCTGCAATATATTTATTATGGTGTCACGTGAATAAAGATGAACACATGATTCTAATTTCTGCCCTTAGTTGGATAACACACATGTCCAGTCATTGTGTTTTATGGCTGGTTTTCAACCTCTTCAGGCTGAAGGTCTCGACTCGAAACATCACCCATTCTTTCTCTCCAGAGATGCTGCCTGTCCTGCTGAGTTTTTCTAGTTTTTAGTGTCTATCTTCAGTTTAAACCAGCATCTGCAATTTTACTTCAGAGTCACGTGAGTGACTACGTGAAGAACGCCGCCAGTGCGCCTGCGCGTCATTACGTCAGACGCCTTGACGCAAACGGACGTGAGGAGCAGAGCTCCTCTAATGGATTTGTAGTTTTTTAACTACAAGGTAAGTAAAAACTTTTTTCAGTATTTTCAGGTCCGTTTACTGTGGGTCTGTGGGGATTTTTTCCACAGATGCCATGGAAAAAACGGGCAGGGGGAAGAGGCGAGCGACTCAGCCGACAGAAAGTCAGGAAAGTCGGGAGTCTGCGGTTAGCGACCAACCGCCTCTAACCCCGGTACAGTCGCCAGCGGTGAGCATAGCGACTGGGGACCTGGGGCAGTCAACGCCTGTCGGGCGCAAGGCCAAGTTCAAATCGAAACGGGCCACGGAGGAGGAGTCCCAGGAAATGGAAATGGAAGAAGCTCCAGGGCTAGATACTGCTTTTAAGCGTATTGCCCAAATGGAAAGCCTGCTACATAGGCTGTTGGAACGAAGCACACTCAGGTAAGAGTGTACTGAAATCCAAGCTGCTGAAAGCAGCTCAACAGCTCCTGGTACAGGGCTGATAGAATGCACCCTCAGGGATGAGGAGCGTGCCACGGGTCATGAGATTTCAGACCCCGACTCTGACGGTGAGGCTGTACAAGGCGAAGAACGGCAGCTGCCAGATGTTCCATCCCTGGCAGTACGATTCGCTGCCCCGTCAGGGTCAGGAGAGCCATTAGGAGAAGAATTGGCCTCCCTAATAAATTACTTGGTTTCCCATCAGCTGGAACAGCAGGAGATGGATGAGAATGCAAGAAAATATGAGTTGAGTATGAGAACTCAAGAATTGAAATTGCAGAGAATATTAAAGCTGCTGGGTTCTGGAATAATTGCTTTTGCCAGAATAGCGGATAAAAGCCAAGAGATGATGGAGTTGCATCAGGAAGCACTGGGGTTGCTATGCAGCACCCACTTCGAGATCAATTGTCTGAGGAAAGGTGCTATACGGCCTACTATGAATCCGAAATTCGCAGCACTCTGCAAACCAAGTAATGTACAATTACCCAACTTACTCTTTGGAGAGGATCTCGGGAGACGTATTAAATAGTTGGAAGATGAAGCAAAAACAGGATTGATGAAAACATCAATGGTTGTAAAGTCTGTAAAGAGGAAGTATCCTTTCAGACGTCATACGGATCCTGGACCAGGACCAAGTCGCTCATTAACGCAGGGACGTAGCTGGCGGCCTGCAGCGGGAGCAAGAACCAGTGGGGGTGCTTCCGGGAGAATCCAGGGATCTCAGAGTACTCAAATGACTCAAGAGGTAGGTGGGCCTGGTTCTCATGGGCACATACTAACCGGATTAAGTCCAAAAGTTGGAGGCAGATTACGTCTCTTCTATAACAATTGGAAGAAGATTACTTCAGATGTGGTAATTCTGAATAATATACAAGGATTTCGAATTGAATTCAATCCAAATTATGATTTGCCTGTCCAGCATGTTCCTAGCAGAACTCTCCATTTTGCACAAAAAGAAGTGATGGAGGTTCAAGCTGCGCTTCAAACCCTATATATAAAAGGTGTTATTGAAGAATCAGTCTACCAAATTCACCAATTTGTGTCAAATATATTCCCTCGATCAAAAAAGGATGGAGGATGTAGGATTATTATAGACTTGACAAGTCTGAATCCTTTTGTTCAAGTTAGACATTTAAAAATGGAGACATTTGTACTGCCAAACAACTTATCTCAGAAGCATGTTTTATGGCAACTATAGAATTAAAAGATGTATATTATTCAGTGTCTGTTCACTTGGAAGATATGAAGTATCTTAAATTTACATGGATGAACCAGTTAGGGCAGTTCAAAGCTGTGTCTAAAGGGTTAACGTCCGCTCCCAGAATATTCACAAAATTGTTAAAATCAATTCTGGGGTTGCTGAGAAGCCAGGGGCATGTACTAATGGCATACTTGGATGATGTCCTGATTATAGGAAGGACAAAACAGTCAACAGAAGCATCTGTTGCAGTTGTGAAATCAACTTTTGAAAGTTTGGGGTTTCTAAATTCATCCAAAGAAATCAAGGTTAACAACATGTACCTCGATTGATTATTTGGGGTTCACAATTGATTTAGCCCAAATGAAAATTACTTTGCCCAGTGAAAAAAGGGTGGAGTTGATTAAAGATTGCAGTAATCTGTTAAACGAGCAAAAACCCTTAATCAGACAGGTGGCTCGAGTACTGGGAAAATTAGTAGATTCCCAGCAGGCCAGTACGGACCATTACATTATCAACAGCTGCAGAGAGTTAAACAACAGGCACTGAGAATGAATGCTGGTCATTTTGATAGAACCATGCAACTAACAACAAATGCTGTTTCTGATCTGCAGTGGTGGATTCTACATGTCTCAAGAAGTTCTGGCAAAGTGCTGATTGAACAACCTTCCATGATACTACAAACTGATGCCAGTGCACTAGGATGGGGTGCAACTGACTTAAGATCTAGCTGCAGAGGCAGATGGAATCAGGAAGAGTCATTGTTATTGCAGACATGGGGAATTAACTATTTGGAGCTTTTAGGATGTTTCTATGGACTCCAAGCTTATTGTTCTAACACAACTAAAAGGCATGTTCAAGTTCAAATTGATAAACACAACAGCAGTTGCCTATAGTAATGATATGGTTGGAATTAAGTCGGTGTCATGTGACAAAATGGCTAATCAACTTTGGTCTTGGTGTATTGAAAAGAACATTTGGATTTCAGCTATCTATTTACCAGGTAGAATGAACACGATAGCAGACACCAGGTCACGAAAGTTCCATGATAATAAAGAATGGATGTTGAATCGAGAGGTATTCAATGATATAGTAATCAGATTTGGAATGCCGACATCGACTTGAATCATCAGCTATCGAGATATGTCTCATGGGAACCAGATCCAGGAGCAGTGGCGATTGATGCTTTCTCGCTACATTGGGGTGGTATGTTTTCATATATATTTCCACCTTTCTGCCGCATAAGCCAATGTTTGCTTAAAATCAGGCAAGATGCTGCTTCAGGGGTATTGGTAGTACCAGATTGGCCTACACAGCCATGGTATCCGTTGATATTAGAATTAACAACACAAATGTTGATGACAGTCCCAAAAAGGAGTAATTTATTGCTGCACCCTGTAACAGGGGAACAACATCCATTATATGATCGTTTGGTTTTGTTGATTTGCAGGTTTTAAGAAGGTCTTTTCTGGGGCGAGGACTGTCTGAGCGTACTGTAGACATGCTTACGGCAGCCTGAAGGAAGAGCACTCAAAAACAGTACCTTTCTTATATTAAGAAATGGGAAGAGTTCTGTGTACAAAAGAATGTGCAATATAGTACTGCAGATATTTCAAATGTTTAGAATTTCTGTCAAAACTTTATTATGATGAAGGTCTGAGTTGTAGTGCAATTAATTCAGCAAGAAGTGCATTGTCCTCATATTTGGTTCTGGATTCAGAAAGAAACCCAATTGAGTCACACCCAATTGTTTCCAGACTAATGAAAGGAATCTTTAATTCCAAACCACCGAAACCTAGGTACATGACAATCTGGGATGTAAGTGTGTCTTTACCTTTGGCCAAGCTCAGTATGAAAGTATTCATGCTTATGGCATGAGTGACAGCACAACGAGTGCAAACACTTGGAAAATTACAAATAGACAGTATGGAAGTAACTGAAGACAAGGTTACATTCTATATCTATGACCTACTAAAGCAAATTAGGCCAGGTGTGACAGGATTTAAAATTATGCTAGCAGCATATCCAAATGATCCTTGTCTCTGTGTTAAGACATATTTGTTACAATACATTGAGGTCACAAAGAATTTGAGAAACACGGAAACTGGGTTGTTGATCACACACAAGAAACCACACAAGAGAGTTTCAATACAGACTATTTCCAGATGGATAAAAGACGTCTTAACAGCTGCTGGTATTAACACTTATATTTTTACGTCTCACTCGACTAGGGCAGCAGAAACGTCGGCGGCCAGGGCAAAAGACGTCCCCGTCGACCATATCCTCGAAGCCGCAGGGTGGTCCAATGAGTTGATGTTTCAACATTTTTACCATCGGCCTATTGTTAATGCGGGATTGTTTGCAGAAACTATTTTAAGTTCTGTGTAAATTCCTCTGGTTTAAAGGGGATCTGATTAATTTCATTATTGAAATGAATTACTGCATTTGTGGTACAAATGTTATTATGAATACTTGATTGATTATTCTCGTTCCGAGTCAATCAATGCAGTGAGAAGCCGGGATTGATCTATGGCATGAAATCACAAAGCTTTAAAATCTTCACGTAGTCACTCACGTGACTCCGAAGTAAAATAGTAAGATTAAACGAGAACTTACCTAAGTTTGAAGTTTGATCTTTATTTTATGAGGAGTTACGTAGGTGATTACGTGCCCACCACGACCCTATCCTCTATCATAAAGGTCAGAAGGAAGTTCTTGTATTACTCGTTTTATTATGAGACTATATTACTTCGGTTGTTGTTTTTTGTGATTTCACACCGCTGCTTTGAAGATTGACGCGCAGGCGCACTGGTAGGGTTCTTCACGTAATCACCTACGTAACTCCTCATAAAATAAAGATCAAACTTCAAACTTAGGTAAGTTCTCGTTTAATCTTACTATTCCTTCCTACACTATTTGTTAAGCAAAACAGGTCCTATTCTCATTATATAATTTTATGATCAGCGTGAGAGCATGAGAGTTTTGTGAAATGCGTGAGTCTCATGCTCAATGCGTGAGAGTTGGCAGCCCTGCTAATAATACAAACATTTTATGCAAGTTCCAATTGTTTGGACAAAAATCACTTAATACTGCTTTATAACAGTTAAGTTACATTAAGACCATTTCAGAAATTATGGCAGTCAACAAAAAATCAACTAACAAATTAAAGCAAACTAAAAGAAAATAACATGTTCCCTTTCCTGACTCTACTTTAACGTTGTTAACAGAGCAAAGCGATATTAATCTCAAGAATCAAAATAGGGAAAGTGAGGGCAATTTTGCTTAAATGGTCATTCTAAGCCTGGCGGCGCGGCCCTGGCTGCAGCGGCTCATCGGCAGTCCCGTTTGTTTGTGTTTTTTGTGTTGTTTATTTTGTTTTGGTTAGTTTTTGGTTCTTAGTTTGTGTTTTGGGGGGGTGGGGGGTTGAAACGGGGTTTGCAGTCTCTCCCTGCAGGGGAATGCGACTTTTTTGTCGTATTCCCCTTCTCTGTCTGCACTGAGGCCTAATGGAGCTGATGACCTCGAGGCTCCGGAGGCAGAGCCCGTCAGGACTCGACCTGAGCTCGCTCCCGTGAGGGTGGTCCGGCTCAGGGCTGGAACAGTGCTCCCGTGAGAGGTTGTGGTGCTCTCATGAGGGCGGCCAGCCCAAGGGTGGAACGAGGCTCCCGTTGGAGCGGCCGAGCTCGGGGAGGTGCGGCGCTCGCAGCCCGAGGGAGGTTCAGCGCCCAAGTCGGGGCGGCCCGGCCGGTGGGAGAAGCGACGCCCAAGTCGGGGTGGCCCGGCCGGAGGGAGAAGCGACGCCCATGTCGGGGCGGCCCGGGGAAGAAGCGACGCCCATGTCGGGGCGGCCCGGCTCGGGGGAGGTTTGGCGCCCATGTCGGGGTGGCCCAGCCCTAGACTGATGACAGCACGGTACTCACGTGAGGATGGCTGGGACGGTGTTCTGGCGGTGGTGGCCTGAGTCCAGGGTTCGGCCACGGGCCAGCGGCTGCGTCTGCAGGACTGGCGGGTGGCAGCTTCAACCACCCCGGGCCGCGGTGTTTGAGCCGCGGGACTGATTTATAACATCGCCCGGGGCGTATCGCCTCAGCGCAGAGGGAGAAGAGGAGGGAAGAGACTGCAGACCTCAGACTTTTGCCTCCATCACAGTGAGGAGATGCTGAGTGGACTCATTGTGGTGGATGTTAATATGTGTTTATTGGTGTTTTTATTGTATTATATGTATGACTGCTGCAATTTCGTCCAGACTTCGGTCTGAACAACAATAAAGGCATATCTATCTATCTATCTATTCAGATCTGCATAGAGTCGGAGTTATACAACATGTACATGGCTGGCCCAATTTGTCCATAATGATCAAGTTGGTATTCTGCGTGCCCAGGTACTGGCTGCCGTTCCCAGATCAGCTCGCGTCCCAGGTACTGGCTGCAGTTCTCAGGTCGGCTCGCCTGCCCCGACCCCGTGAAAATGAATTGAAAAAAACAACGCGTTTTTTCGGGTTACGGGCCGGATTCGGCCCGTTTGCCGTAGGTTGCCGAACCCAGTCCTAGATGTTTGGCCTCATTGTGGTCCCCCCCATGTTTTACAACCAATTCACCTGGTTAGTTCTATCTCCGGCTGCTTCATGTTGTCGGCGGCTGCACATCCAACCAAGAAAGAAGAGAAGAGAAGAGATGCGACGTCACTCACAGCCGGCAACTGACGCTCTTCCCCAGACTGCACAGATCGCTGTGATGTGGCGCAAAAGAGACAAACTGTGCAGGGACTGAAGACAGCGTGAGAATTCTGTCATCAGCATGAGAATTGGCTGAAATGCGTGACTCTCATGCTCAAAGCGTGAGAGTTGGCAGCCCTGTCTAAGGCCATGGTGTGACAACAGACACACAGGGAGACACATACACAAAGGAAGACACACACACACACACACACACACACACACACACACACACACACACACACACACACACAGGGAGACAGACACACACACACACACACGGGGAGACACACACACACAGGGAGACACACACACGGGGAGACACACAGACATGCACACACACACAGGGAGACACACACACACACACACACACAGGGAGACACACACACACACACACACACGGGGAGACACACACACACAGGGAGACACACACACGGGGAGACACACAGACATGCACACACACACGGGGAGACACACACACACAGGGAGACACACACACGGGGAGACACACAGACATGCACACACACACAGGGAGACAAACAACAAACATAGGGAGACACACACACACACAGGGAGACACACACAGAGGGAGACACAGACATGCACACATACACAGGGAGAGACACACACATACAGGGAGACACACACACACACAGGGAGACACACACACACAGGGAGACACACACACACAGGGAGACACACACACACACAAGGAGACACACACAGGGAGACAGACACACAAGCACACACACACACACCTTTTCTTCCCCCTCCCTCAATCCACCCCTTCCTCCCTCCTGCCCCCATCCTTCCCTCTTTCCTCCCCCTCTTTCTCCACTTTTTCCTTTCCTTCCTTCATCCCCTTTCTACATTCCCTCCCCTTGTCTCTCTTTGCCTCCATCCCTCCCTTTTTTTCTTTCCCTCTCTCTCTCTCCCTCTCTCTCTCTCTCTCTCTCTTTCCCCCCTCCCTCTCTTTCCCCGGCTGCCCAATGGGGAGTCTGGCGGGCACGGTGCAGCATGGATTGGCGGCGCTAGCGCTGCCGTGTGAGTTGAAGGGCAGGAGGGTGGGAGGGAGGGAGGGAAGGAGCGAGGCTGCAGCGGTGGCCGGCAGCGCAGCGCTCACAGCCGGCACATAGAGCTGCTGACACACGGCGGCTGCACATCCAACCAAGAGAGAAGAGACGCGACGTCACTCACAGCGTCAACCGACGCGCTTCCCCGGACCGTGCAGATCCCTGGCACGCGGCGCAAAGGGACAAACTGTGCAGGGACTGAACTCAGCGTGAGAACTCGGTCATGAGCGTGAGGGCGTGAGAATTAGCTCCAAGGCGTGATTCTCGCGCTGAAAGCGTGAGAGTTGGCAGCCCTGCTTCTCCCCATATCCCTTGATTCCGCTAGCCCTAAGAGCTCTATCTAACTCTCTTTTGAATGCATCCAGTGAATCAGCCTCCACTGCCTTTTCAGACTGAGAATTCCACAAATTCACAACTATCTGTTTGAAAAAGTTATTCCTCATCTCAGTTCTAAATGGCCTATCCCTTATTCTTAAACTGTGGCCTCTGCTTCTGGACTCCCCCAACATCGGGAACATGTTTCCTGCATCTAGCGTGTCCAATCCCTTAATAATTTTTTTTTTTTTTTTTTTTTTTTAAATAATTTTTTTAATAGAAGTACGGTAGATTACAGTAATGTACAACACGTATATATTAATACATTTTTTGTACCGCTTCACTTTTTTAAACTTTAAGAAAGAAAAAGAAAGAAGTAAGAAAAGTGAAGAAAGTGCGCAAAGGTTGTGAAGTGCAAAAGAGTGTTGGGAAAAGAAAGCCCCTTAGAAAAGAAGTTAGAGAAGGAAGTAAAGTTAGAAAATAGACCCTAGAAAAGAAAGAGAAAGAAAGAAGGAACAATCGCTCTATTATAACTCTTATAACATACTTCATAGAGAAGGAACTACCAACCAAGTCTGTTTTTGTTTTACCTCCCATTACCAGGTCCAGATACCTTTTATTTATTTATTTGTTTTTCTAAATTACTATTGCACCTCATGCTTGTAATAGGTCCAAAAACGTAGACCACGTCTTTTGAAATTGGTCTACTTTGCCTACTAGGAGGAATCTCATCTCTTCCAGATGTAATGTTTCCAACATATTTGATGTCCACATTTTTATTGTTGGTGTGGGCGCATTTTTCCAGAATTTAAGTATAAGCTTTTTTCCCATTATTAGCCCATAATTGAGTAAATTCTTCTGATACACGTTTAATTCAGGAATACCTTCCGATATTCCAAAAATAATCCATTCTGGTTTTGGTACCAGTTTTATTTTGATTAATTTTGAAAAAATATCAAATATTTCAAACCAGAATTTTTGGATTTTTGTACAAAAAACAAAAGAATGTGCTATGGTAGCTTCTTGACATATACATTTATCACAGATTGGTGAGACGTTAGGAAAGATTTTATTTAGTTTGGTTTTTGAATAATATAATCTATGTAATGTTTTAAATTGGATAAGCGTATGTCGTACGTTGATCGAGCATTTATGCACCTGTAATAAATGATTATCCCAACTCTCTTTTGAAATTTTTATACCTAGATCTTGTTCCCAATCTCTTCTAATTCCATCTGTTGTGGGTATTTCTATGTTTAAGATGATATTATATAAGTATGATATTAAATTAACTGATTCCGCCTTTGTCTTCATTGCTTCATCTAGTAAGTCGGAAGGCATATTATAATAATCTTTTGTGTGTGTTTTCAAATAGTCACAGATTTGTAGATATTTAAAATATTGATTATTTTTCAAATTATATTTCAGTTGTAGTTGTTGGAATGATAGTAATTTTGCTAATTCATACAGATCTTCGAGCGTTTTGATTCCCATTCTTTCCCATTGTATAAATGCTTTATCTATGATTGAAGGTTTAAACGATGGGTTATTGACTATTGGTATTAAGAGAGATAGGTTTCTTAATTTTAGATTCTGTTTTATTTGCTTCCATGTTCTAATAGTGCTATATATAATTGGATTTTTATTATAATTTTTATTATTCAAATTTATTGGAGAGAGAATAATCGCTCCTATATTATTCGGGGAGCAATCCCCTTTTTCCATTATAATCCAGTCCACCTGCTGGGCAGAATTGTCCAGCAGGTGAATCATATTTTTAATATTTACTGCCCAGTTATAATACATAAAGTTAGGGAGCGCTAGACCCCCCAACTCTTTTCGTTTGTTAAGGTGTGTTCTTTGTATTCTGTGGGATTTGTAATCCCATATAAAATTTGTAATGTCTGAGTCCAGTTTTTTGAAAAACTTTTTTGGGAGATATATAGGTATTGATTGAAATAGGTAAAGGATTTGTGGTAAGAAAATCATTTTTATAGCATTTATCCTACCTATTAAGGACATCGGAAGTGTTTTCCAAAATTTAATCAAATTATTTAATTTCTTAAGTAGGGGATTATAATTAGCTTTAAACATATCATGGTAATTTCTAGTGATCTCAATTCCTAAAGGGAGACACACACACACAGGGAGACACACACACACACAAGGAGACACACACAGGGAGACAGACACACAAGCACACACACACACACCTTTTCTTCCCCCTCCCTCAATCCACCCCTTCCTCCCTCCTGCCCCCATCCTTCCCTCTTTCCTCCCCCTCTTTCTCCACTTTTTCCTTTCCTTCCTTCATCCCCTTTCTACATTCCCTCCCCTTGTCTCTCTTTGCCTCCATCCCTCCCTTTTTTTCTTTCCCTCTCTCTCTCTCCCTCTCTCTCTCTCTCTCTCTCTTTCCCCCCTCCCTCTCTTTCCCCGGCTGCCCAATGGGGAGTCTGGCGGGCACGGTGCAGCATGGATTGGCGGCGCTAGCGCTGCCGTGTGAGTTGAAGGGCAGGAGGGTGGGAGGGAGGGAGGGAAGGAGCGAGGCTGCAGCGGTGGCCGGCAGCGCAGCGCTCACAGCCGGCACATAGAGCTGCTGACACACGGCGGCTGCACATCCAACCAAGAGAGAAGAGACGCGACGTCACTCACAGCGTCAACCGACGCGCTTCCCCGGACCGTGCAGATCCCTGGCACGCGGCGCAAAGGGACAAACTGTGCAGGGACTGAACTCAGCGTGAGAACTCGGTCATGAGCGTGAGGGCGTGAGAATTAGCTCCATGGCGTGATTCTCGCGCTGAAAGCGTGAGAGTTGGCAGCCCTGCTTCTCCCCATATCCCTTGATTCCGCTAGCCCTAAGAGCTCTATCTAACTCTCTTTTGAATGCATCCAGTGAATCAGCCTCCACTGCCTTTTCAGACTGAGAATTCCACAAATTCACAACTATCTGTTTGAAAAAGTTATTCCTCATCTCAGTTCTAAATGGCCTATCCCTTATTCTTAAACTGTGGCCTCTGCTTCTGGACTCCCCCAACATCGGGAACATGTTTCCTGCATCTAGCGTGTCCAATCCCTTAATAATTTTATATATTTCTATAAGTTTCCCTCTCATCCTTCTGAACCTCAGTGAATACAAGCCCAGTCGCTCCATTCTTTCATCATATGACAGTCCCGCCATCGCAGGAATTAATCTCGTGAACCTACGCTGCACTCCATCAATAGCAAGAATGTCCTTACTCAAATTAGGAGACCAAAACTACACACAATACTCCAAGTGTGGTCTCACTGGGGCCCTGTACAACTGCAGAAGGACCTATTTGCTTCTATACTCAATCCTCTCACTAAGAAGGCCAACATGCTATTAGCTTTCTTCACTGCCTGTTGTACCTGCATGCTTCCTTTCAGTGACTGATGTACAAGGACACCCAGGTCTTGTTGTACTTCCCCTTTTCCTAACCTAACCTGACGGGTTACGTGCACCGAGGTACTGTGAAAAGCTTTTGTTGCATGCTCTGCAATCAGCAGAAAGACAATACTTGATTACAATCGAGCCATTTACGGTGTATAGATATATGATACGGGAATAATGTTTAGTGCAAGGTAAAGTCCAATCAATGAAAGTCCGAGAGTCATCAAAGAGCAAGGTAGTAGTTCAGCACTGCTCTCTGGTTGTGCTCGGATGATTCAGTTGCCTGATAACAGCTGGGAAGAAAGTGTCCCTGAAACTGGAGGTGTGTGTTTTCAGACTTCTATACCTTTTGCCCGATGGGAGAGGGGAGAAGAGGGAGTGGCCAGGGTGCGACTCATCCTTGATTATGTTGCTGGCCTTGCCGAGACAGCATGAGGTATAAATGGAGTCAATGGCAGGGAGGTTGGTTTGTGTGATGGTCTGGGCTGCGTCCTCAATTTGCTGCAATTACTTGCGGTCTTGAATGGAGCTGTTCCCAAACCAAGTCGTGATGCATCCTGATAAAATGCTTTCTATGGTGCATGTGTAGAAGTTGGTAGGAGTAATAGAGGACATGCCAAATTTCCTAAGCCTTTTAAACAAGTAGAGGCTTTGTTGTGCTTTCTTGGTCATTGCTTCAATATGGGCAGATGGAATGTATAAAGCATGTACTGACGCAACCCTACAGCAAAATATCTAAATAAGTAAACGTAGGCACTTTTGTAGTTTTAAGTATTTGTTTATTTCTAAACCATGTACAAAATCTAAGCAATTAAATGGAAATATACACAAAACAGAAAAGGAAAAGGAAAATGTGTCTCTCTATGCCTCTACAACTGCTGCTTAGTAACTTCTCTAAACTGTAACCATATAACCATATAACAATTACAGCACGGAAACAGGCCATCTCGACCCTTCTAGTCCGTGCCGAACACGTATTCTCCCCTAGTCCCATATACCTGCGCTCAGACCATAACCCTCCATTCCTTTCCCGTCCATATAACTATCCAATTTATTTTTAAATGATAAAAACGAACCTGCCTGCACCACCTTCCCTGGAAGCTCATTCCACACAGCCACCACTCTCTGAGTAAAGAAGTTCCCCCTCATGTTACCCCTAAACTTCTGTCCCTTAATTCTCAAGTCATGTCCCCTTGTTTGAATCTTCCCTACTCTCAGTGGGAAAAGCTTATCCACGTCAACTCTGTCTATCCCTCTCATCATTTTAAAGACCTCTATCAAGTTCCCCCTTAACCTTCTGCGCTCCAAAGAATAAAGCCCTAACTTGTTCAACCTTTCTCTGTAACTTAGTTGCTGAAACCCAGGCAACATTCTAGTAAATCTCCTCTGTACTCTCTCTATTTTGTTGACATCCTTCCTATAATTAGGCGACCAAAATTGTACAACATACTCCAGAATTGGCCTCACCAATGCCTTGTACAATTTTAACATTACATCCCAACTTCTATACTCAATGCTCTGATTTATAAAAGCCAGCACACCAAAAGCTTTCTTTACCACCCTATCTACATGAGATTCCACTTTCAGGGAACTGTGCACAGTTATTCCAAGATCCCTCTGTTCACCTGCATTCTTCAATTCCCTACCATTTACCATGTACGTCCTATTTTGATTTGTCCTGCCAAGATGTAGCACCTCACACTTATCCGCATTAAACTCCATCTGCCATCATTCAGCCCACTCTTCCAACCGGCATAAATCTCTCTGTAGACGTTGAAAATCTACTTCATTATCCACAGCCCCACCTATCTTAGTATCATCTGCATACTTACTAATCCAATTTACCACACCATCATCCAGATCATTGATGTACATGACAAACAACAGTGGACCCAACACAGATCCCTGTGGCACCCCACTAGTCACTGGTCTCCAACCTGACAAACAACCATCCACCATTACTCTCTGGCATCTCCCATTCAGCCACTGTTGAATCCATCTTGCTACTCCACCATTAATACCCAACCATTGAACCTTCTTAACCAACCTTCCGTGAGGAACCGTGTCAAAGGCCTTACTGAAGTCCATATATACAACATCCACGGCTTTACCCTCATCAATTTCCCGAGTAACCTCTTCAAAAAATTCAAGATTAGTCAAACATGACCTTCCAGGCACAAATCCATGTTGACTGTTCCTAATCAGCCCCTGTTTATCCAGATGCTTATATATATTATCTCTAGGTATCCTTTCCATTAATTTGCCCACCACTGACGTCAAACTAACAGGTCTATAATTGCTAGGTTTACTCTTAGACCCCTTTTTAAACAATGGAATAACATGCGCAGTACGCCAATCCTCTGGCACTATTGCCGCTTCCAATGACATTTGAAATATTTCTGTCATAGCCCCTGCAATTTCTACACTAACTTCCCTCAATGTCCTAGGGAATATCCTGTCCGGACCTGGAGACTTATCCACTTTTATATTTCTCAAAAGTGTCAGTACTTCCTCTTCTTTGAATCTCATAGTTTCCATAGCTACTCTACTTGTTTCCCTTACCTCACATAATTCAATATCCTTCTCCTTGGTGAATACCGAAGAAAAGAAATTGTTCTATATCTCCCCCATCTCTTTTGGCTCTGCAGAAAGCTGTCCACTCTGACTCTCTAATGGACCAATTTTATCCCTCGTTATCCTTTTGCTGTTAATATAGCTGTAGAAACCCTTTGGATTTACTTTCACCTTACTTGCCAAAGCAACCTCATATCTTCTTTTAGCTTTTCTAATTTCTTTCTTAAGACACTTTTTACATTTTTTATACTCCTCACCTCATTTACTCCATGCTGCCTATATAATTGTAGATCTCTCTCTTTTTCCGTACTAAGTGTCCAATTTCCCTTGAAAACCATGGCTCTTTCCAATTTTTACTATTTCCTTTCAACCGAACAGGGACATAAAGATTCTGTACTCTTAAAATTTCACCTTTAAATGTCCCCCATTTCTCTTCCACATCTTTCCCATAAAACAAACTGTCCCAATTTACTCCTTTTAAATCCTTTCGCATCTCCTCAAAGTTAGCCTTTCTCCAATCAAAAATCTCAACCCTAGGTCCAGTTCTGACCCTCTCCATAATTATATTGAAACTAATGGTATTGTGATCACTGGTCCCGAACTGTTCCCCAACGCATACCTCTGCCACCTGACCCGTCTCATTTCCTAACAGGAGGTCCAGCACCGCCCCTTCTCTAGTAGGTACTTCTATGTATTGCTGCAAAAAACTATCCTGCACACATTTTACAAACTCCAACCCATCCCGCCCATTTACAGAATGTGTTTCCCAGTCTATGTGTGGAAAATTGAAATCTCCCACAATCACTACCTTGTGCTTACTACTAATATCTGCAATCTCCTTACATATTTGCTCCTCCAATTCTCGCTCCCCATTTGGCGGTCTATAATACACCCCTATGAGTGTTGCTACCCCTTTCCCATTTCTCAGTTCCACCCAAATAGCCTCCCTAGAAGAGCCCTCTAATCTATCCTGCCAAAGCACTGCTGTAATATCTTCCCTGATAAGCAATGCAACACCTCCACCTCTTGCCCCTCCAATTCTATCACACCTGAAGCAACGAAATCCTGGAATATTTAGTTTCCAATCACAGCTCTCCTGCAACCATGTTTCACTGATCGCCACAACATCATACTTCCAGGTGTCAATCCAGGCTTTAAGTTCATCCACCTTTCTTACAATGCTCCTAGCATTAAAATATACACATTTAAGAAACCCACCCTCTCTTATTCTCTGTTTATTGTCTTTTTCTTCTCTCTCCCCTACATTTTGAGTCAGAGTGCTTCCATTCTCTGCCTCCTGCCTCACACACTGACTGCTTGCTTTCCCAATTTGAGTCCCTCCCCCAAACCATACTAGTTTAAAGTCTCCCCAGTAGCCTTTGCAAATCTACCCGCCAGGATATTGGTCCCCCTCGAGTTCAAGTGCAACCCATCCTTTCTGTACAGGTCGCACCTTCCCCAAAAGAGGTCCCAATGATCCAGAAACTTGAATCCATACCCACTGCACCAGTCCCTCATCCACTCATTTATCCTCCACCTCGCTCCATTCCTACTCTCACTGTCGCGTGGCACAGGCAGTAATCCTGAGATTGTTACCTTTGCAGTCCTTCTCCTTAACTCTCTACCTAACTCCCTAAATTCTTCTTTCAGGACCTCTTCTCTTTTTTTACCTATGTCGTTGGTACCTATATGTACCACAACCTCAGGCTCCTCTCCCTCCCATTTCAGGATTTCTTCGACACGTTCAGACACATCCCTGACCCTGGCACCAGGGAGGCAAACTACCATCCGGGTCTCCTGTCTGCGTCCACAGAAACGCCTATCCGACCCCCTGACTATAGAGTCCCCTATTACAATTGCCCTCCTCTTCTTTTCCTTACCCTTCTGAGCAACAGGACCGGTCTTTGTGCCAGAGGCCCGGCCGCTGTCGCTGCCCCCAGAACCAATATGTCCTCATCTTGGATAGAGTAGATGTGAAGAGGATGTTTCCACTCATGGGAGAGTCTAGGACCAGAGGCCATAGCCTCAGAGTTAAAGGACGTTCTTTTAGGAAGGTGATGAGGAGGAATTTCTTTACTCAGCAGGTGGTGAATCTGTGGAATTCCTTGCCACAGAAGGCTGTGGAGGCCAAGCCAGTGGATATTTTTAAGGCAGAGATGGATGGATTCTTGATTAGTATGGGTGTCAGACGTTATGGGGTGAAGGCAGGAGAATGAGGTTCGGAGGGAGAGATAGTTCAGCCATGATTGAATGATGGCCTAGACTTGATGGGCCGAATGTCCTCATTCTGCTACTATCACTTATGATCTTACAATATTTTTCAAACCGGATTGAAAAATATTTTTGAACAAGTTGTTTGATTTTTTTCCCCATCTAATTAATCTTGTACATGTTCTGCCCTTTATTTTGTGCTCTCTAAATAGTTTAAAATCTGAAAAAGGTTTGTGTTTTGCTTGTCTTATTCATTGATGTTCAACCATTGCCTCTCTCTACCATTACTATCAAACCTAGCGAACAACGGTGTACAATGAGCATTGGAGGCCACATTGGGAGCAGCTCCAGCCATGACTAGCCCACTGATAGTCCAAGATAGACACAAAATGCTGGAGTAACTCAGCAAGGGTTTATGTTTCATCAGGATCATACAGTTCCACATCTCTATATATGTCAATAGAATATAAGCTGGAACAAATGTGCAGTTGTGCACTTTAGGAGAGAAAATAGGAAAGTATTTTTAAATGCCAACGTATTATGAGTTTGGTATTTGGAAGGATCTGGGCTTTCTGGTACACAAATGTCTGGAAGTTAACATACACCAAGCCATTCAGAAAGCAAACAGTATTTTAGCATGAGGATTTGAATACAGGACAATAAACGGGTTAGTGCAATTATGTTGTGCCTGGGATGGGTTGCTTCTGCAATTATGTATATAGGTGGAGTAGCGGTAGTGCTACTGCTTTACAGCGGCAGAGACCTGGGTTTGATCCTGCTTGTCTGTACGGAGCTTGTACGTTCTCCTCGTGACCTGCATGGGTTTTCTCTAAGATCTTTGGTATCCTCCCACACTCCAAAGACGTACAGGTTTGTAGGCTAATTGGCTTGGTATAAATGTAAAATTGTCCCTACTGTGTGTAGGGTAGTGTTAATGTGCTGGTCGGTGCGGACTAGGTGCGCCGAAGGGCCTGTTGCCGCGCTGTATCTCTATGGTCCAGTCTCCTACCTAAGGAACAAAGAGGGGACAAATGGGGTAGAACCACCCTTTACCAGATTGATTCTTGAGACTGGGGCATTTGTCCATGCAGAAGGCCACAACACTCTCAAGCCTCGAAGTATACCAGGTGACGTTATCGAAAAAAACAAAATTCCTCTGGGACTTCAATTGATATTTTATATGAGAACCAAAACAAACTGCTGGATAACTTTGGGGGGGGGGGGGTGTTGAACAGATTCTATGAAAGGAATTGTCAACATTTTGGGTCGAGGGCCTGCATCAGGACTTGAGTGGAGAGTGAAGATAACTGCTATGATGAGGAGAGAGGCAGGCATGAGAAAAGGGAAGTGGGTAATAGATGGACTGACTGTGGGTGAAGTTGGCACGGGCAGATGGGATGGGATGGGCAGGATGATGGGTAGATGAAGCCAGATTGGGGTGGGGTTAGAACGGGGAGACTGAGGCGTGTAGATGATAGACAGGGACACAAGAGCGACAAATGCTGGTGGTGTCTGGTCAGGAGGAAAGGTGATAACGGGTACAATTTGGGAAAGGGCAGGTGGAACCAGATGGTGGAGGGGATCTGGTGGGTTAATAGCGTAGGTAGTAGGTGCGTGGATACAGGAGGTGGAGGCGGATAAAAATGACAGGTGGGAGCGGGAGATTAAAAAGGAACAGACAGTGGAGAGAGAGAGAGAGGGGTAAACAGGAGCTAAAGGGTTACCAGAAATGGAAAATGTCAGTGTTCATACCTTTGGGTTGTAGACTACCTAGTCTAAATATGAAATGTTCTTCCTAGCAACTGCCCTTGCCCTCTCCCTTAAATGGTTCCCATTGTCAAACGCCTTGCTTATCAGGTTCCAGCACTTGTAGCATCTATGTCCCTGATTCTCACCTCCAGCCTCAGTCTTCACACTTATAGTTCCCTCTCCCTCACTTGCCTCCATCTGTGGCTTGGTTTATTTTCTGAGTCTGCTTCCATCTTTCACCTGCCAGCCTCTCTCTCCCAACTCCACACTTCCTGCACTCCCACCTGTTTTTTTCCTTCTGCTCATCATCCCTCACCTCTCCTCTGTCCACTTATCACCTACTGACTGACCCTGTCTCACCTCTTTCTCCTCTCAGCAAACTGGCTATCTTCTGATTGAATTGATTGAAAGAGTCAGCATGGATACAGGCCCTTTGGCCCACTGAGTCCACGCTGACCATCAAACACCCATTTACACTTGTTAGAGTCATAGAGTGATATAGCGTGGAAACAGGCCCTTCTGCCCAACTTGCCCACACCGGCCAACATGTCCCAGTTACACTAGTCCCACCTGCTCGCGTTTGGCCCGTATCCCTCCAAACCTGTCCTATCCATGTACCTGTCTAACTTTCTTAAACGTTGTGATAGTCCCTGCCTCAACTATCCCCTCTGGCAGCTTGTTCCATACACCCACCACCCTTTGTATGAAAAGGTTACCCCTCAGATTCCTATTAAACCTTTTCCCCTTCACCTTCAACCTATATCCTCTGGTCCTCGATTCGCCTACTCTGGGCAAGAGACTGTGCAACTACCGGATCTATTCCTCTCATAATTTTATACACCTCTATAAGATCACCCCTCATCCTCCTGCGCTCCATGGAATAGAGTCCCAGCATACTCAACCTCACCCTGTAGCTTACACCCTCTCGTCCTAGCACATCCTCGTAAATTTTCCCTGTACCTTTTCCAGCTTGATCACATCTTTCCTGTAACATAGTGACCAGAACTGAACACAATACTCTACATGTGGTCTCACCAACGTTTTATACAACTGCAACATGACCTCCCAACTTCTATACTCAATACTCTGACTGATGAAGGCCAAAGGGCCAAAAAGCCTTTGTGACCACCCTATCTACCTGCAACTCCACCTTCAAGGAACCATGCACCCGTACTCCTCGATCCCTCTGCTCTACAACACTCCCCAGAGCTCTACCATTCACTGTGTATGTCCTGCCCATGTTAGACTTCCCCAAATGCAACATTTGGGGAAGTCTAACCACCTCACATTTCTCAGTATAAAATTCTATCAACCATTCCTCAGACCACCTGGCAAAATCGATCCAGATCCTGCTGCATTCTTTCAGAACCATCTTCACTATCTGCAAAACCACTAACTTTTGTGTCATCTGCCAAGTTGCTAATCTTGCCATGTATGTTTTCATCCAAATCATTGATATAGATGACAAACAGTAATGGGCCCAGCACTGAACCCTGAGGCACACCACTAGTCACAGGGTTCCAGTCCGAGAAGCAACCTTCCACCATTACCCTCTGCTTCCTTCCATGAAGCCAATTTTCTATCCATTCAGCAATCTCTCCTTGGATCCCATGCGATCTCAATCAATCAATCAATCAAGAACTTTATTTATCCCCGAGGGGCAATTCAAACAATACATTAAATCTGCACCGACCGGTCGACCGCATGAGCAGTGACCCGGCAAGGATTGGGTTGTCAGCAGCGATACAATAATAAAGAACACACAAAAAGTAACACAAACATCCACCACAGCATTCATCACTGGTGGAAGGCACAAAAATTTGGCCAGTCCTCCTCCATTTCCCCCCCGTGGGCAGGACCAGAGTCCAGAGTCAGTCCAGGATCGTCTCTTCCTCACCGGAGACCGCGGCTTTAGATTGTTGTGAGCCGCAGGCCGGCGGTCAAGATTTAAAGTCCCCGCCGCAGCCAGAAGCACCGTAGACTGCAGGGCCGGCGGTCGAAGCTCCCCTCCAGGGGTGATGGTAAGTCCATGCCGGACCCGCGGTAGAAGTTGGCCGCGGGCCGCCAGTGATGGCTTCTTCTTCCCCCAGGTCCCCCACGAGGGATCCCGGGCCGTAGACGCCGCACCAGCTGGAGCTCTGCAGACCGCGGCTTCAGGCTGCGACTTCAGGCTGCCGGCTGCCCCAAGCCAGCGAAACGGAGCGCTCCCCTCCAGCGAGCCCCAACTAGGGTTCACCCGCTCCACGCCGAGAGTCCACGCTGCACCCGCCGCTGAAGCCCCGGGCACGTCTCCGGGAAAGGCCGCGCCGATCCTTGATGTTAGGCCACGGGGGAGGCGACCTGGAAAAAGTTGCCTCTCCATGGAGGAGGTGACCGAAGCGGTTTCCCCCTTACCTCCCCACACCACCCCCCACACAAAACACACAAAGAAACATTAAATACACATTTTAAAACATACTAAAAATTTTAAAAAAGTTGAAAAACTAACGCACTGCTGACATGGCTGCTGCCAGAACAGCGCCCCCAACAGAAGATCTAACCTTCTAGAGCAGCCTACCATGTGGAATGCTTTGCTGAAGTCCATATATACATCTTGTCGAATGCTTTGCTGGTCCATATATACAACATCTACAGCTCTGTCCTCATCAACCTTTTTGGTCACGTCTTCAAAAAACTCAAATCAGATTTGCAAGACACGACCTCCCACATAGAAGACCATGCTGATTATCCCTAATCAGCCCTTGTCCATCTAAATGGATTGATATCCTATCCCTCAGAATACTCGCTGGTAACTTTCCAACTACAGATATTAAGCTCACTGGCCTACAGTTCCCAGCATTTTCCCTGCAGCTCTTCTTGAAAAGATGCACAACATTTGCCACCCTCCAGACTTCCGGCACCTTTCCTGTATTTAAGGACGACATAAATTTCAACTAGGGCTCCTGCAATTTCCTCTCTCGTTTCCCACAATGTCCTTGGATATATCTGATCAGGCCCTGGAGATTTGTCTACTTTCATACACAATAGTACCTTCAGTACTTCTTCGTAGTTCTATGTTATCCCACTTTCGCATCCGCTCCCTACACACTTGGGGCAATTTACAATCAACCTATAAATCAACATGCCTTTCCATTCAGTACCATAATCTCTCCATAAAGAGTGAAGAAGATCGGACTTTATTGCCTTCCATCACAGTGAGGAATGTGGGGAATCTGTTGTAGTGGATGTTTATGTTAACTGTTATGAAGTTGTGTGTCTTGGTGCTTTTTTTTTTAGTATGGCTGTATGGTAAATCGAGTATCACTGTACCTTAATTGGTACACATGACAATAAAAGACACTTTGAAGTGCTGATGCAGGTTCTCAAATGAAAACATCGACAACTTCTCTCCCCAATCCTCCCCACACTCCACAGATGCGGCTCGATCCACTCCTATCCTTTAGCAGTTTGTTTTTTTACTCCACATTCCGGCATCTGCAGCAGTATCTAATATTTCATACAAAATGCAATTACACAGTATAAATTATATATAGCCATTCATGTAATGTTTGTAAAAACATATTTATTAGTGCTAATGATGTTTTCATGAACAAATGATATAATACAGGTACAAATAAGATCATTGGTGCTAACGTAAGTAGCAAACTACTGTGAAAGACATTTCAATGTAACTTCTCTTGCAATGACATTTGATTTTACTCCTGAACCTTGACCTGAACAAACTTTTAATAAGAAGCTTCAGAAGCCACAATGTTCTGCTTATAAAGTTAACAAAAATACAGATTGGCTTCAGCAAACAAATTCAATTGAATTTGGCAGGTACTGTAATAATTTCACTGCTTAGCCTTATGATGTCTTTGTAAATGAACACATAATAATGCAGGTGTGCTGCGATGAAATATCCAATATTATGGTCCTCTTGTGGAACACAGAGAGAATGGTTTGAGATTGAACTGCCAGTCTGCAAACTGGTTATTCACCATTTCTATACCTTAGCTATGTTAAAACACTTCACTTTTGCGTTGCAATTAAATACATTGACTTCGTGGACATTCTCTACACGGCAAACAATGATCAAAAAGTGTTCAAGTTGTTGAATTATCTGAAATCAAGTGTTCAGAGTTGTTGTACATAAAAGCTTGTGTGTATTGTGCAAGATCTACAAGGAATCATCCTAAAGGCATTAAATGTTTCAGTTTCCACAGGACTAGTGGTTTTACAGCACTCCGATTTTATTTTATGTTCAAGATGAGATTTGTCTTTGCCCTTCTGCTGATGCCTGTAACTGTTTTTGAAAATCAGACAATATTCTGAAGGTTGTTTGGCTCATAAAACCAAAATGGTTTGGAACATGGAGTAGCACCGTTGGAAACCTGCTTTGCATGGCTTTTCTCTGGTCTTCCAGGAGTTGTCAACTTTTCAGGGGTATTATTCTTTTCCTTAGCTTCAGTTCATCTGTCAAATCAGGAGATCCGTGTATCATGAAAGGTTGACTTTGAATTGTGGGGTGTAGAGGTCACAGAGTTAATCTATCTATTTTGTTCCTCTCGCTGAAAATCATAGCACTAGAAATCATCACCAGTTTAATTATATTTTGTTCAACAGAGAATGGCTATAAGGGTACTGTTATGGAATTGCAGTTAGCTATTTTTCTTTCTAATACTCCATGGCCATTTGCTCACACTACTGCGGTAACACTATTCTTAACTGGTTATCTATTAATTTAATTTTCATTCACATAAAGTCATATGCTTATCACTTCAGATGATTTACATAGTGGAGTCCAGGGACACATACAATAGCTGGGGCCTAAAGGCAGGCCCTTCGTATCATTCTAAGTGCAAACTACCAACACACACATTTATATAAAACTATCCTGGCACATCCCAATAGCAAAATATAGAAAATGCTCTCAGGATTTTCAATGCTCTTTTCGACCTGTTTTTGGTAAGGAAGGAATTCACAGTTTGCTACAGTGCTCTTCGGTTCTGCTTGAAGTCCTGTTTCTGAGAGACAAAATCACAGATAATTGTCACCAGTTTAAAAAAAGAAAGAGACTTACAAAAACCTCATAAATTATGTAGTAAATGGTTTTTTTCTTTATATTAATAATCCACATGTCGAAAAGTGAACAGTACATAGGATAATTCTTTCCTCCTTTTATTATTTTTTTGTCTGATTGAAGAAATCTAATGAATGGCGCCTGTTGAAGTTGTCGGCTCATTCGTATGGATAGTGCAGTTGGCTGGAGTCTGTATAGCAGTTTTTCCACCTGGTGAAACTCTGTAGCCAGCAGAGGACAGAAGCTGATGCAGCAAGCAAAACGTTATAATTACTCTGCAAGTAGTGATCTGTTCCTGGAGTTTCATACTCAGACTATCTGGTCGTCTGCATGTTTAAGTCTTCCACTGAAGTTCTTCACCTTCCTGCTGACTTTCCAACAATTATTTTCTTCAGTTCCTCCCCCTTCTGTCATCGTAATTAATTCAGGTTATTTTTGCTTTTTGCTTTTTTTTAAAGAAAAAAAAGAAAAAGGAAACGTCATCGATGGTCCAGGTTACTTTTTGATGTGGAGGGTATCCTGGAATTTTGTACTCGTGTATCGTATATGGAATCCCTTCTTATTAATTGTGTCATCAGAATGAAAATGGAGCAAAATGGCATTTCCTGTTGAATACATTTCTTCAGGTGGCTGCAAGAAAATGGAAAACAAATTAACTTTAAAATTAAAATTAAATTAAATCAGAGTAAGGCTGATCACAAATTGGAGAAATGGCATCTCTTATTTCACTTGGGCAGCTTACAGCCCAGTGGTATGATTATTGATTCCTCTAACTTCAAGTAATCCCTGCACTCCCACTCTCTCCATCCTTCCCCCACCCAAGTTGCACCAGCTTCTCGTTCTCACCTAGCAAACAGCTAACAAAGACCTGTTTTCTTTATCATCATCACTTTTTTGCATATCTTTCATTCATTTGTTCTATTTCTCTATACATTGTCTACACCTCTGGTTTCCCTCTCCCCTGACACGTGTCTGAAGAAGGGTCTCGACCCGTAACATCACCCATTCCTTCTGTCCAGAGATGCTGCATGTCCCGCTGAGTCACTCCAGCATTTTGTGTCCAAATTAAATTTACCATCGACTGCCTCAAAAATGAATGCTAGTGCCATCTAATACCTAACTGTTTCTATTCACATGAAATGAAACCCATCAAGGCAATTCTCAAGAACAAGTCCACCAAAGAGTTTGATAGCACATAAAGTAGGTGACATTACCAAAATCAAATAATAAAATATAATGTGCATCTTACAGGAGGCAGAGATGGTGTTAGGTTTAGGGAAGAAAGTCTGGAATCTGCAGTCTGAGCAACTAAAGGAATGAGCTGGGGTTGAGGGGGGGGGAGGGAGTGGGATGTCCAAAAAGCCCAAAATGAAGATTTTATAGAGATTGTTAAGAGGTGGGGGGGGGGGGGGGGGGGGGAGATGGAATTAGCAGTCTTTGTGAAAGAAAGCATTATGGAGCCAGACACAAATTTTAGGGTTAAAAAGGATACCCAGGATGTGGTCTAGACCCGAAACGTCTGAAGAAGGGTCTCGACCCGAAACGTCACCCTTTCCTTCTCTCCAGAGATGCTGCCTGTCCCGCTAAGTTAATCCAGCATTTTGTGTCTACCTTCAGTTTAAACCAGCATCTGCAGTTGCTTCCTCCACATTTCATCTGCTGCACTGCAAAATCTTTTCAAGGTATGTTTACTTTGAAGAGGTTCTCCTCCTCTCTCCAACGAGAGTTCTGCAACACCCTCTGTCGCTGCTCCCCCTCTGTGATTCCTCCTGATCTCCGACTACTTTTTTGCATGTCTTTTATTCATTTGTTCTCTATCTCTCTACATGACAATGTCTCTTGTTTCCTTTTCCCCTGACTAGTCTGAAGAAGGATCTCGACCCAGAACAATGTGCTTTATCAAAACATCTCTCAATTTTAGTTTGGGACTAATTAGCAAAGTCCATTAGCAAATTAAAAGCAGAATTAAAATTAAAAGCAAATTAAAAGCAGAGGAAGGGGTTCGAAAACTGATAGTGAGATAGATTGGTATGTCATCATCATTTTCTTTCTTCTTCTTCGGCAGTCACTTGGGATCAAAGATGACTGGTTTCCACTCTGGGTTTGTGGGTTTGGAGGTTTTGATCCCAATGTAGGAATTGCCCTTTGTTGAAAGGAAGGGGAAAATGGTGGCTGACTGGGTCAGTCGAGTGGAAAAGTTCTAGCTGAACCTTTATTTCCTTCATCATCTGGTCCAACTATCGGTCATGGACCAGAGCTTTCTAAGAGTCAATGAGAATGTTGCATTTTTACTGGAAGCGTTGAAAACATCCTTGATTTTTTTTTTTTTTTTCAGATTGGTAAGGTCCTCTGATGATGGAGCAGAGTGTCTCCACTTTGGGGGCCTGGTGCCAGGCAGACAAACAATGCAGCCAGCCCAATTTAAGTGTACCTCGATGCGTGGACGTTAGCCTGAAAATGGTCTGACGAGATTAATTTGTCCTTCCTGGGAATTTGGAGGGAACATCTCATCAAGTGAACTCCAAAACAACCATCTGGGTCGCTGGACTGGAGGGTGAGATTGTCAACCCCCCCCTTCAGATTCCCAATCTCAAACACATGCTGCCCTTAGCCCGACTGTGGTGCAGATGAGATGGTCATCCATATCCCTAACAATGTATACCACAAAGGTCCAGAAGGTGATGCAATGGATCTTTGATGAGGATTGTGTGGAGCAGCTGCTTAGCTTAAGATTCTGAGCTCAACATGGTCATAAGGTCATCATGTGATAGGAGCAGAATTAAGCCATTCGGCCCATCAATTCTGCTCCGCCATTCAATCATGGCTGATCTACCTCTCTCTCCTAACCCCATTCTCCTGCCATCACCCCCTAACCCCGTAACAAGCATTGCCCAGGGATGCAGATGTAGCCAAACAATGACAGCCTTTGGGAGAGCCTCAAATCAATGAAAAATACACGTTGATCACCACCAATACACGTTGATCACAACCTAGCACTTTTCAAGGTGCGGCAGTATATGTTGATTGAATCACAGTCTAATTTCCTGCACCAATGCACACGCAGGGATGTGGGCCAGTGCAACTGCCTCTCAAATGTCTCACTGGTGTTTAGGTCATAAGGTCATAAGTGATAGGAGCAGAATTAGGTCATTCGGCTCATCAAGTCTACTCCGTTATTCAATCATGGCTGATCTATCTCTCCCTCCCAACCGCATTCTCCTGCCTTCTCCCCATAACCCCTGATACCCGTACTGATCAAGAATCTATCTATCTCTGCTGTAAAAACATCCACTGATTTGGCCTCCACAGCCTTCTGTGGCAAAGAATTCCACACATTCACCACCCTCTAACTAAAGGATGAAGCAATGGCATTTTAGGAAGTTTAGGAAGTTCATTATGTGCAATAATGCAATTATGAATTGATGTGCGGCTGCAAGATGTAAGGTGACGCATTTTGGGTGGAATAATAAACATCTAGCATATTCACAATGAGAAGAGTCTGCACCCTTGGAACTCACATAGTTTCCACAGTAAAGGGAGCAAGATCCAATCGCACTTTGTAGCTTATATTTGTGTGCAATTAATTTAACCCTTGGATTACCTTAATGCATACAAATGCACTGAATTGCTTGGCCAAGGATTGCATGACATGTCCTGATTGTACTTTTGAACATTTTATGAATGAAGTATATTTTTGGTATCAATAAAGTTTCAGAGTAGCAAGTATTAACTGGAACGGTCAATGCATAGATTCATGGGAGAGACTCTGCAACGGTATCACAAGAAAAGGAAGCAAAACAGAAAATAAGAATTGTGGAGTCAGGAAGAAGGAAAAGCCCACTGTGTATATTCCAGCGTAGACAAAAAATGCTGGAGAAACTCAGCGGGTGAGGCAGCATCTATGGTGAAAAAGAGTAGGCGACGTTTCGGGTCGAGACCCTTCTTCAGACATCAACCTACCCCTTATAGCACTCCCTTGTTTAGGAAAATCTGCCAAGAGGAAGAGTTTCTCACAGTCTACCCTGTGTAGTCTTCAATCATGTCATTCTCCACAGAGAGAAACAAATGCACCCTATCCAATTCCTCTTCGCAACTGAAATGCTCCATTCCTGGCCATTTCTGGTGAACCTCATCTGACCTCATCTGGAATAGTCTTCACCCTACCATAGTTACCCAACCAGATGCAACTAAATTTAAGGTAGCTCTTTCTTCCCAAAAACCCTTTCTGGCTTAAGTCCTCCCTCCACCACCTCCAGTTTAAATTCCATTTGGAATATTTTGGAGGACCAAGAAACCAAGAAACCCTCTACAATGCAATCATGGTCTTACTGCAGTGCATTGACAAAAACTGCATACAATACTGAAGCCGTGGCTTAATTAATATTTTACATCACAGAAGCATAATCTCCTTGCACTTTTTTAATGTGTTCTGGCTAATAAAGGCACTTATCCTTTTGACATGTACACCGAGGTTCCGAGGTTTCTCAGGAATTCCAAGGTGCAGCCTCTTCTCATTGTGAATATCCTAGACAAGATGTAAGGTGACTCCCAAAATGAGTCACCTTACATCTTGCAGCCGCACATCAATCCTCGGCCATTTCTCTGCTCATCTTATCAACTGATCAATGTTGATCTGTATTCAAAGACAACCCTCCTCGCCGTCAGGAGAACCATTAATCTCGTGGTATGTCGACCGTGTCAATGGCTGCAAAGCTATCAAGAAGGATAACGTGGGAATATTTACCAATGTTACATTCACATGGAATGCCATTTTGATTCTACAGATACCTGGTTGATGTCATCTAAATGTAAGAGTAATTAAGGTAATCCAGGGGTTAAATTAATTGCACACAAATATAAGCTGCAAACGCGAATAGATCTTGCTCCATTTAATGTGGAAACTATCCTGTTGAAGTGCAATATCAATACAGGCAGTGAGCCAGGGAAGGAAAGGTTAAGGTTCAGTGATCAAAAGCTGAGACTAAAAGAGAGATTTTAAGGAGGACCATAAAAGGAGTCGAAGGATGTTTAAAGCCTTCGGGATGAAAATTTTGAAGTGAGGTGCCTGCCCAGCTGGTTGAGCAAAGAACAGAGGCACAAAAAATACCGAGGAAGAAAGAAGGCTGGAAAAGCTGGCGAAGAGTACACATAATTGCAGGATGTTAGCGACAGCAAGATCGGTGGCCTTGGAGGGATTCAAACATGTGGAAAATGTGAAGTTTGATATGATTATTAAAAGCAGCATCTGAAACTTCCACTATTTTCTGTCTAATCAAATCTTGAAAAGTATGAGATTTATTTTTATGATTATACCGCATCACAAGGAATAGAATGTCCTTTCGCTGCAGGTTTCACGGTAGCTGTAAAAATTGTTCTCCTAAATTCAGTTATTAGCAGAAAAAATCCAGAGCGAGAGATCAGTTTGAAAATGTGATTGTTTGAAAATCTGATTTCTGCTAAAAGCAAGTCTGGTGCAACTATCATGAAGCTGGTACTTTGTCATGAAATGTATATGTGCTTTAAAAAAGAAAACAACAGCTACTGATCTACTCTGACCTTTGGTGACTCCAGTTCCCCATAACACCGGGCGGCACAGCGGTAGAGGTGCTGCCTTACAGTGCTTTTACAGTGCAAGACACCCGGGTTCGATCACAACTATGGGTGCTGTCTGTACGGCATTTGTACGTTCTCCCCGTGACCGCATGGGTTTTCTCCGAGATCTTCGGTTTCCTCCCATACTCCAAAGACATACAGGTTTGTAGGTTAATTGGGTTGGTGTGAGTGTAAATAGTCCCTATTGTGTGTAGGGTAGTGTTAATGTGCAGGGACAGCTGGGCGGTGTCGACTCGGTGGGCCGAAGGGCCTGTTTCTGCGCTGTATCTTTAAACTAAACTGAATGTGTCCCGATCCGAAACCACAGCCTGTGCAATCCCTCCACATGTGCTGTCTGACACGCTAACGTACTCCAGCTCTTCGTGCTTTACTCAAGATTCCAGCATTTGTAGTTTTTTATGTCTCCAGATTCACCAGGAGGTTGTCCGTTTTGAACCAGTTCCGTTATCAGGATAGATTGGATAGGCTTGGTTTGTTTTCACTGGATCAGAGGAGGCTGAGGTGTGATTTAATAAAAGTAGACAAAATTATGAGGGGGACAGGTGGAATGGCCCTTTTGTCCCATGGTGATGACGTTAAAACAAGGGAGTGGAGATGTAAGGTGAAAGGTAGGAGGCATGAAGGGGATCCGAGGGGGACACAGAGTGAGAATGAATGTCCTTCACAAAATAAAACAGCAGCTCTGACCTTCGGTGAGTCCAGTTCCCCAATAACAGATCAATCCAACGTTCCCTGCAGTCTTGTCAGAGTCAATCATCGTGTATCAGAGCTGTTGTTTTCTTTTGTAAGGGACATTTACATTTAATCTTGAATGCACTGCCCGAGCTGTTGTTGGGGACAAGTACTCTCACAACACACGAAGCATTTCTGATTATCAAGACATGGAATACTAGTGTCCAACTGCATGTAAATGGGGTTAACATAGCTAAGAACAGTGAATAGCATGGACTTGGTGGTCAAGGGCCTGCTTCTGTGCTGTATATGACTCTCTCTGCGACCATAACTCAAGGAACCCCCTACTTGATAGTGCAGTGTGAGCGTCTCCACTACAGGAATTACAATGACTCAAGAAGGCAATGCATAACCATCTCAGGGTCGCTATAGATGAACATTGAATGGGTATCTTGCCAGCATTAGCCACCTCACAAGAAGGTATTACAAAAAAGATACTAGATCATGCAGTGACCATCCTTAAAAGTCATACTTTAAGCTTTACTTGGTGTGTGGAGGTATATTTCTAAGATCTTTTACTTCATTTCAGTGATTGCAATTTTTTTTTTGTTTTAGTAAACTGGATCACTTTAAAACATGCATATTAATTCTAAAACATCATAAAAGGTGTGATTCGGTAAACTCAATATACGTGCATGCGTATGTGGTGTATGTGCGCGCGTGTGCATGCTTACCGACATACAGTGCCTTCAGAAAGTATTCAGACCCCTTCACTTTTCCACATTTTGTTACGTTACAGCCCTATTCTAAAATTGATTAAATTCTTTTATTAATCATCAATCTACACAATACCCCACAATAAAAAAGCGAAAACAGGTTAGAAATTTTTGCAAAGTAATTAAAAAGAAATAACTGAAATATCACATTTACATAAGTATTCAGACCCTTCACTCAGTACTTTGTTGAGGCACCTTTGGCAGCGATTACAGCCTCAAGTCTTCTTGGGTATGATGCTACAAGCTTGGCACACCTGTATTTGGGAAATTTCTCCCATTCTTCTCTGCAGATCCTCTCAAGGTCTATCAGGTTGGATGAGGTGCGTCGATGCACAGCTATTTTCAGGTTCCTCCAGAGATGTTCGATCGGGTTCAAGTCCGGGCTGTGGCTGGGCCTCTCTAGGACATTCACAGACTTGTCACAAAGCCACTCCTGCGTTGTCTTGGCTGTGTGCTTAGGGTCGTTGTCCTGTTGGAAGGTGAACCTCCGTCCCTGGTGAACTCCAATCAAGTTGTAGAAACATCTCAAGGATAATCAATGGAAACACGATGGACCTAAGCTCAATTTTGAGTGTTATTACAAAGGGTCTGAGTACTTATGTAAATGTGATATTTCAGTTATTTCTTTTGAATTACTTTGCAAACATTTCTAAATACCTGTTTTTGCTTCTTCATTCTTGGGTATTGTGTGTAGATTGATGTTAAAGAAATGAAATTAATCAATTTTAAAATAAGGCTATAACGTAACAAAATGTGGAAAAGTGAAGGGGTCTGAATACTTTCTGAATGCACTGTACATGCATTTATACAATCAGCAGCTTTGTAAGTGACACTCTGCTTCCACTGGCGATGTCTGCTCCACAGCCTCCTCAGCTGGCGATCTCCTCTCCCCAACCTCCTCTCCATAGCGACCAACATTATCGTTCCTCATCCCTACACTGCCCTATTCCATCCCCTCCCCAAAATCCACACAGGTCTGCCCTGCCAGACCCATTGTTTCTGTCCGTTCCTGCCCCATTGAACTAATCTCCAAACATCTTGATTCCATCCTACTCTTCCCTTGCCCAGTTCCTTTCCACCTACACATGGGACATCTCGCACACACCCTTCACCTCTTCAATAACATTCAGTTTCTAGGCCCCATTGCCTCATCTTTACCAAGGATGTCCAGTCTCTTTACACCTCCACCCGCCACCAGGAAGGTCTCAAGGTCGTTCCAGTTCTTCCTCGACATAATCAACTTCCTTCTACTCATACTGTCTTCCACCTGGCAGAACTTGTTCTCACCCTCGAAAGCTTCTCTTTTGTCTCCTCTCATTTTCTCCAAGTCAATGGTGTCTCCATGGGCACCCTCGAGGCCCCCAGCTATGCCTGCCTTTTCATAATTTCTGTCGAACAGTTCTTGTTCAGGGCGTACAATGGCACCATCTACAAATCTTTCTCCGCTACATCAAAGACTACATCAGGGCTACTTCATGCAGAACTCGTTGATTTAATTAATTTCACCATTAACCTCCACCATTAAACTCACCTGGATTTTCTCCGACACCTCTCTCCACTTTCTTGATCTCTCTGTCTCCATCACAGGACACTCACTATCGACTGATGTCTACTACAAACCTACCGACCACCAGTTATCTGGTCTACACTTCCTCTCACCTTGACGGTATTTCCTATTCTCAATTCCTCCGTCAATGCCTTATCGACTCCCTAGATAAAGCTTTCTATACTAGGACATCCAAAATGTCCTCTTTCTTTAGTAAACATGGTTTCTCCAATACTATCATAGATGGATCTCTCACCCATGTCTCCTCTGTCCCAAAGCTCTGCTCTCACTTCACCTGTCCCCAGATGGAACAAGGATAGAGTTCCCCTAGTCCTCATCTTCCACCCCACCAGCCTTCGTACCCAACATATCATCCTCCGACATTTCCGCCTCGAATGTGATCCTACCACTAATCATATCTTCCTATCTCCACCCTTTCCACCTTCCATAGAGACCACTTTCTCCGCAACTCCCTTGATTCACTCATCCCTTCCCAACCCAAACCATCCCCCTCCCTAGGCACTTTCCCCTACAACCGCAGGAGATGTAACGCCTGTCCCTGTACCTCCTCCCTCGTCTCCATCCAGGGACCCCAGCAGTCCTTCCAGGTGAGACAGAGGTTCACGTGCACCTCCTCTAACTGCATCTGGTTGTCCCAATCTGGCCTCGTACACATGGCGTGACCAAGCATAGACCAGGTGGCCATGTCACTGAAGTAAAATTAATCAATAATTTACCGTTTTAGATAAGAAACAACGGTTATACATAATACATGTCCATTTAAGTCAACTTGATTCTTACCCCTGATCCACAGAACTGTCCAAGTCTTGAAGCTGTGGTGTCAAATCCATCAAATAGTTCAATAAAGTCATAGCCACAATCAGCTTCCACTTCCACTTCAAACGTCTGGAAGGATAGCTCCACTCCATAACCTTTTTCCGCTATAATCTGCCATTCACAGTCCACTTGACCCGGATAGTTATTGTCCCCAAATTGTGCGTGGGAGTACAGATCCTTGGATTTAATCTCTGCCCGAAGTCTCCCGCCACATTCTGAAACAAAGAATTTACACTCATGTGACTAATTTTGTCCTGCTTCACATCTCTTTGCAAGATCATAATAAAGGACTATAGGGCCTGTCCCACTTAGGCTATTTTTTAGGCGACTACAGGCGACTAGGCTGTCGCCACATGATCGCCGGGTGTCGCCTGTATGGTCGTGAGTAGTCTTCACGGTCGCCCAAAGAGTCATAGTGTCTTTCTGGTCGCCGCTGGATTTTCAACATGCTCAAAAGATTTCGGCGACAGTGGCTCGACGCCAATGAGCGTAGCTTGACTTCTCATGACGTAGGTTCTGTCGTAGGTTGTCGCCAGTGCTGAATTCGGTGAATTCCATTGGTGACTACCTACATCAAGCTACATCAACCGGTGACAGGTGCCGGCGACTAAATTGTTTTCAGTTGTCGCCGAAAGGGTTGTAGCTTGTCGTAGCTTCTCGTGGGTGGACGTAGGTTGACTTTGGTTGTCGTAGGTTGTCGCCTGTGTGGTCATCGGTTGTCGTCAGTGTGGTCGTAGGTGGACGTCCTAATGGTTCGCCGGTTGTCGGTAGTTTGCCGTAGCTTGACGTCGACTGGGCGGTAGGTTGTTGTAGACATTGTTGTAGGGGGAGGGCCCAGTCCGCGGATTTTCGGCGACCTGCTATGACTATGACAGTTGCCGGCAGTCGTCTAAAAAATAGCCTAAGTAGGACAGGCCCTTAAGTAATCCTGTCTCTTTAGTCCCCTCATTCAGAAACAACTTAATGCTTCACCATAATAATATCTTAACAGGGCGATGATCCTATTTATGAAGTTTATAAAATCTGTTCTCGGTTTGAGACATGACATTAACCTTCCTTCCACAACTCATTTCAAAATAACAGCAACTAATATTCAACTTAAGCAAAAATCAAATAGGAAATCAAATTTTAGGAAATCAAACATAACAACATAACGGGTGGCACGGTGGCGCAGCGGTAGAGTTGCTGCCTTACAGTTGCTTGCAGCGCCGGAGACCGGGTTCGATCCCGACTACAGGTGCTGTCTGTACGGAGTTTGTACGTTCTCCCCGTGACCTGCGTGGGTTTTCTCCGAGATCTTCGGTTTCATCCCACACGCCAAAGACATACAGGTTTGTAGGTTAATTGGCTTGGTGTAAATGTAAATTGTCCCTAGTGTGTGTAGGAAAGTGCTAATGTGCGGGAGGAATGCTGGTCGGTGTGGACTCAATGGGCTGAAGGGTCTGTTTCCACGCAGTATCTCTAAACTAAACATCTTAAATCCAGAAGCTTGCACTTGGAGGTTATCAGGAGCAACCTCAAAGTGCAAAGGGGGCTGGCGAGGCAGATGGGGTGAGGGAGAGCCCAAGGCCTCACCTACTGAAAGGTAGTAGAAGCCATCCAGTGACTAGAATTACCTGTGCAAGGAATTGGCCTCAGAAAAGTACAGAAGTACAGGGGAAGTTCTAGAAACAAGGAAGGATGTTTAAGCAAGCAAGCGGATTTTAAAATCAATGTGTTGATGAAGTTGGAGGCCATAAACAGTGTTATTGCTAAATTGGACACTGACAATATGAAGTGCCTTTTGATGAGAGGAAATGAGCATCGTGTGGGAGATCTGATTCAATTAGAGACACTGTCATCTCACACTGAAAGAAGCAGCCCTTATTTCAAAGTGAAATAGGCTTTTCCCCAAAATTACTGCAGTTCATCTTATTTCCCTTCGAGCATTTGCTGCAAAGGTTCCAGGTCAGAAAGGATTCAATGCCGAGGAGTCAACACCACCAACTACCACAAAAGTAAATAGAAATTTAATTTGCAGCAACCCCCCAGAGAGGAATTCCAGGCCTTCCTGTTGGGAGAATTATTTCCTGGAGAGTCACAACTTTCTCACTCCCAAATAAGGGACAAAATGTCAAAATAAGGGACAAATTCCTGACGGCAATTCGTTGACCGACTCGGCCGTGGCTGGGTGAATGATGAGTTGGCCCGGGTGCTGGACTGCACACAAAACCCAGCCGGCGGGCCAGCTGAGGAGCTTTGGCCCGCGCGATGTCGCGCGCAAAGTCCGGCACCCCATCCAACTCATGAACCGATGAACCGATGATCGGCCATGAGAAGGAGGGGTGGTGCTGTCAGCGGTAGGCAAAGGTCCGAAGGTCGGTCAGCTGGCTGCTGCACTCCTTGGGCTGCACTACGTCGGGACGGGTGAGGCGGGGCCGGTCGGACACGGCGCTCCGACCCCACAGTCCCCTCGACCCAAGTAGTAGCAGTCAAATACGTGACAAAGGCGGTCCTGTATGGGACAAACCAATTTATCGCAATATATGGGATGTCCCGGCCAATACGGGACAGTTGGCAACCCCTAGTCACAAGTGTTGCAATGACATGTTATTCCCAAAGACTCCGACAATTTACTTGACACCCCCCCCCCAAGCTCCCAACCAGCTTGTTAAAGGCCGACTTGCAACTTCTCCTGAGGCGGGGAGAGAGTTGGAGAGAGGAATAGGGGATACATGGACATAGGCAATGGTAGAAAGCAGGACAAACACAGGGGAGGAGGGATGGGGTGAGTGAGAGTGGAAGAAGGAGGATGGGAAGGGAGAGGAGAGAGGGAGAGAAGGACGAAGGTTAGGATAGAAAGAAAAAAAATGTGGGTCAAGGAGGGAGAACAAGAAACAAAATGGGAAGAGGGCAGGAAAAGAAAGAGAATGAGAAGAGGAGGAAATAGAGAGGGACTGAGAGAGAAAATGGAGGAATGGAAAGGGTTGAGGGGGAAAGATTTTATAGGAACCTCAGGAGCAACTTTTTTTTTTTACACAAAGGGTGGTAGTTATATGGAATGAGTTGCCATGAGGAGGTAGTTGATTGGGGCACAACACAAGTTTGGTCCATCAAGTTTATGCCAGCCCCCAGAGCAAATCATTCAACCCATTCCCCAATTTATGTCCCAATAACATTCTCTCTCACATGTCAATGAATACCTCCCAATTCTTCTACTACCTGTCAAGTCAAGAGTCAAGAGTGTTTTATTGTCATATGTCCCGGACGGGACAATGAAATTCTTACTTGCTGTAGCACAACAGAATATGTGAATATGTAAACATTGTATATAACGGGAAAGAAAAGAAAAAGTTCAATAAATAACAAATATAGTGCAAATAACAAATAATAATATAGCCTTTTGCAGTTCAGAGATTGTAGATCGGTTTATGCATGACAACCAATCACATGTAGGTTAGCATCACTAACCCCACCTTACTGTATCATTTATATTAACACCCACTTCCTATGCTATGCAGTTTGGGTAGCAGTCAGGATGCAGTGACAACTAACATGCTACTGTACTGTTAAGTCTGTATGTAGATTAAAGATGGTCTTAGATTACATGCCGTGTATATGTCTTATTTACATGGTGTCAGAAGTGGGATTCAATCTCCTTTTCAAACTGGTTGAACTCGACCTCCTGACCTCCATCACATCCGAGATGGTCATTCGAAAACTAAAGAAACGCTTCTCCACATTCGGCTCACCAGTCCGTGTGCAGACCGACAACGGAAGACAGTTTACCAGCCTTGAGTTCAAGCGCTTTGCCAACCGATGGAATTTCCACCACGTCACGGGCAGCCCTGAGTACCCACAGAGTAACGGGCTGTCAGAAGCGCTAAACAACTGATGGAACGAGCGCGCCTTGCCAATTCAGATGTGTACCTTGATCTCCTGAATCTCAGAAACATTGCCAGAGACGGGACCCTGGGTTCACCAGCCCATCACTGATGTCCAGAACAACAAGACCTCCAATTCCGATTGCTCAGCAGAAACTGATACCGCACGTGCTGAAGCCTGCTTCGATACAAAAGCGTATTCAGGAGAAACACGATATTCAGAAACGATCGCATGACAAATCAAGCAAACCACTCAAGCCTCTACTGCCGGGCCAGATCGTTCGTTTACAAACTTCTATGGGACATTCCCGTCTGGGTACTGTTGTCGGCCCAGCTGGCGAACCACGGTCTTACCTTGTGGACTATGAGGGAGCAGTCTACCGCAGAAGTCGTCAACATTTGCTTGCTGTGCGGGAACCCAGTCCGCCACCAGCCGGACCCTATGCTCCACCGCTTCAGTTCCAGCCGTTCGTTGTCGAACCTTCCACCGATCCCCGCATGTCCTATACTCCTCACATGTCCCATACTCCTCCACGAACAGCGGCCGTGCCTAACCACGGGATTGCCCCTCCTGCATACTCCCCCTTTCGGCCACCACAAGTCTCTCCCGCAGCTTTCTCGCTTCCGGGTTCGCCCCCTCCCTCTAATCTTTCCGGTGAAGGAGGAGAGGGTTTGGTCCGCACGCGTTCGGGCCGCATTAGTAGACTGCCTGATAGATATGACGAATTTGTTTAACTTAAATGGCATGGGTGCTCACTATACTCACTATTTAAGGGGGAAGGATGTAGATCGGTTTATGCATGACAACCAATCGTATATAGGTTAGCATCACTAACCCCCGCCTTACTGTATCATTTATATTAACACCCACTTCCCATGCTACGCAGTTCGGGTAGCAGTCAGGATGCAGTGACAACTAACATGCTACTGTACTGTTAAGTCTGTATGTAGATTAAAGATGATCTTAGATTACATGCCGTGTATATGTCTTATTTACAGAGATCATAGCTTATTCATTGTGTTTAATAGCCTGATGGCTGTGGGGACGAAGCTGTTCCTGAACATTACAGTCTTCCTGATGGCAGTGGTGAGATGAGTGTGTGGCCAGGATGGTGTGGGCCCTTGATGATTTTGGCTGCCTTTTTGAGGCAGCGACTACGATAGATCCCTTCGACGGTGGGGAGATCAAAGCCAGTGATGGACTGGGCAGTGGTCACTACCTGCATAGAAGAGCGGAAATTTACTCTAATAGTCAGCATATCTTTGGAAGACTGGAAATAAACAGCACTGGTGGTGGCGGAGGTGTGGTGGTAGGACAATCCACACAGTCAAGGGAGAACATGCAGACTCCACACAGGCAGCACTGGAAGTCAACATCCAACCTAGAATGCTTGAGCTGTGAGACAGCTGCACTGTCTGTGTCTCCCTCAAGGGGGTGTTGATGGGGCATGTGAGAGTGAATAAATAGCATTAAGATGTGACTGATGAGACTACTCTGCTGGTAGTTGGCATCGACCAGGATTTGACAAAACTGCAAGGATGTTGAATATTACAGCTCAAGGAGTTAAATGCACAAGTTAGAAAACAATGCGTGCTATTATTCGGCAAAGGCATTAATAATAATGTCAACCACAACCAGAGAGCAGTGCTGAATACTATCTACCTCTTTAGTGACCCTCGGACTATCCTTGATTGGACTTTGGTGGCTTTACCTTGTACTAAACGTTCTTCCCTTATCATACACTGTAAATCGATCGATCGTAATCTTATATTAATCTTTCAGCTGACTGGTTAGCATGCAACCAAAGCTTTTCACTGTACCTCGGTACACGTGACAATAAACTAAACTATTATACACCACCTTCATTCACTTTGATCCCAAGATAGTTCCAGAGATTGGAAACAGATGACAAAAGCAAAATATCGTGGATGCTGTAAATCTACCCTGAAATATTTACCGTTTCTCTTTTCTCGAGTGTTAACTGACCTGTTGAAGGTTTCCAACACATTTCTGTTTTTTTACTGCAGTCACAAATGTCCAAGTTCATGAAAAATGAAATGATCTCAAACCTCAGCCGTTCAACAGTTTAACAGTAAGCGGGGGCATTTTTTCACCTTGTGCGTGTGAAATGATTTACTATTCAGTGAAACTGTTGACTTAATGGCATCTGATCTTTTGCTGTCTCGTGAAAAGTTTTTGGATAAATGTGCCGCAGTTCTCCCCCACTATGATCTATCCACGTAATCCGTAGCAATGCGTTAACAAGTCCTCAACTATCAGCACTATGCATTCCCATAAATTACAATGAAGGATTACATTTAAATGCTCCACCGTGCTATTTCACGCCAACTGTTCATGGTGACCTGGGTGATGAACATAGATTAGCATTATAATTTCTGAACTGAAACCTTGAATTTTTGAACCTTAGTAAAATATGGGAGAAATGTTTTGCTACTAGACGTAGAACATTTGATCCTACGAGGTAAATTGAAGATTAGCAAATGAAAGAATAGTGCCCAGTCAGGAGATTTTTTACCTCCAAATCTGTTTCTGATAAACTGGAGGCAAGCTAAAAATCATGTTAGTCACATTTTTAAATTGTAACCATGAAAGTGAAATTATGGCGGCATGGTGGTGCAATGGTTGAGCTACTGCCTTACAGCGCCAGAGACCCGGGTTCAATCCTGACTACGGGTGCTGTCTGTTACGGAGTTTGTATGTTCTCCCCGTGACCTGCATGGGTTTTCTCCGAGATCTTCAGTTTCCTCCCACACTCCAAAGACGTTCAGGTTCGGAGGTTAATTGGCTTGGTATACGTGTAAATTGTCCCTAGTGTATGTTGAGTAGTGTTAATGTGCAGTGATCGCTGTTCGGTGCTGACTCGGTGGGCCGAAGGACCTATTTCCGCACTGGAACTCTAAACAAAGTTAAACTAAAATTAAGAAAAATATTGGGTTTGAAATTACTGTCTTGCCTTTATTCCACAGGTTTGACAGCAAATTTGCTTCAAATGATGATGAGCCACCGGCACTTTCCTGTGCCACAGACTTTATATCAATTATAAGTTGGTATAACAGTTATAAGTTGGAGTTCACATAGTGCAGATTTAGCACCGCACCAGGCAAGATCAAAACTGTTGCATTAACATATAAACCTTCGTTCTTTTTCTTTGGAGCAAAAAAAATAATTCTGGGATGAATTCTGGATTGTGATCTGCACTGCCAGATGCATTAAACGACATCTAATTCCATACAAATGTAAACTGGTCCCAACATGGTATTTGAGTTCAATTGGGCAGAATTTTTCACAATCAATGTAAGCTTGACCTCAATAAATATGAACTTTCATTGCCCAGGCAGATGCCCTTACAGGAGCCTCTCAAAGAGGTTTCTTTTTAAAAGTACACTTCAATGGAGACTGAGAAGGGCAGCACCAATTTCCTTGCATTTGGCCAATAGCCCTCCAAACCCTTCCAATCCATATATCTGCCCAAACGTTGTAATTGTTTCTGCTTCTATAGCTTCCTCTTGCAGCTCTTTCCAGAGACAGCCTACCCTCCGAGTAAAAACATTCCTCTTAAATATCTCCCCTCACCTTAAGTTGATGCTTTGTCATTTGAGAACATTCGACCCTGAGAAAAAGACTACAAGCGTTCACTTTATCCATGCCCCTCATGTTCTTTTTCCCCTTGATCAGATTACCACACAGTCTCTGACACTGTAAAGAAAAAGGTCCTAGCCCAGCCAACCTCTCCCTATGAAGCAAAAGCCTGCAAGCACAGTGAATCTCTTCTGCTCTTCTGCTCAACTTAATGACGTTATTCCGATAGCTAGATTACCAGAACAGCACACGGTGCTCTGAGTCTGAAGAAGGGTCTCAATCCGAAACGTCACCTATTCCTTCGCTCCATAGATGCTGCCTCACCCGCTGAGTTTCTACAGCATTTTTGTCTACACACGGTACTCCAAATGTGGGCTCACCAATGACTTGCACACCTGCATCATGATGTCCCAATTTTGTACTCACTACCCTTCCCGATGAAGGCATCCATCCCCCTCACACTGTCCACCTGACATGGCTCTTTCAAGGAACTATGCACCTGTACTCTCAGATTTCTCTGTCCTGCCAAACTCTCCAGGTCTCTACCATTTACTGTGTAAAACCTGCCATGGTTTGACATACCAAAGTGCATCTCCTCACACTTGTCAGAATTATATTCCATTTACAACTGCTTTCCCTCTTAGGGTTTTGTTCTTTGGGCTAACTGAATCAAGGGATATGGGGAGAAAACAGGAATGGGGTACAGATTTTTGATGATCAGCCATGATCATATTGAATGGCTCGAAGAGCCGAATGGCCTACTCCTGCACCCATTTTCTATTCTTCTTCTTCTTGCGTATGGCATGCACAGCCTAAAGTTGTAGGACAACTTGTTCTAATTTACCTTATTTGATTGAACATGCCAGGTTGATTGCATTGGTTGAAACAGGGCAGACCACGTGAAGGTTGCAATCTCCCACCCCACCCATTTTCTATGTTTCTATGTTTTCCATCTTCCCAATTGATCTTGACCTTGTTGTAAACTGTGATATCCTTCCTCACTCCCTACTACACCAACAATTTTGGTAGCACCTGCAAATTTACTATCAATGTTAACTAAATTGTCACCCAAATCTTCAAATGTATATGACAAACAGCAGAGGACCCCTAAGGTCAGAAATGCAATACTCCACAACTACCAGCGCCTCCTTTGCATCCTGTAATTCAAATCTTTCCCCTTCCCCCCCCCCCCACCACTCCCCTCGTCTCCAGACGTGATCCCGTCACATCTTCCCATCTCCCCTTCTTTCCGCCTTCTGCAGAGACTGCTCCACATTCTCTCTTTACACAGTGTGTGGTCCAGTCAATATAAGGACATTTAAATCTCCCACTAATACTATCCTATTACTCTGGATGTTTTGCCTTAATATTGGGTTTTAATCTAAAATTAAATTGGTTTTAATGTATTTGGTATTTTTTGTTTCTTATGTTATGCAGGAGTACTGTGTTTACTGGCCTGTTATGCAGCTGCAAGTTACAATTTCATTGTTCCATATAACAATTAAACACTCTTTGACTCTTGAATATAATGTTTACTGCTGCGTGCAATCTCCTGATGCTGACTATTGGGAGGGCTACAAAAAAGTCCCATCAAAATTATGTGTAGGGAGGAACTGCAGATGCTGGTTTAGATCGTGCTGTATCTAAACTAAACTAAACTAGCAACAGATAACATGGTGTCAGACAAATAAAAAATCGAGCTGTCCAGCTCACGTAAATATTTTTTGTATACTCTGGTTAATAAATAATGAAAAGTGGGAGCATCATAGGCTTGAATAGTAAAGGGCCTGTCCCACTTAGGCAATTTTTTTGCCGATTGCCGGTGACTGTCACGGTCGTAGCAGGTCGCCGAAAAAACGGCGACTTGACCTCCCCCCCAAGACAATGTCTATGACAAGCTACGACAACCTATCACCTAGTCAATGTCAAGCTACGGCAAGCTATCGACAACCGGCGACCCAATCGTCGCAACTTAGGACGTCCACCAACGACCTGTCAGCGACAACTGAAGACAACTGAAGACAATTCAGTCGCCGGTACCTGTCGCCGGTTGACGTAGGTTGACGTAGGTAGTCGCCAATGGAATTCACCGAAGTCAGCACCCGGCGACAACCAACATCACCTGGCATCATCCTGGCGGCAGCTGCGACAGGAGAAGACAGGCAACGTCAAGCCCACTGTCGCCGAAAGGTTTTGAAAATTTCAAAATCCAGCGGCGACAAGAAAAAAGTTACGACACTTGAGGAGACAACTCACGACAATACAGGCGTCACCCTGCGTCCATGTGGCGACAGCCAATTTTGCGGATGTCGCTGAAAATTTGCCTAAGTGGGACAGGCCCTTAAAGAACTATGAATGGCTCATATAAAGCCACTGCTGTTATTTTTTTAATCTTACACTTTATTTTCTGTAGGATTATGTTCTCTTGTAGATTTACTTTTTGAACCAGGAAGAGAAGGCAACAGTTGTAATGTAAAGATAGACACAAAATGCTGGAGTAACCCAGCAGGTGAGGCAGCATTCCTGGAGAGAAGGAATGGGCGACGTTTCGGGTCGAAACGTCCCCAGAGTTGCTGCCTGTCCCGCTGAGTTACTCCAGCATTTTGTGCCTATCTCCCATCAAAGTGATCATCCCTTCCTGCGTCCAAGTCCGACACATAGCCTCACTGGATGATACTCTGCTTCAAAAGAGCCGCAGATGCCAGCTGTCCCAAGCTCACGTGGATTGCCTCTGCATTGCCTCTGCCCATCCCTCTGCCAGTGATTTACCTGCAGTCCTGCCTGTCTCCAGAGCCAGCTGGAACCCATCAGCCCCCAAGCGCCCAGCTACATCAGAGCCATCAGTTGACTCATTCAACCGAGACCGATCGCCACTGAAGCACTCACTCTGCTAACCGTATCCAATTTCTTGGCTGGTAACTGCAATAAGCTCTGTATGCTCTTTGCGAATTTCACATAATGCAGATAAAACCAGAGAGGGGAAAGGCTGCCGGACAGAAGCACAATAAAGGTAAGGTAATAGAAACCAGCTGTTAGCTGACAATTCCTCTCAATGTGATTTAGAGGGTAGTCCAGCTGTGTTTTGGAAGTCAATCTCCAACATTGAGATTTCACGCTCAGCAAGAATCCAGATTTTGCAGAAAACATCTTTTTGTTTCAAGACAGCAGCCACAAAAAGGAAAAGTTAACATGTCGTTTCCATGCGCTCTGTTAAAAATAATCAGTTGGGTGAGGTTTTCTGTGGTACTGATAGTTTGTGAGATTGTGCATTTTTGCAGTCTGGATCTGACTCCAATTGACAGTGGTGAAGTAAAAACAGAAAAATAATGGAAATAATCACCAGGTCAAATGACATCTGTGAAGAGCGAGACAGAGGTAACGCTTCGGGTTGATGAAACTTCAGTGAAGACATCAAGTTGGTCGCCAATGGCAATTGTTTCTGTCAGTGTTGAAGGAGCAGCAAATCAACCATGTAATGCTGGCTGCCCTGTTTCTTGCCGCCAAGCAACCAGAATACTTGAACATGTTTGAAAGATTTGTCGTGGAAGAGGCATCAACCTCTTTCACGGTGGCACAGCAATAGAGTTGCTGCCTTACACCATTTGCAGGGCCAGAGACCTGGGTTCGATCCCGACTACGGGTAGTGTCAGTTCGGAGTTTGTACGTTCTCCCCGTGACCACGTGGGTTATCCCCGAGATCTTCGGTTTCCTTACACACTCCAAAGACGTACAGCTTTGTAAGTTAACTGGCTTGGGTTTGTATACTTGGTATAAGTGTAAATTGTCCCTTGTGTGTGTAGGCTTGTGTTAATGTGTAGGGATCGCTGGTTGGTGCAGACTCAGTGGGCCGAAGGGCCTGTTTCCACGCTGCACTTCTAAACTAAACTAAACATCCTGGTTTAGTTTATCTGCTATCCACTCAATGATAGCATGATGTTTCTTTAAAAGAAGTCTCGAGGGAAATCAAAGACAATCTGTAATCTTTTTTAAATGGCTTTTGTTGCTTTGAAAGGGATGTGGGATTTGCAGAGTTGATTCTATGCCTACGGCCTGAATACCCCTTGAGGAGTTTTCTACATAAACTAAACCCCTAATTTGACTTAATGCAAACCGTCTAATATAATTGGCCCATAAATGCGTATCGTTTTGAAAGCTGCCTTGGTAATAAACCAGTAATAAAAATATTGAGTTTTCATAATAATGGATATATTGCCTTGGATCTTGTCCAACTAAATGTAATGCTCATGAAAAGCAAAGACACCCTCAGCTGCTATCAATTTTCACCAGGGTATTTTCTGCAAGGATTACATGACAATATAGGTTGAAGCCGACTGGTGCCTGTGGCATTCCCATGCTGGCCCAGCGTGTTTTGTTCTAGTCAATGATCTGAACCTAAACAAAGCCTCCAGTGGTGCACTTCCAAACCTCTAAAACAAATGCCCCTGACAGATTCGGAACCAGCAACGTCCTGCACTGCACTTTGTTGAATGTCATTTAAGGGTTTTCAAACACCTCTAATACCTCCATCTCTAATTAGGGCAGCCACGGTGACGCAGCGGTAGAGTTGCAGCGCCGGAGACCCGAGTTCGATCCCGACCACGGGTGCTGTCTGTACGGAGTTTGTATGTTCTCCCCATGACAGTGGGTTGTCTCAGAGATCTTCGGTTTCCTCCCAGACTCCAAAGATATACAGGTTCGTAGGTTTATTGGCTTGGTGTATGTGTAGATTGTCCCTAGCAGGCATGGAAATCGCTATCAAAACGTGGTGGGGACACAATTTCTTGGCGGCCGCGCGCTTCTGCGCACACACCCGAGGCTTCGGCCGTGGGCCCTGCGGACGGTAACATCGGGAGCTGACCTGGTTGGTGACCGACTCCGAACTCCAGCAACAGCAGCTTCATCCACCCCGAAACGTGGGGCTTGAATCGGCCCGTTCACGGGGCATTTAATCGGCCGGCGGGGGCTTCAACATCAGGAGCCTCGATCGCCTCGATGCAGCAGTTTGATTTTAAACCGTGCCAGGCACTGAAAGGCCCCGCGAACAGGCTGATTCAGCCCTTAGAAAGCGTCTGATCAAGTCCGGATTACAAAACATGGGGGGGATTGTCCCCCACCTCTCAAAGCATGGGGGGGACGTGACCCCCCCCCCTTTTTCCCCTCCCCCCCAGGATTTCCGCCCATGGCCCCTAGTGTGTGTAGGATAGTGTTATTGTGCGGGGATCGCTGGTCGGTGCGGACTCGGTGGGCTGAAGGGCCTGTTTCCGCGCTGTATCTCTTAACTAAACTAAAAATACGCACAGATATTTTAAAATGAAACTATTATTTAAACTCCTCAAATGATCTAAAAACTATATATAAAATTTTAAAACGTGAAATTATTGTTCTTCTTATCCACAGATTACAATGCTCACTGAAGTTAATGAGGTCTCAGGTACAGCAGAATTCATAAATTCATGTGATAAATGCAAAATTAGGCCATTCGGCCCATCAAGTCAACTCCGCCATTCAATCATGGCTGATCTATCTCTTCCTCCTCTCCTGCCTTTTCCCCATAACCCTAGACACCTTTACTAATCAACTCAGTTATACAGGGTGGAAAAAGGCCACATCGGCCCAACTTGCCCACACAGACCAACGTGTCCCATCTGCACTAGTCCCTACACTTGTCTGCGTTTGGCCCATATCCCACTAAACCTATCCTATCCATGCACTTGCCTGAATGTTTCGTAAAAGAGATCTGAACAAGATTGATCTGCCCTGAGTGACGGTCATCATATGGTCATGTGATAGGAGTAGAAATAGGCCATTCGGCCCATCAGGTCTACTCTGCCGTTCAATCATGGCAGATCTATCTCTCCCCCCGAACCACATTCTCCAGCCATATCCCCATAACCTCTCACACCTGTACTAATCAAAAATCTATCTGTTCTGAACTGACAGTTTTAGCATTCTAAATCTGATTGTAAATATGTAACTTTGACATCAAGTGATGGGACACGCCAACCTTGCTTCCATTTCCAATTTTGTCTGGCAATATCCCCCCTAATAAAATAGTTAAGCCCTTCCTGAAAGTTCCGATACTTTGCTGTAATGGTTTACAGATCCATAGGCACCAATCACCACAACATCTATTTCTTGCGATGCCAGAAAATGGTCGGTATTTCAACTTAACAATAATTGCACTTAGTTTTAAAAAAACACAGCCCATCATATCTGGACGGCATTTCTTGCTGTGGCTGACAGGAAGTCAAACTGGAACTTTCTAAACTAAACATTACTGCATTGTGAAAAAAAAATTAAATTGCAGATGCTGAAAATCTGAAAGGAAAGACAGAAAATGCTGGAAACACACAGCAAGTTAGGCAGCACCCGAGGAAAGAGAAACAGAGTAAAGCCCCTGTCCCACTTTCACGACCTAATTGGCGACCTCTGCTGAGTTTGCCCTTGACTCATACTCGCAGCATGGTCGCCACGAGGTCGTAGGAGGTCTTCGTAACTCTTCCTCATGCTCGTGAGTGGTCTCCGCGTACTCGTGGCCTCAAGTAGGTCGCGGCGTTTTGACCAGTCTGATAAAAATGTCCACGAGTGAAAAAAAGGTCCGCATGGAATAAATAGATACATTTTACTCGTAGGTAGGTCGTAGGTAGGTCATAGTAGGTCGCAGGTAGTCGTAGGTAGTCGTAGGTAGTCGTGGGTCGGTAATTGTCCCGAGAAAAAAATGCAAACATGACAATTTTAACATGTGATTATTTTCCACTCGGAGCTAGTCGTAGTTGGTCTTAGGTGTGGAAGACTGAGGTCGATGGGCATTGTAAGAGGTCGTAGACATAGTCGTAGGAGGTCTTTTACTTTGGCGAGTCAACACGACCTTGATATTTTGTTCAACTCGTCTAGGGTCTTCTAAACTCGTGGATTAGGTCGTCCAAGTGGGACAGGCCCTTTAGTGTTTCAGTTTAAAGACTCGTCACCAGAATTCGGAAAGTTCTGATGAAGATTCTCAAACTGGAAGAGAACATCAGAGTCAGTGGAAGGAGCTGTAGCACTTGTTCACTAGACGTGAAATGGGATCACCATGGGATAAATAGCAAAGCCCGGGAGCATAACATTGCTTGTACTGCCTTACAAAGTATAGGAAATATCAAAGATTAGAAGGCATAGCTTTGAGGTGTCGCTATGGGGCAAGTCTGATCCAGACAAGGCGGCAAAGTGTAAAGAAGATGTGCGGGCAGTTTCTTTTACACAGAGGGTGGAAAGTTGCTGGAATACACTGCCAGGGATGATAGTGAAGCCAGGTACAATAGTGGTAGTTAAGAGGGGACACGGATATGCAGAGAATTGAGGGATTTGGATTATGAGTGGGCAGATAAGATGTTGAATTTGGCCTAGGGTTCGGCACAGACATTATGGGCAGAATGGACTGTTCCTGTGCGGTACTGTTCCTATGGTCTATTAAAGAGTAATCAAAGTAAAGTTTTCAAGAAGTTTAAGGGGTTGGATTGGGGAAGTAGAAATTGTTTCCTCTGATGTGTTTTTAGAACCAGAGAGGGCAAAGCAAGATTCAAGCTGGATTAATTAGGGAGCTAGAATCTGGATCCTTCATTCCAGAAAGGGGGAAGTCCAGTTTCTAGAAATGGGATGGCCCAGTGGTGGTGGAGCTGTTACCTCACAGCGCCAGAGACCCAGGTTCGATCCTGATCTAGGTGCCATCTGTATGGAGTTTGAAAAATTCTCCTGTAATCATGTGGGTTTCCTCCAGGACCTCCGATTACCTCCCACATACTAAAGATGTGTGGGTATGTAGGTTAATTGGCCACTGTAAATTGCCCCTTGTGTGTAGGGAGTGGATGATAAAGTGGGATAACATAGAACTAGTATGAACGGCTGATCAATGGTCAGCATGGACTCAGTGGGCCGAAGGGCCTGTTTCCATGCCATGTCTTTCAATTCAATGAAGCAAAATTTACCAAGGCTATGTCCATTGAAAATCTGAGAAGTGAGCTTAATAGACTTCTGTATAGGATGAGTGTTATGTGATTATGAAGTCATTGCAGATAATTGGAATTAAATTCAGATCAGCCTTCAGCTTAGTTTAGTTTAGTTTAGAGATATACAGCGTGGAACCAGGCCCTTCGGCCCACCGAGTCTGCGCCAACCAGCGATTCCCGAACACTAATACTATCCTACACGCTCGGGACAATTTACAATGTTACCAAAGCCAATTAGCCTACAAACCAGTACGTCTTTAGAAGGTGTGAGGAAACCGGGTCACCTGGGGAAAATCCACGCGGTCACGGGGAGAACATACAAACTCCATACAGACAGCACCCGTAGTGAGGATCGAACTCGGGTCTCTGGCGCTGTGAGGCAGCAACTCTACTGCTGCGTCACTGTGCCACCGATCCTTGATTGAACCAAATGCATTCCCTATGTATCATATGATCCTTCCTTCAACTGACTTAAGCACGTAAACTTCCAGAAGAAATTGCTCAATAACTGTCCTGCCAATTCTCATCTCCAAGGCCAAATGGGGAAAAATGCTCCAACCGTCTACTTTTACCATCACTGGGTGACAATAGTTACACCAACAGTTAGGGCGGTCACGGTGGCGCAGCGGTAGAGTTGCTGCCTTACAGCGCTTGCAGCGCTGGAGACCCGGGTTCAATCCCGACTACGGGTGCTGTCTGTACGGAGTTTGTACGTTCTCCCCGTGACCGCGTGGGTTTTCTCCGAGATCTTCGGTTTCCTCCCACACTCCAAAGACGTACAGGTATGTAGGTCAATTGGCTTGGTATAAGTGTAAATTGTCCCTAGTGTATGTGTAGGATAGTGTTAATGTGCAGGGATCGCTGGTCGACATGGACTCAATGGGATGAAGGGCCTGTTTCGCACTGTATCTCTAAAACTAATCTAAAACTAAAAGTTACCGGCATCAATCGCAGAGTACATTTCATCTGCTTGGTGACTGGATTGGTGCCCTAGTGAACTCGAGGGCAACGGCCTTCTGGAAAAGTTATTCAGAAATTAATAGAAAATGGAAAATGAAAATGATCACAAACTGCCAATGATCACAAATAGAGCAGAATGACCAGTGGTGAGGGCCAGAGAAATGGGAACTGTCACCGACTGCAGTCCAGAGATGGCTATCAACCAATCTATTTCATAATGAGGTACACCTTTAACATACAAAGTACTTTTGATGTAAATGTTGTATCTGCCCGGAACAGTAGAGGGTGCTGTAACCCTCATGTATTAACTGCAGCACTTATCTAGAAATAGAATGTAATCTTTCATACTGAAATTCTTAAATAAAAGATAAAAACGAAATAGGACTTTCAGTTTAAAATCCTAACACAGTTATTCTAACAATATGTGTAATGGACTGGAAATGCATGTGTAATGGACACATGAAATATTACAAAAGGTAAATGCGCTGTTCCGATGCCATTAAGCTATGATGTGTCAAACACCGACAGTCAAGACCTTTCTTCCCATTTTGGCCTTGTAATTATTCTAATTGGCATATTTACTCTAAAATTACTTCAGATTCCTGTAAATCTTTTCCCCTTCACTTTGAACCTAAGTCCTCTAGTCCTCGACTCCCCTATTCTGGGCAAGAATCTATCCATCTCTGCCTTAAAAATATCCACTGGCTTGGCCTCCACAGCCTTCTGTGGCAAAGAATCCCACAGATTCACCACCCTCTGACTAACGAAATTCCTCCTCATCCCCTTCCTAAAAGAACACCCTTCATTTCTGAGGCTATGACTAGTCCTAGACTCTTCCACTAGTGGAAACATCCTCTCCACATCCACTCTATCCAAGCATTTCACTATTTGGTATGTTTAGGCAGGGCCAGACGGTACGCCTGGCAATGTTCCTGCCATCAACTGGGCCACAGACACTTGAGGCAGAGATAGATAGATTCTTGATTAGTAAGGGTGTCAGCGGTTATGTGGCGAAGGCAGGAGAATGGGGTTGGGAGGGAGAGATAGATCAGCCATGATTTAACGGCAGAGTAGACTTGATGGGCCGAATGGCCTAATTCTACTATTACTGATTACATTGAAACACGATAAGAGCACCGGAACTGTAAGGTCCAAATGAACCATTAAAAGCAGGAGAAGGACAAGCATCAACTCTCCGCTGGGGATCAGGTCTCACGTACACTGACTCTCCACAGACCTGGACGCTCACTGGCGTGTGGGTCTCACAGACACTGACTCTAACCGGAGTACAGTTCAACACACGCCCACCAGCTGATAGATCTACAGATATCATCTCACTGTGGCATGAATCTATTGATCCACACGGCCATTGATTCTTCGTGACTCCACGTTTGCCTATGTCTGAATCCATTTACCACTACTTTCCTGTCAGCTAATCCATTATTTTCACTTTGCAAATCGACTACTACCTAATAAAGTAAATTAAGCTTGAGAACCTGACAACTTAATGCATCCATGCAAAATGGATAGAGCATAGACCTTGGCATAGTGTCATAGAGTGATACATTGTGGAAACAGATCCTTCTGCACAACTTGCCCACACTGGCCAACATGTCCCAGCTACACTAGTCCCAACTGCCTGCGGTTGGTCCATATTCCTCCAAACCTGTCCTATCCATGTACCTGTCTCACTGTTTCTTAAATGTTGGAATAGTCCCAGCCTCAACTACATCCTCTGGCAGCTTGTTCCGTACATCCACCTCCCTTTGTGTGAAAAAGTTATCCCTCAGATTCCTATTAAATCTTTTCCCCTTCACCTTGAACCTATGTCCTCTGGTGCTCGATTCCCCTACTCTGGGCAAGAGACTCGGTGCATCTACACGATCTATTCCTCTCATGATTTTATACACCTCTATAAGATCGGCCCTCATTCTCCTGCGCTCCAAGGAATAGAGACACAGCCTATTCAACCTCTCCCTATAGCTCACGCCCTCTAGTCCTGGCAACATCCTCGTAAATCTTCTCTGATCCCTTTCAAGCTCGACAATATCTTTCCTATAACATGGTGCCCAGAACTGAAAATACTCTACAGTAAATGCGGTCTCACCAATGTCTTATACAACTGCAACAAGACCTCCCAACTTCTATATTCAGAGGACAGAACTTGTCCTCTATATTGCAATGAAGAGAGTCATAACCTTCTAGAAGGGCTAGGTAATATCGAGAATGTAATATAAATGTAATATAAATGTAATATAAATGTAATATCAATGTAATATAACAAGACACGTTATACGGATTTGCTTGTTACAATCTGTGACTTAATCAAATGTGATAGACAGAAAAAAACACTTCTGTCACAAGATGGCACTCTGACTCTTCACAATGGTTAACCATGAAGATGCTTGTGATAGACACAGAAGGCTGGAGTAACTCAGCGGGTCAGACAGCATCTCAGGAGAAAAGTAATTGGTGACCTTTCGGGTCAGAGCCCTTCTTCTCAACCCGAAACATCACCCGTTCCTTTTCTCCAGCGATGCTGCCTGACCCGCTGAGTTACTCCAGCCATTTGTGTCTGTCGTCGGTTTAAACTGGCATCTGCACTTCCTCACCACACAAGATGCATGCGAGTTACGCACTGACTCTCTTCATTAACAAAATGTCCAAATGGAGGAGGACTGGCCAATGTTGTGCCTTCCACCACAGTGATGAATGCTGTGGTGGATCTTTATGTACATTTTTATTGTGTTTTTGTGTGTTCTTTTTCATTGTACCGCTGCTGGCAAATTCATTTCACTTGCACTTTATGCTTCAGGACCGCTGTTATCTCATGTTAAATAACGTTTAAAATTTAGAACACTATCAATTTTCCAAATAAAATTTTTCAAACCATTTTTGGAAGCTTGGTCCACATATCCATTCAGGTCAGATTGTAGCTCCTGAGAAAAAATGATCATATTCAACGAAAATCAAAATAATACTGATGCTTTAAAAATAAAATCCCTCCTGCCACCTACTCTCCAACTTATAATCACATTTTCTAAAAATCTCCCCTTTCCCAGTTTGACCACCGGTCTTCAAACTGGAATGTTAACTGTTTTTCTATCACAGTCACTGCCTGATACAATGCTGAGTGCTCCCAGTATTTCCTCATTACATTCAATGCTGTGATGCATCAATAAGCTGTTGAGGTGAACAGCTTCCAAAGGATCACGCCTGGTCTAAGGAAGTCCCCGTTTACACCGCCCAATCACAAACTCTCCCATGAATTTCTCCCACCCTCGGTCTCCCCCCTTTAACCACTCTGGGTTATTCTGGCATTCAACAGGAAGCCTGCAGCACAACAAGAGACAATTTGGTCTGAAGAAGGGTCTTGAACCGAAATGTCACCCCTTCTTCTCTCCAGAGATGCTGCCCACTGAGTTACTCCAGCATTTTGTGTCTACCTTAGGGGACTATTTGGTGGTGGCCAGAAGATGACCTGTGTCCTGGGGGAGGTTTAATATTTTAGTTTTAATTTAGTGATACAGCACGGAAACAGGCCCTTCGGCCCACCGGGTCGGTACCGACCAGCGATTCCCACTCATTAACACCATCCAAATACACTAGGGACAATTTTTACATTTACCAAGCCAATTACCCTACAAACCTGTACGTCTTTGGAGTGTGGTATGAACCAAAGATCTTGGAGAAAACCTACATGGTCACAGGGTGAACGTGCAAACTCCGTACTGACAGCACCCATAGTCGGGATCGAACCTGGGTCTCCGGCGCTGTAAGCGCTGAAAGGCAGCAACTCTACCGCTGCGCCACCGTGCCGGAGTGGGTGGAATCTCTGCCCGGCCACGGGCCTCAGAGAATGTATCCCTGATGACCAGGGGCAGGCCGTTTACCCAGCCCCGAGCACCATTGCCAGCCACCCACACAAGTTGAGCTAATGATCAAACCTACCTGAGATCCTGACCCAATGCAGGCAACATAAGATTGTGCTCAGTGATACTCATCTCAGTGACATAATGTTTTTCAATTGATTTTGTTAGCGATTTAGTTTAGTTTAGTTTAGAGATACAGCGCGGAAACAGGCCCTTCGGCCCACTGAGTCCGCACCGACCAGGGATCCCCGCACATCAACACCTATCCTTGCACACACTAGGGTCACAGGGTCACAAAAACGCACCCGGTCACAGGGGGAATGTACAAACTCCGTACAGACAGCACCTGTAGTCAGGATCGAACCGGGGCCTCTGGCTCTGAAAGGCAGTAGCTTTACCACTACGTCATCGTGTCACCCTTGTTTATGGAATATGACCAACGTAAAGGGCCTGTCTCACTTAGGCGATTTTTTAGGCGACTGCCTGCGACTGTCATAGTCGTAGCAGGTCGCCGAAACACCGACGACTGGATCCCCCCCCCCCCCCCCCCACACACGACAATGACTACGACAAGCTACAACATCCTATCACCTTGTCAACGTCAAGCTACGGCAAGCTACCGACAACCGGCGATCCATTAGGACGTCCACATACGACCACATCTACAACAACCTAAGACCACACAAGCAACAAGCTACGACCCTGTCAGCGGCAACTGAAGACAATTGAAGACAATTCAGTCACGGTACCTGTCGCCGGTTGTCGTAGGTTGACGTAGAAAGTCGCCAATAGAATTCACCGAAGTCAGCACCGGCGACAACCTCCGTCATCCTGGCGACAAACTACGACAGCACGTACGTCAGGAGAAGTAAGCTACGCTCATTGGCGTTAAGCCCATTGTTGCCGAAAAGTTTTGAACATTTCAAAATCCAGCGGCGACCAGAAAAATGCTACGAATCTTTGGGCAACTGAGGAGACTACTTAAGTGGGACAGGGGCATTACAGTTCTTGATCCACTCACATGTGCAACACCTATGAGCTAATGTTGAATACAACTGTAGTTGCGGCTCCTTAGGCAGGAGATGAGGAGGCGTTTCTTTAGTCAGAGGGTGGTGAATCTGTGGAATTCTTTGCCACATAAGACTGTGGGGACCACGTCAGTGGATATTTTTAAGGCAGAGATAGATAGATTCGTGATTACTACAGGTGTCAGAGGTTACGGGGAGAAGGCAGGAGAATGGGGTTAGGAGGGGAGATAGATCAGCCATGATTGAATGGGGGAGTAGACCTTACAGTGCCAGAGACCTGGGTTCGATCCAGACTACGGGTGCTCGTCTGTACGGAGTTTTACGTTCTTCCAGAGACCTGCGTGGTTTTTTTTCTGAGATCTTTGGTTTCCTCCAAACTCCAAAGACGTAAAGGTTTGTAGATTAATTGGCTTGGTATAAGTGTAAAATTGTCCCTCGTGTGTGTGGGGTAGTGTTGATGTGCGAGGATCACTGGTCGGTACGGACTCGGTGGGCTGAAGGGCCTGTTTCTGCGCTGTATTCTAAACTAAACTAGTAGTCTTCATTAAATTTATTGGGAGAATACAAACAAAGTGTGAATGTATTGTGCCTTGCATAGAGTAGCGTGTGGGAATACTGCACGGCACTTCTCCACAATGGTGGCACAGTGAGAGCGGCACAGTGGTGCAGCGGTAGAGTTGCTGCCTCACAACCAGAGACCCGAGTTGAAGAAATCTAATTTCCTCACTAATTTGCCCTGCAAGATATTTTATCCCCAGAATCCCCCATTCACCGACACACAAAGTGGCTGCTTAAGCCCCCGTCCCACTTAGGAGACCTAAATGGCAACCTCTGGTGACCTTGCCCGCCACCCAAAAAAAAATCATGGTCGAGGTGACCTGCAACCTCCTACCACCTCCCACGCATATGTTTGAAAACCTTCCTCGACTATGAAGAAAACCGGCTTCGACTAGACCCGCGACTAAAAAATTATCGATTTTTAAAACGGCGACCTATTTTTAGTCGAGGCCGGTTTTAATCATGATGAAAAAATAGCAGCAACCTAGATGAAGCCTCGACCACGCGGAAACCACTTTCGACCATTAGGGAGAGTGACCAAAACCTCCGGTGACCTCATGGAAACCTTGGGTGGCGGGCAACGTCACCAGAGGTTGCTGTTTAGGTCTCCTAAGTGGGACAGGGGCTTTAAGCTACCAACCCACGCTGAGGGATGCTGCAAATATCCTGGGGGACTGCTTGTGCCCAGAGACAGAGAGAATGTGCGACCCCCAAGCAGACAGCATCAGAGGTCAGGATTGAACCCTAGTCCCAGGAGCTATGAAGCAGCTTCTCCCAGCTGTGTCATTCTGCAGGCCATTGTAAATATTTAAACCTTCTGCTGTTTTTAGGAGTCCTGAAACAGTGTGGGCTTTGTTTTGAAGTGGGTCAATGGTGTGTTTAAACCACAATGTTTGGTTTATTGGTGGTAATCCTCGTTGGCAGAAAGTTTGTTAAAGACAGGCTTATTCAAGGACCAAGGATGTCAGGCTTAGGAAGAGTAAAGGTTGATCATAATAAGCTGGCAGTCCACCCTGGAAAGGTACAGCTGGTATGAAGAAAATGAGGCAAAATCTTCCAGTAAAGCACTGGCTACAAGCACAATCAAGCTGGATACAGAATAGTGAAAACATTATGGAGAGAAGGAATTGGCGACGTTTCGGGTTGAGAAGAAAGGTCTCGCCAATTCCTTCTCTCCAGAGATGCTGCCTCACCCGTTGAGTTACTCCAGCATTTTGTGTCTACCTTCGATTTTACCAGCATCTGCAGTTCTTTCTTCAACAGAATAGTGAAAGGCTTGGATAGAGTGGATGTGGAGAGGATGTTTCCACTGATGGGAGAGTCTAGGATTAGCAGTCATAGCCTCAGAATTTAGAAAGGAGATGAGGAGGAATTTCTTTAGTCAGAGGGTAGTGCATCTGTGGAATTCTTTGCCACAGAGGCTGTGGAGGCCAAGTCAATGGATATTTTTAAGGCAGAGATAGATTCTTGATTAGTACGGGTGTCAGGGGTTATGGGGAGAAGGCAGGAGAATGCACTTAAGAGAGAGAGAGAGATATAGACCAGCCATGATTAAATGGTGGAGTAGACTAGATGGGCCAAATGGCCTAATTGTGCTTCTATCACATATGAACATATGAATATTCAGATTGGACCTCTTTTCAATGTGGCCTTCAGGTTACACCTCAACATGGAGCATCATACGTTGGTTTGGCCACAGATCTGCCCGCGACAATAAAAACATTGTAGAGAGATGTGGATGTAGCCCAGTCAATCACACGGATCAGCCTCTCCCCCATCCCAACTCCCCCCACCCCCTGCCCCCCTTCTCCAACTTCATTTACGCCACACAATGCTTTGGGAAAGCAACATAAACAAAGACCTTTTTGACACCAGTCATTCTCTTTTCTCTTCTGTCCCAGAAGATACAAAAACCTGAAAGCACGTACCAGCAAATTCAGGAACAAATTCTTCCTTCACGAATGGTCCTCCTATTTGCAAAAGCGTGGCCTGATCTTCCAATCTACCTCATTGGAGACCTTGTACTTTTTTCTATGTAACTGTAACACTATGAACTGTAACAATATATTCTGCACACAGGTAATTTTCACTTTACATGACCTGTTGTACTTGTATATAGCTCGATCGTACTTATATACAATATGGTTCAGCTGGATAGCACAAACCCTGTCTCGGTACATAACATGACAATAATAATTACCAATACCTATTGGAGAAAGTCGACATTGTAAATAAGCATCCCGCTAAACTTACCAGTAGAGTGAGTAGCCTGGAAACCTTTCCTTTGTACCGATGCATCTGAAACAAACCTAACGAACATTTTACTTCCAGTGGAGATGACAGGATTTGGAATAATGCTCCCACAGAACCGGCCAAGAATCGCAAACTTGTCCGTCTCCCCATCAAACACTTCCAGGTGATCGTAAGCACATTCTTGGTGTTGTTCGATCTCAAATTCATTAAAAGTCTGGAAAAGAAAACACCGGTGAATTATTTTCCCCCGGCACAAACATGGTTTAGTATCTATGTTGATGACCGTGAAGGTTAATGTCCAGGCATTGTGATCCGTAACATCCATTTGATAGTCAAACAAATGTATGATTCTATTAAAGAGTCACAAAAACACACAAGAGTCACAGCACAATAACAGAACCAAGACCATGCCAATCTTTTTGCCTGTCTTCACTAACCTCATTTGCTTGCAATGGGATGGTGCTCTTTTATGCCTTGCCTACTTGCCATTTAAATGCCTCTTAAACATAGTTAACAGTCATTTAATTTTGTATCTATTGTACAATATTCTCGAGACTTTATAGATCATAAAAGAAACAACATTCTGTTTGCCGTGTAAGTCTACGACCTGTCTGTCTTTTCAAAGAGAAAGAGTCTAATACATACAAACCTCTGTGTAAGAAAGAACTGCAGATGCTGGTTTATATCGAAGGTAGACACAACATTCTGGAGTAAGTTGGTCTGAAGTAGGGTCTCGACCCATAACGTCACCCATTCATTCTCTCCGGAGATGCTGCCTCACCCTCTGAGTTACTCCAGCATTCTGTGTCTACATACAAACCTTTTATTTTACCCGCCAATGTACCAGCCACCATCTTAAAGTTACCTAACAGTTGAATTTGAATGTTTAAGAAGGAACTGTATAATATTATCTTAAATGCACAAATACCATCTACGGAGGGTATCAGAAGAGACTGGGAACAAGAGTTAGCTATTAAAATTTCAAAGGAAAGTTGGAATGAATACTTATTAAACGTGCATAAATGCTCAATTAATGTAAGACACACTTTAATACAATTTAAAATTTTACATAGATTATATTATTCGAAAACTAAAATTCATAAAATTTTCCCAAATGTATCATCTATTTGTGATAAATGTCAATCCCAAGAAGCTACCATAACGCACTCATTCGTTTCTTGTACAAAAATTCAAAAATTTTGGAATGAAATTTTTGAAATCATTACAAAGTTATTTAAAACAAGACTGATACCCAAAGCAGAATGGATTATCTTCGGTATAACGGAAGATTGTCCAGAACTAAATGTGTTTCAAAAGAAACTAATGGACTATGGGTTAATAACTGGAAAAAAGCTAATTCTAAAATTTTGGAAGAAGGCTCCAATACCAACTATAAATATGTGGATTTCAAATATGTTTGAAACATTACACCTGGAAGAGATAAGACTCCTCCTAGCAGGTAAACCAGATCATTTCCACCTGACGTGGTCTGCATTTATAGAATTATTACAAACATAGGGTGCAAAAGTACTTTAAAAAAAAAAAAATTTGAGGTCAGGTAAGGGGGGATGATAGTTGAAGAGTTGGTATGTCCCATTTACGTAATGCTCATAAAAATATTTGTTTCTCTCTTTTTCCTCTTTCTCTCTTTCTTTCTTTCCTAGGGTCTATTTCTTAACTCTTTTTCTTTTGTTTTTAATTTTGCTCTTATAGGGTCTTCGTCCTTTTTTGTTGTCACATTTCCTACACTTCCACTTTTTCCTTCACTTTCTTCTTTCTTTCAATCTTTTCCTTTTCTAGTGTAAAAAATAAATGGAGTACATTAATTGTAAGAAGATATAAATGACAAGTACTAATGTATGTGGTTGTAATGTAATGTACTTCTAATAAAATACAAATTTAAAAAAAAGAAGAAAAAAAAGAAGGAACTGCAGATGCTGGAATATCGAAGGTAGACTAAAATGCTGGAGAAACTCAGCGGGTGAGGCAGCATCTATGGAGCGAAGGAAATAGGCAACGTTTTGGGTCGAAACCCTTCTTCAGAATTGTTGAATTTGAATGGGCTTTTTGTTTCTGATTATAACATAAGAAATACAATTTATGTTGACACTCCAGAGGCACTTTCTGTCAAGATGCTAAACATCAAGTGTAAATGATTGGGAAGTAACTGCAGATGCTGGTCACCCATTCCTTCTCTCCAGAGATGCTGCCTGGCTGTCCCGCTGAGTTACTCCAGCTTTTTATGTCGACCTTAAGTGCAAATGATTGCCAGACAACAGGTAGTTTTAACAAATCTTTTCTGCACAGCTCACTAACCTGCTCACGAAGCTAAAATTGGCCAGTAATCACAGATGAGTAAGGTTATTAGCAGGCTTTGTAGCATTTGACCTATATAGTAAGATTTAATAAACTCTCTTTGAAAATCCTCTGCAGCTAAATAATTCAAGTTCAAGATTGAATTATTGAATGTATATGCAAAATGAATTGCTTATGATTTGTATGAGAGATTTTTTTATTTTAGACCCTCAGTATTACAAATTATTTACTGGCATCTGAAAATGGCCTAATTTCTAATCTTCATGATTAAATCACAAATTGTGCAATAAATGAACAGCTTTCAAAAAAGACTATTTGAAACACACATGCTCTCTGATATAGTTGTTTTCTCTTCTACAGACTGAGTGATCAACTGGGCATTTGGAATCTAAGAAAGCAAAAAGTGACAGAGCCTGCAACATAGCAGGTGACTCTCTGATTTCCCATTCATTTGGTTTTATTTTAGTTTAACGATACAGCGTGAAAACGGGCCCTTCAGCTCACCGAATATGCACCGACCAGCGATCGCCTGTAACTCTACGCTATCTCACTTTCGCATTCTATACACTGGGGGGCAATTAACAGGAGCCAATTGACCTACAAACCTGCACCGCTTTGGAATATGGAAGGAAACCAGAGTACCCGAAGAAAACCCACGCGGTCACAGGAAGAACGAATAAACTCCGGTAGTCAGGATCGAACCTGAGTCTCTGGCATCGTGAGGCAGCAGCTCTGCCACCGTGTCACACGGTTAAATAGACAGAAAGTGAAACGGGCTCCACGTTGGACAAGGGGTCCTTTTGTCTTCATTTCCCTGTGGCCGTGCCTGAGAAATCAAATTATCCCGGACAACAATGATCTATTCTACATTTTCCTTGATCTCCACCCCCTTTGATGCCTCGTTCGCACACCTGACGCTTCCTTATCTCTGTATCTCCCCCTCCCCTGACTCCCAGTCTTAAGAAGTGTCTCGACCCGAAATGTCACCCATTCCTTCTCACCAGAGATGCTGCCTGTCCCGCTGAGTTACTACAGCATTTTGTGCCTATCTTCGGTTTACCACAATGATGCCTGGATTAGGGGGTGTTTAAGAAGGAACTGCAGATTCTGGAAAAATCAAAGGTAGATAAAAATGCTGGAGAAACTCAGCGGGTGAAGCAGCATCTATGGAGCGAAGGAAAAGGCGACGTTTCGGGTCGAGACGCTTCTTCAGACTGATGTGGGGGTGGTTGGGTCGGGAAGAAGAAAGGAAGAGGCGGAGACAGTGGGCTGTGGGAGAGCTGGGAAGGGGAGGGGAAAGAGGGAGAAAGCAAGGACTACCTGAAATTGGAGAAGTCAATGTTCATACCGCTGGGGTGTAAACTACCCAAGCAAAATATGACGTGCTGCTCCTCCAATTTACGGTGGGACTCACTCTGGCCATGGAGAAGGCACAGGACAGAAAGGTCGGATTTGGAATAGGAGGGGGAGTTGAAGTGCTGAGCCACCGGGAGATCAGGTTGGGTATTGCGAACTGAGCGGAGGTGTTGGGCAAAGTGATCGCCAAGCCTACGCTTGGTCTCACCGATGTAGAGCAGCTGACACCTAGAGCAGTGGATGCAATAGATGTGGTTGGAGGAGGTGCAGGTGAACCTCTGCCACATCTGGAAAGACTGCTTGGGTCCTTGGATGGAGTGAAGAGGGGAGGTAAAGCGACAAGTGTAGCATTTACAGCGGTTGCAAGGGAAAGTACCAGGGGAGGGGGTGGTTTGGGTGGGAAGGGACGAATTGACCAGGGAGTTATGGAGGGAGCGGTCTCTGCGGAAAGCCGAAAGGGGAGGAAATGGGAAGATGTGGCCAGTGGTGGGATCCAGTTGGAGCTGGCGAAAATGTCGGAGGATTATCTGCTGTATGTGACGGCTGGTAGGGTGGAAGGTGAGGACAAGGGGGACTCTGCCCTTGTTACGAGTGGGGGGATGGGGAGTGAGAGCAGAGTTGCGGGTTATAGAAGAGACCCTGGTGAGAGTCTCATCTATAGTCGAAGAGGGGAACCCCCTTTCTCTAAAGAATGAGGACATCTCCGATGCCCTTGTTTGGATCACCTCATCCTGGGTGCAGATGCGGCGTAGACGGAGGAATTGGGAGTAGGGGATAGAGTCCTTACAGGAAGCAGGGTGGGAAGAAGTGTAGTCCAGATAGCCATGGGAGTCAGTGGGTTTATAGTGGATGTCGGTCAGTAGTCTGTTACGTGCGATGGAGATAGTGAGGTCCAGAAATGGTAGGGAAGTGTCGGAAATGGTCCCAGTGTATTTGAGTGCCATATGGAAGTTAGTGGTGAAATGAATGAAGTCAGTGAGTTGTGTGTGGGTGCAGGAGGTAGCACCAATGTCGATGCAGCGGAGGTAGAGTTCGAGGATAAGGCCACGGTACGTCTCGAACAAGGATTGTTCGACGTACCCTACAAAGAGGCATAGCTGGGACCCATGCGCGTGCCCATAGCTACGCATTGGATTTGGAGGAAATGGGAGGAGTCAAAACGAAAAGTTGTTGAGGGTAGTAGCTGCTGGGAGAGCTTGGACAGACTTGGATTGTTTTTGTGATTTGTAATAGAAAAAATCACTTGTGGTTAATGTGCACATTGTCAGATTTTATTAAAGGCCATTTTTATACATTTTGTTTTCACCATGTAGAAATGACAGCTGTGTTTATACATAGTCCCCCCATTTCAGGGCACCATAATGTTTGGGACACATGGCTTCACAGGCATTTGTAATTGCTCAGGTGTGTTTAATTGCCTCCTTAATGCAGGTATAAGAGAGCTCTCAGCACCTAATCTTTCCTCCAGTCTTTCCATCACCTTTGGAAACTTTTATTGCTGTTTATCAACATGAGGACCAAAGTTGTGCCAATGAAAGACAAAGAAGCCATTATGAGACAGAGAAACAAGAATAAAACTGTTAGAGACATCAGCCAAACCTCAGGCTTACCAAAATGAACTGTTTGGAACATCATTAAGAAGAAAGAGAGCAATGGTGAGCTTACTAATCGCTAATGGACTAGCAAGCCAAGGAAGACCCCCACAGCTGATGACAGAAGAATTATCTCTATAATAAAGAAAAATCCACAAACACCTGTCCGACAGATCAGAAACACTCTTCAGGAGTCAGGTGTGGATTTGTCAATGACCACTGTCCGCAGAAGACTTCATGAACAGAAATACAGAGGCTACACCGCAAGATGCAAACCACTGATCAGCCGCAAAAATAGGATGGCCAGGTTACAGTTTGCCAAGAAGTACTTAAAAGAGCAACCACAGTTCTGGAAAAAGGACTTGTGGAGAGATGTGATGAAAATTAACTTATATCAGAGTGATGGCAAGAGCAAAGTATGGAGGAGAGAAGAAACTGCCCAAGATCCAAAGCCTACCACCTCATCTGTGAAACACGGTGGTGGGGGTGTTATGGCCTGGGCATGTATGACTGCTGAAGGTACTGGCTCACTTATCTTCATTGATGATATAACTGCTGATGGTCATAGCATAATGCATTAAGGGTAATAGACACATCCTATCTGCTCAAATTCAAACAAATGCCTCACAACCCATTGGCCGGCAGTTCATTCTACAGCAAGACAATGATCCCAAACATACTGCTAAAGCAACAAAGGAGTTTTTCAAAGCTTAAAAAATGGTAAATTCTTGAGTGGCCAAGTCAATCACCTGATCTGAACCCAATTGAGCATGCCTTTTATATGCTGAAGAGAAAACTGAAGGGGACTAGCCCCCAAAACAAGCATAAGCTAAAAATGGCTGCAATGCAGGCCTGGCAGACCATCACCAGAGAAGATACCCAGCAACTGGTGATGCCCATGAATCGCAGACTTCAAGCAGTCATTGCATGCAAAGGATATGCAACAAAATATTAAACATGACAGCGTTCATTTACATGACATTGCTGTGTCCCAAACATTATGGTGCCCTGAAATGGGGGGACGATGTCTAAACACTGCTGTAATTTCTACATGGTGAAACCAAAATGTATAAATATGGCCTTTATTAAAATCTGACAATGTGCACTTTAACCACATGTGATTTTTTTCTATTACAAATCTCAAATTGTGGAGTACAGAGGCAAATAAATAAACAATGGGTTTTTGTCCCAAACATTGTGGAGGGCACTGTATGTGAATACATTCCAGCTAATTACATAAACTCCACTCACAGGCAACAAACTACTTATGTGTATTTCTAAACATCCTATACAAAGCTAAATATACTGCATCTGCTGTTTCCCTTATATACATCACAAATTAAAACTGCATAACTATAGTGGATATACCAAAAATAATCTCAAATTTGGGGGGAATTTACCAGGGATGCTGGTGGATCAATACCAATTTCTCTCCAGTTACCTCTTTTAAAGCTAAGGATATATTAGATTAATTCCATTATCCAGCCTCTTTTCTTCACTAATATGATACTTTTATTATAAGAAATACCTTTTTTCTTCATTTGATCTCAGTTATTTTTGAGCACTCTGCAGTGAAAACAAATAACAAAATAAATAATAATATCCAAAGTCTTCCTTCATAAAAACTAGAGCACACTATGGTTACTAAATGGTAACCAGGGACACAAATCATATTGCTGGGTTTTAAATGTCAGCAGTATAAAATTCACTGCTTGTAATCACATTGATATATAAGTAAAAACACATTGGTCCAGATCTTGTGTAGGAAGGAACTGCAGATGCTGGTTTAAATCGAAGATAGACACAAAATGCTGGAGTAACTCAGCGGGACAGGCAGCATCTCTGGAGAGAAGGAATGAGCGACGATTTGGGTCGAGACACTTCTACAGACTGAATCCTTGTGAGAATTTTCTCAAACAAGTCTATTTACACTTGTTTCAGTAATGTCACAGGTAGATAGGGTGGTCAAGAAGGCCTTTGGCACATTGGCCTTCATCAGACACAGTAGAGAACTTGGGAGGTTATGTAACAGATGTAGACAGATGTGGTGAGGCCACGTTAGGAATATTGTGTTGAATTTTGGTCACCCTGTTGTCAAAATGTTGTCAAGCTGGAAAGGGTGCAGAGAAGATTTACAAGGATGTTACCAGAACTTGAGGGCCTGAGCTATAGGGAGAGATTAAGCAGGCTAGGACTTTATTCCTTGGGGAGCAGGAAAATGAGGGGTGATCTTATAGACATGTACAAGATCATGGGAGGAATAGGGTAAGGGAGATCAAGTACCAGAGAACATAGGTTTTTGGTTAGGGGGAAAGATTTAATGGGACTCTGCGGAGCTTTTTTTGCACAAAGGGTGGTAGGTATGTGGAACGAGCTGCCAGAGGAGATGGTTGAGGCAGGTTCTTTCACACCATTTAAAATATATTTGACAGGTGTTTAGAAGGATAAGGGCCAAACACGGGCAGGTACGACTAGTGTAGATGGGGCATGGTGGTCGGCGTGGGCAATTTGGGCCGAAGGACCTGTTCCCATGTTGTATGACTCTTTGATTATGACTCTATGCTGTCACATCCTGCAATATATAAAATTATGCACCTTGTATATTATTTTCACAGCAGTCATTTGCTGATTGCCAGAACTATCATATTTAAATTAAATATTCCAATGTGAATGAAAAATCACAGGCTTTCCATATCATAAATAAATTGGGAAAAATAATTGCTTTCAAAATGTTGTCAAAAATATTTGTCCAAATCTATTCCTCACAGAAAATACCTCATGCAGAGCTGAGCAATTTTCTGATCAAATGTTTAAACGAAAACCCTTTTTCAAATTGGACACCTCCAATATTTACAATTTGTTCTGCAACAAACCATCGCTAACCTCATTCATCTTGTCACATCGATGCTTTCTGGAAGCTGAGAAGCCAAGGCTGGAGCCTCGCGGGCCAGATGTGGAGCCTCGCGGGCCAGATGTGGAGCCTCGCGGATCGACAAAGCCCGCGACCAACGGCCCCTGGGTCTGCGGAGCCCGCTGCTGGGGCCTGGGTCGGTGCCACCGAGGCGTCCGGAGAGGACCCGGCAGCGTAAGTGGTCGGTGCGACGGTCGATAATGGCGCCGACCGACGGACGAGAACGGACACTTGGAAGTGAGGACGCCGCTGCCGAGGCAAGGAACAATGGTGGACCCGGTTTGGGGGGACCACCATGGGGGGGGGGGGAGGGAGAACAAAGGGGGATCTGGCGCGGGACACTTTGCAACCTTGTTGGCGCCTATATATGGGCGATTATTTGCATACCATTTTCATATTCTCTTTTTCTGCGTGCCTAGTGTTATTACTAAATGTAGCAGTTTAATGTTATCTCAGTCTAATGCTTCAGTTTTTCCAGTTTTGAGTTACAAAACCATATCACACGATCAGAACGACGTCAAACAGACAACCAGAGAAATAAAGAACTTCATGGAAATCAATAGAAAGGCAATAAAGGTGCATCAAATGAACTTGCAGCAGATGTTATTGGGAAATACCATCGGGCTGATGAACCAAGGAACTCCTAATATGAACGCAGATGGTGAAAGAGTGTTAGAAAATGTGGCATCCTCTGTCACTCCAGATGTCAGCTGAACATTGTAAAGTGAGTGCCAAGATTCTGGGAACCAGAGCAGGACATTGTAAGAAAAGATGACCATTAAAGAAACAAACCAGAAAACCTTTGTTCAAATGACACAAGACCACATGGTGATTTTACATTGTTTTGCTTCAATGGAAAGGTGAGGAAGCTGAAGAAACCGCACAAAAGTAAGCAGGCAGTGAAGAAAGCTAATGGCATGTTGGCCTTCATACCGAGAGGATTTGAGTTTAGGTCCTACTGCAGTTGTACTCGGCCCTGGTGAAACTGCACCTGGAGTATTATGTGCAGTTTTGGTCTCCTAATTGGAGGAGGGACATTCTTGCTATTGAGGGAGCGCAGCATAGGTTCACCAGGTTAGTTCCTGGATGGCGGGACTGTCATATGATGAAATAATGGGTCAACTTTGCTTGAATTCACTGGAATTTAGAAGGATGAGAGGGAATCTCATGGAAACATATAAAATTCTTAAGGGATTGGACAGGCTGGATGCAGGAAAAATGTTCCCCATTTTGGGGGAGTCCAGAACCAGGGGTCAAGGTTTAAGATTAAAGGGTAGGCCATTTAGAACTGATATAGAACAGATATGAGGAAAACATTTTCGCCCAGAGAGTTGTAAATCTGTGGAATTCTCTGCCACAGAAGGCAGTGGAGGCCAATTCATTGGATGTTTTCAAGAGAGAGTTAGATTTAGCTCTTAGGGCTAAAGAAATTAAGGGATATGGGGAGAAAGCAGGAATGGGGCACTGATTTTGGATGATCAGCCATGATCACATTGCATGGTGGTGCTGGCTCGAAGGGCCGAATGGCCTACTCCTGCACCTATTTTCTATGTTTCTAAAACAAGAAATGGCAAAATATATGAGCATGTGGAAGGATTCCCAACACCTATAGAACAAGGAATGGTTAGCAAATGCTGTAAAATGATGTGTGCATCAGTACAGAATTTTTAGGGCAATGATAAAAATATTGGAATCAATAGGGTCATGAAAATATCACATTACAGGAAAAAGTTAACTTTGAAAAAGATGAAAACCAAGAAGAAACTCTAAAGTCTAAGGGTAAGATAGCACAGCTTAAGGATTTGGGAGAAGATGGAGGTTTCAGAGTCTTTCAACACTAAGGAGAGGAAAGGAACTTCCCACAGGTCCTTTCAGTAGGAAGGAACTACAAATGCTGGTTTACACAAAAGATAGATACAACATTCTGGAGTAACTCAGCAGGACAGGCAGCATCTCTAGAGAAAAGGAATAGGTGACGTCTTGGATCGAGACCCTTGTTCAGACTCATACAGCCAGCATCTGCAGTTCTTTTTGTCTCTTCCACTGCAAAATCTTCTCAAGATACCCCTATTTTGAAGAAGTCCTCTTCCTCTCTCTGACGAGAGTTCTGCAGAGTCTGAAGAAGGGTCTCAACCTGAAACGTCACCTATTCCTTTTCTCCAGAGATGTAGCCTGACCCACTGAATTTTGTTCAGCATTTTGCATCTATCTTTAAGGTTTCAGCGCCATTTGTTTTGATACAATTTTTTTTTTTAAACAGACTGGGTTAGCTCATATTTCCCTTCCATAGTGAGGCAATATGAAGCTCAGGGGAGCAATCCAGCCCACTATCTGAGCCCAATCTACTGGGTTGGGAATAGTCACTGAGTAGGACCTGCTTCCAGTGAAACTTCTGCTAAGAACTTGCTGTTAAAAGCCAGCAATTGGTCATAAGGTCATATGGCCATAGGTGATAGGAGCAGAATTAGGTCATTCGGCCCATCTGGTTTACTCTGCAATTCAATCTTGGCTGATTGTTACTTTTATGCATATCTTTCATTCATTTGTTCTATATCTCTCTACATTGCAGTCTATATCTCTCGTTTCCCTTATCCCTGACTAGTCTGAATAAGGGTCTCGACCCGAAACATCACCCGTTCCTTCTCTCCCTATAAAGCAGTGTGCTTTGCTTGATATTTTCCCCTTTGGAGTTTTATTAAGTGCAATTATTTTCCTCTGCCAGAAAGTTCTATCTTTAAGTTTACCAGACACTTTTTCGATTAACTGCCTCTAATGCACACAATGCAACTGGCTAAATGTGACTGATAGGAAATTCTTTGAAAGGGATATTTGGAAAATAAAGCACCTGTGAACTTTGCAGATTTCTTTAACACAAACTGCCCAAAGTAGTTCAATGCAGATAAAATAACATTTTTGAAGGATGGTGAAATGGAGTATTAAGGGCCTGTCACACTAACGCGACTTTTCAGCGACTGTCTTCGACCTTCAAACTCGAGGGCACTCGCCTGAAAAACCAGGGAAAGTGGGGGAGCGCTGTCTGAAATTCCCACCCGCGATGAACAGGAAGGTAAAAGGCTGGCACAGTAACGGTAAGTCCTTTAGAGAGCGCGGAGAGGGGTGGGGGTTGGGGGGGAGAAGGGGAGAGAAGGGGAGAGAAGGGGAGAGAAGGGGAGAGAAGGGGAGAGAAGGGTGGAGAAGGGGGGGAGAAGGAGTGGTGACACCTTTAAGAAGCCAGACAACTTTTAATAAAGTTTAGCGGGCATTTAACATTACCGGTCGGTTTACTTACCTTTTTTTTCTCAACGAACTTTACCTTCGACTACCCTCGATTATCTTCAATTGCCTTCAACTACCTATGATAGCATTACGACCTATTATGACCTACCTCGACTAAACCTACGAGTAAAAAAAATATCAAATTTTTCCATGGTGACCTTTTTTGTACTCGCGGGCATTTTTCAGCATGTTGAAAAAAACGCCGCGTCCTAGCTGAGGCCTCAAGTACGCAGGGACTACTCTCGAGCATGAAGGAGAGTTACAAAGACCTCCTAGGACCTCGTGTTGACCATGCTGCGTGTATGAGTCGAGGGCAAACTCTTCTAAACTCGCGAATTAGGTCGCCGCAGTGGGACAGGCCCTTTAGGAACAGATTAAAGAAGCAATAAAATGTAAAAAGCAGTAAAATGCAACATGGAATTAATACACTGGGTCCAACTCATTTGCCACAAAGCAATTGAGTTGGACCCAGCTAGATTCACCATGGATTTGTCCTATATATTAATAAGAGCCTTTGAAGAGCAGCTTCACAACTACAGTATCTTCTGAATTTACTTTAAGTATGTAAACATCATTTTAAAATTCAATTGTAAACAGAAAGTTGCATAGAATGGAATCTGCTATTGTATTTTATGGATTATCAAAACAGGTAGTGAGTGGAATTTATATCATGAATTTATATCGGGTGTCAGAGGTTATGGGGAGAAGGCAGGAGAATGGGGTTAGGAGGGAGAGATAGATCAGGCATAATTGAATGGCGGAGTAGACTTGATGGATCGAATGGCCTATGTGTACTCCTGTCACTTATGATCTTATGAAACAAACCTTCACTAGTCACGTGAAAATAAAATTTTAAGATTGTTTTCAAGTTAAGGAAATAGAGTTCAGTTAAGTACAGCTTTGGACAAATACCAAATATCTGTCTATTTGTATGCAATGAGTTTATTTCTCTGTAATTCTTTGCACATTGTGGTAGCGTGTTTGCTCTGGGAAACATCACCATCAAATGCTGGTGGATTGCAGATGCTTCAGTGAGGCTCAAGTGATGGGTGGGAACTTCCTTTCCGTCTGTGTCATTAGATAGAGGGTAGCTTCTGGTTAACACTTTGTATGTTCAATGCCCAGCAGAGTATTTCCACAGTTTACAGAACTTTCAAATCCCTTGTTGTAATTTCAGCTTTATAATAGTCATAATTTGTTTTTGTTTGTTTTAAGTGTGAAGACGCTGTTTAGTGCTTTCTATGTTTAAGTAAGATTAACAGGAGGTGCAAAGATTGATGACATTTCCAGTCGGTGGTTCACATCCCAGCTGTACTTCATCGCCACAAAAGGGTCAGTAGCATCACCCAATGCGAAAGTGAAGTAGCACTTTGAGTCAAGTCGTACGGAAACATAGATTTTAAGTTTAATCCAAGGTGGGGATGCCTGTTGCATCTGAAATGTTCTGGGATCTGGAGGCCCTGCTTATCTGCTCTGCAATTCTACATTTGAGTCCATTTGAAATGTGTCCAGATCCATTAACTGGTTGCTGTGTGGGAGTTGCTCTTTGGCAAGAGGCGACCACAGCTGCAGACCCAGGAGAGGGGTGGAGCTTCCTCCGCATCAGGGATCAGGGCTAAGACCTAGATTAAAGAGGCCCGGAGGCTCCTTACGGGCCTTCTAACAGAGGTTATTTCTGAAGAGCTGACTTTGTTTCGACTGGCCAAATGGTGACATGGGCTAAGGATCGATTGCTGGACGAACTATTTTGTGGCACCACTCAGCCTCCCAAATCATTGTTGTGTCGCAGTGTCAATGATATCACTGGGCTGTGACTTTCGAATAATAAGTAGGCACAACATTATTTTCATGGTTTAAGAAAGAACTGCAGATGCTGGTAAAATCGAAGGTAGACACAAAATGCTGGAGAAACTCAACGGGTGAGGCAGCATTTATGCAGAGAAGGAATTGGCAACCTTTCGGGTCAAGACCCTTCTTCAGACTGATGTCATGGGAGGGAGGACAAAGAAATACAGTGGGCGGAGACAGTGGGACTAGTAGGAGTATGGGGGAGGGGAAGGCGAGAGAAAGCAAGGGTGACCTGAAGTTAGAGAGGTCAATGTTCATGCCGCTGGGGTGTAAACTACCCAAGCAAAATATGAGGTGTTGTTCCTCCAATTTGTGTTGGGCCTCACTCTGACAATGGAGGAGGCCCAGGACAGAAAGGTCAGATTGGGAATGGGAGGGGGAGATGAAGTGCTGAGCCACCGGGAGATCAGCTTGGTCAAGATTGACTGAGCGAAGGTGTTCAGCGAAACATTCGCCGAGCCTGCGCTTGGTCTCGCCGATGTAGAGCAGTTGACACCTGGAACAGCGGATGCAGTAGATGAGGTTGGAGGAGGTGCAGGTGAACCTCTGCCTCACGGTGAACCTTCTAGATGATCCAATTGCAGAAACATTTTACATTTTACAGAAACATTACAGAAACATTTTACATTTTTCTGTAATTTCTAAGATATCCGATTGGGTCATTTACAAGTGGACCAATTGGATCATCTACAAATTTTACAGAAAAATTAGAGAAAATATTTTGTGGCAGGGTATTTACATTTTTAAGGTTAGCCTAATCATGAAGTATAATATGATAACCAGCTTTTCTATCTGGTACTAATATTAAAAGGTATTATATTTTCCATTCATAAACTTACAATCTTCACTCTGTGGCCTGGAGTTGCAGAGATCTCCCAGGTACATTCTTTGCGACTAGGATATTTATCAGGCCAATTGGGACTTGTGATGGGACCAGTGGCGCTGTAAATCCTGTGTTCACATTCCGCTGAGATAGAAAGTAACATCTCCAATTAGTTCATCAGCAGAGCAGTGTTATAATCAAGACACTTTGCATATAAATAACAAAATACATTTACTCATAAACAGTCCCAGCAAATCACTGTAATGTTATCAATAACCAGTGGTTGTAGTGTACCTGGACTTTCAGAAAGCATATGATAAGGTCCCACATAGGAGATTAGTGGGCAAAATTAGGGCACATGGTATTGGGGGTAGAGTGCTGACATGGATAGAAAATTGGTTGGTAGGCAGGAAACAAAGAGTATAAACGGGTCCCTTTCAGAATGACTAGTGGGGTGCCGCAAGGCCCGGTGCTGGGACCGCAGCTATTTACAATATACATCAATGATTTAGATGAAGGGATTCAAAGTAACATTAGCAAATGTGCAGATGACACAAAGCTGGGTAGCAGTGTGAACTGTGAGGAGGATGCTCTGACAATGCAGGGTGACTTGGACAGGTTGGGGGAGTGGGCAGATACATGGCAGATGCAGTTTAATGTGGATAAATGTGCGGTTATCCACTTTGGTAGCAAAAACAGGAAGGCAGATTACTATCTAAATGGTGTCAAGTTGGGAAAAGGGGAAGTACAATGGGATCTGGGGGGTCCTTGTTCATCAGTCAATGAAAGTAAGCATGCAGGTACAGCAGGCAGTGAAGAAAGCGAATGGCATGTGGGCCTTTATAACAAGAGGAGTTGAGTATAGGAGCAAAGAGGTCCTTCTGCAGTTGTATAGGGCCCTAGTGAGACCACACCTGGAGTATTGTGTGGAGTTTTGGTCCCTTAATTTGAGGAAGGACATTCTTGCTATTGAGGGAGTGCAGCATAGGTTTACAAGGTTAATTCCCGGGATGGCGGGATTGTCATATGCTGAGATAATAGAGCGGCTGGGCTTGTATACTTCGGAGTTTAGAAGGATGAGAGAGGATCTTATTGAAACATATAAGATTATTAAGAGTTTGGACACGCTAGAGGCAGAAAACATGTTCTCGATGTTGGGGGAGTCCAGAACCAGGGGCCACAGTTTATGAATAAGGGGTAAGCCATTTAGAACGGAGACGAGGAAACACTTTTTCTCAGAGTTGTGAGTCTGTGGAATTCTCTGCCTCAGAGGGCAGTGGAGGCCGGTTCTCTGGATACTTTCAAGAGAGAGCTAGATAGGGCTCTTAAAGATAGTGGAGTCAGGGGATATGGGGAGAAGGCAGGAACGGGGTACTGATTGGGAAAGATCAGCCATGATCACATTAAATGGCGGTGCTGGCTCGAAGGGCCAAATGGCCTACTCCTGCACCTATTGTCTATTGTCTATAATAACAGCAGAGCCTATTCACAGGAGCAAAGGTTTAATGAGCAGCAGAAGATTAACGTAATCCAAATGGACTATTCAATTTATTAGATGAACAACAGCATTTCCCTCTGCTGTATTCCAGCTGTCTTTGTGGCAGAAGCCACCTGAATATCTGCTGAATTTTAAATCCAGTAAAAGTAAAAGCCTACAAAGCTGTTCCTTGAATATCAGCAAGGAAATGTTTATTTTGTTTATGATAGACACTAGACAATAGGTGCAGGAGTAGGCCATTCGGTCCTTCGAGCCAACACCGCCATTGAATGTGATCATGGCTGATCACCCACAATCAGCACATATGGCCTTCTCGCCATATCCCCTGACTGCTCCATCTAACTGTTGAAAGCATCTAGAGAATTGGCCTCCACTGCCTTCTGAGGCAGAGAATTCCACAGATTCACAACTTTCTGCTAGCTCAATAGAAACTCTGATGTTTTTTTTATAATACTGGACAAAAATAATTGACAGAATCAAAATCGAAGGTGGCACATTGGCACAGTTGGTAGAGCCGTTCCATTGGCAAAGCTCTCAGTCAGAGTATTGAGTGTAGTTGGGAGGTCATGGTGCAGTTGTATAAGACATTGGTGAGGCCACATTTAGAGTATTGTGTTCAGTTCTGGGCAGCATGTCATGGGAAAGATGTTGTCAAGCTTGAAAGGGTACAGAGAAGATTTACGAGGATGTTGCCAGGACTAGAGGGTGTGAGCTATAGGGAGAAGTTGAGTAGTTTCGCACTCTACTCCTTAGTTTAGTTTAGTTTAGAGATATAGTGCAGAAACAGGCCCTTTGGCACACCGAGTCTGCGTCGACCAGCGATCCTCGCACATTAACACTATCCTACACGAACTAGGGACAATTTTACACTTATACCAAGCCAATTAACCTACAAACCTCAATGTCTTTTGGAGTGTGGGAGGAAACCGAAGATCTCAGTGAAAATCCACGCAGGTCACAGGGAGAACAAACAAACTCCGCCTCTGGCGCTGTAAGGCCATAGCTTTCCTGCTACGCCACTGTGCTGCCTGTTTCAGCAAGTGCAGTTTTTCATTCCAGTGATATGCGTGCTCCTTGTGAAATTTGTTTTCTACAATATTTTCTCAATGTTGGTAATATTTCAATGCTCCAGGCTCCCAAGACACAAAATACTGGACTAACGCAGCATTGTCAGGGAGTATCCCTTGAGACCATGAATGGGTGATGTTTTAGGAGGAGTCTTTTCAGACCTGAATGGTCAAGACCCGAAACATCACCTATCCATGGTGTCCAGGAATGCTGCCTGACCCACCGAGTTACATATTCCAGAAATTTGTGTCTCTCCTTGGTAAACCAGTTCCTTGGTTCTACTCTCAACACTGGTCATTTGGTCTTGCCAGCAAAGGCCGTTTAACAATTTGAGAGAGTGCATGTGGGGCTTTCCAAACTGTTTGAAAAGCCATTTATAAGAGGTTAATTGCTCAGGAGGGAGAGATAAGACTATACGAGATTGGAGCAGAATTAGGCCATTCAGCCCATCAAGTCCATTCTACCATTCAATCATGGCTGATCTATTTTTCCCCCTTAACCCCATTTTCCTGCCTTCTCCCCATAACCTTTGACACCCTTACTACTTAAGAATCTATGAACCACTGCATTAAAAACACCCAATAACTTGGTCTCCACAGCCGTCTGTGGCAATGAATGCCACAGATTCACGACCCTCCGGCTAAAGAAATTCCTCCTCATCACCACTGAAGATACATCCTTTTATTTTGATGCTGTGTCCTCTGGTTCTAGAATCTGCCATTACTGTAAGCATCCTTTCCATGCCTTTCAGGCCTTTCAGATGTTAGGCCTGAGTACGTGACTATCTCAAGAATTCATTATTTATTTATGTTAGTGATTCTTTAATATCTGCGGCCCCCAGTCTTGTTTCGCACATGTGAAAACATCCTCTGCACCAAACTTCATATATCCCTCGGCAGATCAGTCCTCAGTCTTCCCTTTTCGGGAGTAAATGTGGCAGGAATATGTTGTTGCTGCTAGCCTGATTTTCTATGTTGCAGTCCCAGCAGGAATCTCCATCCATTGGGACAACACAGTGGAAATTCAGCTGCGTGTTACACGCAGTTTACCAGCTGTTACAGATCTTCCTAGTTCAGATGCGATGAAGCATGCAGCAAAAAAAAATACTCATCACATATCAGAAGACTTTCGAGAGGCTTCCTAAGACCTATTTCAAATTAAACAATTCGTTTTCAGGCATTATGTATAAGTAAGTGCTTGGGAATGCCAAGGTTGGATTTTAGCCTCAATTTAACGGTTTGGTTTTCCTTTTTAGTTTAGTTTAGAGCTACAGCGCGGAAACAGGCCTTTCGGCCCACCGAGTTCACACCGACCAGCGATCCCCACACATGAACACTATCCTACACATACTAGGGACAATTTACACTTACACCAAGCCAATTAACCTACAAACCTTTACATCTTTGGAGTGTGGGAGGAAACGAAAATCTTGGAGAAAACCCACTGGGTCACAGAGAGAACGTACAAACTCCATACAGACGGTACCGAACCCGGGTCTCCGGCGCTGCAAGCCCTGTAAGGTGCGCCACCGTGCCGCCCAAGAATGGCTCAATTTCTTTTTGAATGGAGATAAGGCATGGGCCATCGTGGTTAAAATAATGCACACAAATGATCACTACAATTGCCCAACTGAATTTGAACTAAAAAACAATATAAATTGCATACATTTAAATGTCCTTGTATTTTAATAAGATAACCAGAGAAAATTCTTCAAAAAATCCAGTTCAACACCTTTGTAAGGCGTTAAAAAAAGGGACGCCTCTAAATTATTTTAGACTAATCCACAGAAGGACATTCATGTGGTGACTGTCAAACCTGAGGTGCTACGTCATTCACAAATCCCACAAAGGTGGTTAAGAACGGATATTTCAATGAGCATGTGCTTTTATCCCCGGAAGCCCATCAATAAATAAATTCGGTCATAAGGTCATAAGTGATAGGAGTCGAATTAGGCCATTTGGCCAATCAAGTCTACTCCGCCATTCAATCATGGCCGATCTATCTCTCCCTCCTAACCCCATTCGCCTGCCTTCTCCCCATAACCTCTGAAACAAATCTGAAATAAAAACAAAATGCCGGAAATACTGAGCATATCACAAGGAAATCCGGGGAGTATTAACATTTGATTACAATGAAAAATCGAATCTGATAAAACACCACTATCTCTTCTTCCTTCTCCTCAGGCTGTTCCCAGAATTTCCTGCTGCAATGCTGTGCTTTAAGGCAGCTGGGAATTAATGTCCTGAGTTATTACATCAATTCACATTGATTCAACTATCAAATGAATAAATGCCTTTGTCTAAGCAGCCAAACCAACACATACCTTCTTTGCAATCATGTTTGTTTTCATGTAGTACAAATCCGTTTCGGCACTGACAAACATAACTGCCTATTGTATTGACGCACTCATGTTGACAGCCTCCATTGTCTTTGGAACATTCATCTTTATCTGTGAAGAGGGCAGAGAGGGATCATACAACATGCATCTATAAATTCCTAGCCCAAACACACAGACAGAATTAAACCACACATGTGTGTTCATCCAGAACAAGGTAAACTAAAGTATAGGCATAACTGTCCATGACGCCATCTACTTTAGCTGTACCTATTCATTATTAAGCTTGCACTTTCACCTACAATTGCCAATCCATCAAGCAGCTCGGGGAAAAAGCTTTGGATTTGGCAATGGCTTCAAGCTCTTGATTGTCTCCTCAGCAAGACTCTGCCTTGCTCTGTTAAACCATCTGTAACTTTAAAGTGCGCGGCAGTGCATTTTGCTTGAATGAATCTGATTTCAGAAACACACAGATTAAGCAGCAGTTAAGAACTACCGGAAGATGCCCTATTTTCTTCAAACAGAATGACCGATCAAGGAAGTATTTAGTAAAAGAAATCACACTCGGTTAAACTAAATTCCTTTAAAACAAAAGGTGTCATTGTGTTAGAAAGTAGCAAAGGTTAGAACAGAAGATATAATCCTTGGAATCTACATAAAACAGCCACAGGGGAGAAAAGCTGTAATAATATTAGCAATCATTCCAGTAAGTGGCAGTTAGCTCCCATCTCTCTACAAGAGCTGTCATTTCAGGCAAGGGCAGTTCATCCATTTGGTCAAAACTGGCAGACTGTTTCTGACACTCAGTTCCATAATGCAAGGTGTTTTTTTTTTATCACTTCTGCATGTTGTGAATTGAGGCTCGGGCAGCTGTTGAATACTAGATGTGAGAATCTCAGAGAACAAAATTTACAGAGTAAAAATCTCAAGTGCTGTAACATGATTGATGATGCTTGGTCTAAACACTACACGACAAATCAACATGTTTGTTTTTAGCACTGAAAAGAATAATAATTTAAATGTAGGTGGGCAGAAAATGAGAAACATGTAGGCAGGGGGATTAATTTCAATAAGTTTACAAGATGAAAAGTTGTAGTTTGGTGTGTAGTAACACAAAGTATAGTTGCCCAATAACATGTTTATTGTTAATTTGCAGCTTTAGAAAGCGGCATTCTTGAGGGGTGATGTAGTCATATGAGCGCAGGTTTTGTGGAGGTGGAATAATTTAGTGTACATAAACGGATTATCACGGGACAGAAGCATATTCACAGAAACCAGTCTAACAGTTTTCAATGGATGCGTCAGGCCCCAAGTGACGAGAATTACTGTTAGATGTCAGCCAGTCAGAGGACATATGGTCGTACCTCTGAATCTGTCAGAGGTTGCCAGTCTGTCTATAATACCTACTCGGCTGGAAAGGGAAACCTGCAGCAGGTTCTTGCAGGATTCAAAAATAAAAATTCTCTCTTTGCATGGTGCTTCATGGTCTGTGAAAGAAAACGTATTATGATAGCACCAGAGATGAATGTGTGCCCCTTTTCCTTCCATTATCAAATTTCATGCCCGTTCACAAAACAATCACATTATTGTTTTTGTCTAGTTCAGAGATACGGCGTGGAAACAGGCTCTTCGGCCCACCAAGTCCGCGCCGACCGGTGATCCCCGCGCGTTAACACTGCCCTACACACACACACTAGGAACAATTTACAATTTTACCAAGCCAATTAGCCAACAAAACTGTACGTCTTTGGAGTGCGGGAGGAAACTGGAGATCCCTGAGAAAATCCACACAGGTCACGGGGAGAACGTACAAACTCCGTACAGATGGCACCCATAGTCAGGATCGAACGTGGGTCTCTGGTGCTGTGAGGCAGTAACTCTATCGCTGTGCCATAATGCCACCCGTTTTCACATGTTTTCATATATAGGCTCTGACTAAATAAGCAAAATGTTCAGTGATGGGTGAAGAACTAATCCTTTCCTTTAATTTTACTGAGCAACCTGAATTATAATTATTTAACTAACACAAACATATTATCGGTAATACTCTAATTGTTCAGAAGTCCCAATGGTTCAGTACACAGTTCACTCATTATTCAAGAGTAGGTCAGATATCATAGAATGACAGTGTTATACGGCAGGAAACTGCCCTGCCTCCCAATTCGGCCATGTCAACCAAGCTGGTGCCATTTGCCTGCATTTGGTCCATATCCATCTAAAGCTTTTCCATCCATGTACTTATCCAAATGTCTTTTAAATGCTATTATAGTACCAGCTTCAACTCCTTCCACTGGCACTCGTTCCATATACCCACCGTCCTCTGTGGAAACGTTGACCCTTAGGCCCTTAACCCTTTCCCTTCTCATCTTTGGAGTGTTGGGGGGAAACCGAAGCAGCCGGAGAAAACCCACGCAGGTCACGGGGAGAACGTACAAACTCCAGCACCCGTGGTCAGAATCGAACCCAGGTCTCTGGTGCTGCAAGCGCTGTAAGGCAGCAACTCTACCGCTGCGCCTTTATATGGAGACAGTACTCTTGGTGAACTGATTCCAATTGTCCAGCAGCATTACTCTTCCATGTATCAATGGAGGGGTACCTAAAGGCCCTGTCCCACTTTCACGAGTTATTCACGAATTCTCCCGAGTTTTCCCCTTGATTCAAACTCGCAGAATGTTCGTAACGAGTCCGTAGGAGTTCGTAGATATATCGTAGTGGCTCGTTATGCCAGCCGTAGGTACTCGTGGCATCAGGTAAGTCGGGATATTTTTTCATGCCCGATATAAAATGTCCACGAGTAAAAGAATGGTTGGGATGAAAGAAATTGCAACTTTTTATTCGTAAGGAGGGCATCGAAATAGTCGTGGGAATTCGTAGACATACTCTTAGGAGTTCGTAGGAGTTTGTGAACATAGTCGTGGAAGGTCGTAGGAGTTCGTAGATTACCATGGTCTTGATTATTTTTTTTAGGTCCTTTAAACTCGGCAGAGGTTTTGAATTTAGTCGTGAAAGTGGGACAGGCCCTTAAGCCAACTTAATATCAGTGGAGCCCGCAAGGAAATGGCTTCAGAATAAAAACTTGACACCAATGATTCATGTTCCCCTTCACACTTGAGAATATTAATACATTTTCTCAGTGCCTTGAAAGCTCTTCATTGTACAGTTAAGAGTTTGTTACGCTGCAAGCACTGAGTTTATTTAACAAAAGCAGTTTTGTTTTATATTTATAGTTGGCAACAGCATCTGATGCTCTTGAGGGGCTAATCAACTTGCTGAACTCTGCGAATGATTCTTCTCAGTCGCAAAGATGGTCTCTAAAGTGGCGCCATCGGGTGTGGCAGCCTCGCCAGCAGCTGTCTGTCCTTTCATCCTTTTTGTTATTTTTAGTCTGTCTAAAAGTTTGTTTTTGGAGGTCTTTTAGTCCTTTTTATGTGGGGGGTGGGGGGGGGGTGGGGTGGGAAGGGGTAAACCGTTTTTCTCAGTCACTACCTGGTGGAGGATGCGTCTTTTCTCCGAGTCGCATCTTCGCCCGCTCCTCGCGGCCTACCATCTGGATTGGCGCAGCCTTTCCTGCTGGAGACCGGTCAGAGCTTCAGCGGTGGCACAACACTGAATTCCATCGCGGAGTGGGTGATGCCTTAACGGAATTGCCATGTGGAGCTCTGGAGGGCCTGCCGACTTTAACACCATGGAGCTGTGATTTGCGGAGCTTCCAGCCACAGGCGGCGCTGACTCTAACATTGCGGAGCCCGGGGACCTTTCACCGAGGATCGCCAGTGTTGAGGTCCGCCCAGCTCGGCCTGTAGACTTCGGAAGCCATGGTCTCTGGTAGGAAGCGGCCGATTCGGAAACTCCAAGCTGCTGAGAGTGTTCTTCCATTCCGACGTCGGAGTTTCATCATCCCGGCGAGAGGGCCTGAAACATCGGGCCGCCACTGCGGCGACTGCGGAGGCCTCAATAGGCCCTGACTGACCACGGGTGAATATGAGGAAGTGGACTGAACTTTATTGCCTTCCCTCACTGTGGGAAATGTTGATGCTATGGGGGATGTTTTATGTTTTATGTTAAATTGTATAGTGTTGTGTAGTAAATTCTATAGTATTTATGTGCTGCATGGTAACTCAAATTTCACTGCACCAATTGGTGTATGTGACAATGAATGTCCTTTGTCCTTTATCCTTTGTAAAGTCACACAAAACAGAAAATGTCAGGTTGGTTCCTTAGACATTGCCATTTTCCTCAATGTGTCTCCATCAGGAAGGTTGCAAAAAAGAAAATCAGAGAGTCGAACAGTCTGACCATGTGGATAGATTTTTAGGAGAATAGGAGATCACTGACAAAAAAGATACACACATTTAACTGAATGAAGAAATGCCACGGGATAATCCGATGACTAAATGCTGTACTTAAAATGTCCTTTCATTTAAATTAGGCCAGCAGTCATCACTAGTTAAAAGTTGCAAAAGTATTTGATACAGAACTCCCAGTGTACGTGATAAAAGGCCTTTTTTATTTCTTGCATGCAGATATTTCCATTAAAATGTTTGCACAAATGATAAGCCATGTGGATATTTGATGCAGCCATTCACACTGCTCAGAGGGTTAAAATCTTGTGATAAAAATCAAAAATTGCATCCTGTACAACTGTGGCAAGCGTTGGATTATCATATTTCTTTCTTCTTCAAATCCTTACTTATACTGGTTGCAAACATATCTTGCAATTTCCTGTTCTTATACGTGATTATACGATGCATATACGTCAACATCGTTTGGTGATGGGGAATTCAGATTTATCTAATTTGTTGGTGTTCTTTAGGGCAGCACGGTGGCGCAGCGGTAGAGTTGCTGCCTTACGGCACTTGCAGCACCAGAGACCCAGGTTCGAACCCGACTATGGGTGCTGTCTGTACGGAGTTTGTACGTTCTTCCCGTGACCTGCGTGGGTTTTCTCCGAGATCTTCGGTTTCCTCCCACACTCCAGACACGTACAGGTTTGTAGGTTCATTGACTTGGTATAAGTGTAAGTTGTCCCGAGTGTGTGTAGGATAGTGTTAATGTGCTGGTCGGTGCGGACTCGGTGGGCCGAAGGTCCTGTTTCTGCTTACTCTCTAAACTAATGTAAACTAAACGAAAGTAAACTAAATTAAATAATTGCTTTAAGTATAAAAGAGGAATTAGTACACTAAGATTGCTGAACTTCTTCAAAGTAGACATACCCTGAGGAGAATTTCTTCAAAGTAGACATACCAAGAAGAGTCTCGACCCGAAAACAGAATCTGAAGAAGGGTCTCGACCCGAAACTTCGCCCATTCCTTCTCTCCAGAGATGCTGCCTCACCCGCTAAGTTACTCCAGCATTTTGTGTTTACCCATGAGATCCACACTCTGTTCTGGTTTAATATAGGAGATTACAAATAACTTCCCAGAAATGTTGGGGATCACAGGATTTAGGAAGCGGAAGGTAAAAAATGAAATCTCTACTTGTAGGAGAACGACCTTAGGAATATTGAAGGATAAAGTATCGACAAACACTATACAAGTCTGTATCACAGAACACTAAAGGAAGTTGTCCAGGAATAGTGAATGTATTTGAGGTTATTTACATGATTTTTTCAGAGACTGGAACCATTTCAATAACCCGTGCCTGCCTTCTCCCCATATCCCTTGATTCCACTAGCCCCTAGAGCTCTATCTAACTCTCTCTTAAATCCATCCAGTGATTTGGCCTCCACTGCCCTCTGTGGCAGGGAATTCCACAAATTCACAACTCTCTGGGTGAAAAAGTTTTTTCTCACCTCAGTCTTAAATGACCTCCCCTTTATTCTAAGACTGTGGCCCCTGGTTCTGGACTCGCCCAACATTGGGAACATTTTTCCTGCATCTAGCTTGTCCAGTCCTTTTATAATTTTATATGTTTCTATAAGATCCCCCCTCATCCATCTAAACTCCAGTGACTACAAGCCTAGTCTTTTCAATCTTTCCTCATATGACAGTCCCGCCATCCCAGGGATCAATCTCGTGAACCTACGCTGCACTGCCTCAATCACAAGTATCTCCTTCCTCAAATTAGGAGACCAAAACTGTCCACAATACTCCAGATGTGGTCTCACCAGAGCCCTATATAACTGCAGAAGAACCTCATTACTCCTATACTGAAATCCTCTTGTTATGAAGGCCAACATTCCATTAGCTTTCTTCACTGCCTGCTGTACCTGCACGCCAACTTTCAGTGACAAGGACATCCAGGTCTCACTGTACCTCCCCCTTACCTAACCTAACCCCATTGAGATAATAATCTGCCCCCTTGTTTTTGCCAGCAAAGTGGATAACCTCACATTTATCTATATTATACTGCATCTGCCACGCATCTGCCCACTCACTCAACCTGTCCAGGTCACCCTGCAACCTCCTAACATCCTCTTCACAGTTCACACTGCCACCCAGAGGTAGAGAGTAAACAGGGGATTGTAGATTATTAGTTTTGTTTCGATATACAGCGTGGAAACAGGCCCTTCGGCCCACCGGGTACCCGCCGACCAGCAATCCCCGCACATTAACACTATCCTACACACAGTAGGGACAATTTTTACATTTACCTTGCCAATTAACCTACAAACCTGTACATCTTTGGATTGTGGGAGGAAACCGAAGATCTCGGAGAAAACCCACGCAGGTCACGGGGAGAACGTACAAACTCCGTACAGACAGCACCCGTAGTCGGGATCGAACCCGGGTGTCCGGAGCCGCATTCGCTGTAAGACAGCAACTCTACCGCTGCGCCACCGTGACCGCCCAATTTGCCCAACATCAGTATTGGAGAGTGCAGGGAGGAACTGCAGATGCTGTTTTACACCGAAGATAGACACAAAATGGTGGAGTAACTTATTGGGTCAGGCAGCATCTCTGGAGAAGCTGCTGGCAGACATGATAAAATATCTAATAGCTGAGCACCCAGAGAAACAAGTGACAAGATTGGGCATGGATCTGTAAAAGGGTAATTATGTTTCACAAATCTACTGGAATTTATGAGGATGTAACTGACAGAACAGATTAAGGAAAGCTGGTGCATGTAATATATATGCAGTTACAAAAAAACCTTGATAAGATCCCACAAAAGAGGTCAGATGTGCAAAATTAAAGCACATGTATTGTATTAAGGTCATAAGGTCATGTGATGGGAGCAGAATGAGGACATTCGGACCATCATGTCTACTTCGCCATTCAATCATGGCTGATCTATCACTCCCTCCTAACCCCATTCTCCTGCCTTCTCACCATAACCCCAGACACCCGTACTAATCAAATTAAGGCAGTGATATGGATAGAAATGGAATAACCAGGCAGTGGTGAGAGGGGATCGCAGGGTTGAGTGCTGGGACCCTTGCTACTCACAATATGCATGAATGATTTCTATGAGGGAATGAAAGGTATGGCCCCGCATTACTAATTAACTCGAAGCTGGATGTGAAGGTAAGCCTTGAGGAGAATGCAGAGAAGCTCCAGTGTGATTTGGACAGATCGAGTGAGTGGGCAAATGCACATCTTTGGTGAATTGGGAAGAAACTAGATGGTTTCGGCACAGAGAAAGGTACGGTGGCGGCATAGGGCAGCACGGTGGCGCAGTGGTAGAGTTGCTGCCTTTCAACGCCGGACGCCCGGGATCGATCCCGACTGCGGGTGCTGTCTGTATGGAGTTTGTACATTCTCCCCATGAACTCCATGGGTTTTCTCCGAGATCTTCGTTTTCCTACCACACTCCAAAGAGGTATGGGTTTGTAGGTTAATTGGATTGGTATCAATGGAAAATTGTCCCCAGTGTGTGTAGGATAGTGTTAATGTGCGGGACGGACTCGGTGGGCCGAAGGGCCTGTTTCAGTGCTGTATCACTAAATTAAACTAAACTAATCAGAGCTCCCCAAGGAAAGTCCTGCTCTCGCAGGAAGGACGTGGAAACTCCATGCACATAGCGCCTGAGAACAGGATTGAACCCAAGTTGCTGCAGTTGTGCTACTCAGGAAGTCAGATTATTATCTGAATGGCCACAGAAGGCATCGATGGAATTGAGCACCAAAATAATGGTTCTGGCATCAAACAGGCAATGGAAAATGACTGGATCCAGTCTGTTTATTTCCAGCAAGACCACAGTTGGTGTACACTGATATAACTGTAAATTATGAGAATAACAAGGTACTGCAGGTGCTGGTTTATATCAAAGATGGACACTAAAATGTTGGAGTGACTCAACGGGTTAGGCAACGTCTCAGGAGAAAATGGATGGGTGACATTTTGGCTCTAGTCACTTCTTGAATCTCACTGTCACAGTCCAGATCGGTGAGGCAGGGACATCAGTTCTAACCTCACCATGGGAACTGGGAGAATTTAAATTCCACCTAACTAAATGAATATGATTTTTTTTTTAAAGACAATCTAAGTAATGGTATCAGTGACATGACATGTTTCGGTTCAATTATGTACTCCAAGGAAGTAAATTTGCAATCCTTACCCAGTTTAGTCCAAGTGATAGACACAAAAAGCCGGAGTAACTCAACGGGTTGGACAGCATCTCTGGAGAAAAGGAACAGGTGACGATTCAGGTCGAGAAGTCTGAAGAAGGGTCTCGTCCCGAAACGTCCCTGTTCCTTTACTCCAGAGATGCTGAGTTACTTCAGCTTTTTGTGTCTACCTTCAGTGTCAACCAGCATCCACAGTTCCTTCCTACACACTTGGTCCACGAGTTACTTTTTATAGAAACAGAATCAGACAGTACTGAAGTAAGCCCTTTCATCCCACCTTCTCCACACTGAGCTTAATGCCAAACTATGCTAACCCCATTTGCCAGCATTAAACTCACATTCCTTTATGCTTCTCTGATCCACGTACCTGGCCATATGCCTTCTAAATGTTGTCATTGTGGCTGCAATCAACTGACAATAACTGTTGGCATTGTATCTTGCCCAGAGTAGGCAAATTGAGGACAAGAGGCCATTGGTTGAAGGTGAAGGGGAAAAGATTTAATAGGAATCTATGGGGTTCCTTTTTCACACAAATGGTGGTGGGTGTATGGAACAAGCTGCCAGAGGAGGTAGTTGAGGCTGGAACTATCCCAACATTTAAGAAACAGTTAGACAGTTACATGGATAGGACAGGTTTGGAGGGATACGTGCCAAACGCGGGCAGGTGGGACTAGTGTAGCTGGGACATGTTGGCCGGTGTGGGCAAGTTGGGCCGAAGGGCCTGTTTCAACACTGTATCACTCTATGACTCAATTGTCAATGATGCCCCCAAGTCATGAATAAATATATATTTTTTAAGTATTCTGAAACCCTCATCAGTATGTCATCCAGCTTTGCATCATGTTGTACATATGCTTAGGATTCTATTTTGGAAGCAACTCAACACGTTTGGCATCTAAAGCACTTGCCACAGAGCCAAATTCTACAGAAGTTAGAACAAAAGCAAAAATAAACATACTAACCCAAAAATCAGTTTAGAGTTGCTCCAAATGCACCAATACAACTTATCAGAAGTGCAACATAAACAGTTCCAAGCATGTCCTTGGCCAAGGAAAAATGTAAAAGATACACAGTGTTCAAATATATAGAAAATCAATTTGTTTCTTGATTAAAGTTTAGTTGCTTTGCATTCTAAAGAGAAGGCATGTGAATTCAGGGATAGTAGCCTCCCTTGTGATTTTGTTTTGACAGAGCTGCTTATTTATCAAATAAATCAATACTCAAAATAGGGCCTCATGTGCTTTTGTGTGACAGGGTTTAAGAAATAATCCATTACCATAACCAGTAAAGCTGCCAGAAGATCACATGGGAAGCGTGAAGACCACTGAAGAAAAGTAATCCGGAAGAAAATGCTAACAACCTTCTCCCTATTGATTCACAAAATTTACTGGCGAGGGGAGATGTGATTTGCTTCAAGAGTTCTCCCAATGTTTCACAAAATACCTGGAGGGAGATGTATCACTCCAGAACTCCTCTTTAGGTAGACGGCGACACAGTGGCGCAGCGGTAGCGTTGCTGCCTTGCAGCGCTTGCAGCACCGGAGAACAAGGTTCTGTCAGTATGGAATTTGCATGTTCTGCCTGTGACCGCGTGGGTTTTCTCCGATATCTTCGGTTTCCTCCCACACTCCAAAGACGTACAGGTTTGTTGGTTACTTGGCTTGGTATAAGTGTAAATTGTCCCGTGTAGGATAGCATTAATGTGCGGGGATCGCTGGTCAGTGCAGACTCGGTGGTCGGTGCGGACTCTGTTTCCGTGCTGTATCTCTAAACTCAACTAAACTAAGATGGAACTCACACTCATTCCTCAGTGTGATTGGCAAATCATCTCCCATCATCCTGTCCAAAGTTTTAATGTGAAATGTTACGGCCCCTTATAAAGCATTTGTCAATGTTTTAAATGTTTAAGGGGCTATCCCACTGCGGCGACCTAATTGGCGAGTTTAGAAGAGTTTGCCCTCGACATACTCGCAACATGGTCGACACGAGGTCCTACGAGGTCTTTGTAACTCTCTTTCATGCTTCTGAGTAGTCCCCGCGTACTCGAGGCCTCAGATAGGTCACGGCGTATTTTTCAACGTGCCCACGAGTTAAAAAAGGCCTCCATGCAAAAAATCAATATTTTTTTTACTCGTAGGTTTAGTCGAAGTAGGTCGTAGTAGGTCGGCATGTTATTCATAGGTAATTGAGGGTAGTCGAAGGTTATCGAAGGTAGTCGTAGATAGTCTTCAACATAGTCGAAGGGAGGTCGAAGGAGATCGAAGGAGGTCGTCTTCACTCTCCACTATTCGATGTCCAATTTTCCCGAAGCTCGTCGAAGCTAGTCTTCAACATAGTCGAAGGTCGAAGGAGGTCCTCTACACTTTTTCAAACTCTCCTAAACTCTTCTAAACTCGCCAATTAGGTCGCCGCAGTGGGACAGCCCCTTTACATTGGGCAAGGGACTTTCAATAACTTGAAAAAAAATCTTCAGGTGAACACAGAAGCAAAACTGCAAATTAGTGCATTATTCATCCATGAGCATTAATGTGTGGACTTCAACCCAAGACTGGATAGTAAAAACTCTGCTCAGATAATAGACACGGATATAAATAGAATAACAAGGACACTATACCACCGTAACGACATCCCAGCATTAATGTAGATACAAGGAATTGCAGATGCTGGAATCTTGCGTAGAACACAAAGCACTGGAGTCCTTTTTCAGTCTGCTTCCCGAACCGAAACGCCACCTATCCATGTCCTCCAGAGATGTAGCCTGACCTGCAGAGTCACCCCAGCACTTTGCATTCTACCAGGGCTAATGTGATCAACATACCTGAGAAGAAATGGGCCTTGAAACCTTTCTTTGAAACGGTATTGTCGGATTTGAACTCAATCCTCATGTTGTTGTATTGCGATGTAATAACCTCGGGCACTTCTGTCCCACAAAACTTTCCGTGAAGTTTGGAATCAGATGAAAGGCCACTGCGGATCTCCACATAATCATATTTGCAGATCTGATATAAAAAAAATAAGCAAGCAGATTATTTCAGGTATGAATGGCGTGCATGAGAATATACCCATCATATGCTTTTCATCATTAGTGTTTTTAAGTTCGTTCAGTATTGTGTCGGCTTGCTGATCAAGTGTGGATATATAAAGAAAGCAGTTGAAACTTCAAACCCTGCAACTGATAATTCCTGATGAAAGATGAGGGGAGAACATAATTCATTGCTTGATGCATTTCTTTAGATGTATCGTGTTCAACATTAATCCAAGGGATGGGATCAAGTACAATCGAAAATTGAATGTACTGCGAGGTCTAACCATGTGCAATACCTGTTTTTAATTTAAAAAGCCATAAAAGCAACATTTAAAAAATGAACAGGAGATGGAGGAGCCATGGTGCCATGAGTAATCAACAGAGAGAATGATCTCCACCCATCTCAGTGAGAACTGTTGATGCAAATTGACATCTTAGAGTCATAGAGTGATACATAATGGAAACTGGCCCTTCGGCCCAACATCCACACCGGCCAACAATGTCCCAGCTACACTAGTCCCACCCGCCTGCGCTTGGTCCATATCCCTCCGAACCTGTCCTATCCATGTGCCCGTCTAACTGTTTCTTAAATGTTGGGATAGCCCCAGCCTCAACTACCTCCTCTGGCAGCTTGTTCCATACACCCACCACCCTTTGTGTGAAAAAGTTACCCCTCAGATTCCTATTAAATCTTTTCCCCTTCATCTTGAACCTATGTCCTCTGGTCCTCGATTCCCATACTCTGGGAAAGAGACTATGTGCATCCACCCAATCTATTCCTCTCATAATTTTATGCACTCATGATGTGCATGAGTGTAAACTCAGGAGAAGGCAAATGATAGATATGCAGAAGCAATGCGAGAAATTAATAATTCTTGGGCAAAGAGGGGAGGAAGAGACTTTTTATTGGAGGGGTGTGGGTGGGGGGGGGGGGGTGGAAAGTAAGGTCTATTTTGACAGGGAGGAACTAATTTTAAGTATCACAAACAATAGTTGCCAAGTTCTCAGACTGACTGTACCACCAGCCATTGACATAGACATCATCTTGAAGTGTGTTACTACTAAAAGTTAAACAATAATTTGATGATCGAGTATAAAGAGGGCAAGAAATTTGCCACGTTCCTAGATGGCTGGGTGAGAGGGAAAAATTTAATAGGAGCCTGAGGGACAACCTTTTCACACAGAGACTGGTGGGTATGTGGAACGAGCTGATCATTGAGACAGGTACAATAACAACATTTAAAAGAGATTTGGGTGGGTACATAGAAAAGGTTTAGAGGGATATGGGCTAAACACAGGTAGGTGGGACTAGCGTAGATGGGGCATATTGGTCGGCGTGGACAAGTTGGGCCAAAGGTCCTGTTTCCATGAGGTATGACTCTATGACTGTGCAAGCAGACTATCATTAGAGCTGTCAGAGCAATCCGGACAGGAGGATGTGATGTGACCAGAGCAGAATAAATCCCTGCCTTGTACAAAGTATTAAGAAACAGTTCGACAGGTACAATACAATACAATACAATACAATACGGTTTTATTCCTCACATTGCACATAAAGTGCAAGTGAAATGAATTTGCCAGCAGCGGTACAATGAGAAAGAACACACACGTGCAGATAGCAATTAATGATTATGATATAGTTGGGATCACGGAGACATGCCTCCAGGGTGACCAAGGCTGGGAGCTGAACATCCATGGATATTCAATATTCAGGAGGGATAGAGAGAAAGGAAAAGGAGGTGGGGTAGCGTTGCTGGTTAGAGAGGAGATTAACGCAATGGAAAGGAAGGACATTAGCTTGGAGGATGTGGAATCGGTATGGGTAGAGCTGCGAAACACTAAGGGGCAGAAAACGCTGGTGGGTGTCGTGTACAGGCCACCTAGCAGTGGTAGTGAAGTTGGGGATGGCATCAAACAGGAAATTAGAAATGCGTGCAACAAAGGCAAAACAGTTATAATGGGTGACTTCAATCTACATATAGATTGGGTGAATCAAATTGGCAGGGGTGCTGAGGAAGAGGATTTTTTGGAATGTATGCGGGATAGTTATCTAAACCAACATGTAGAGGAACCAACGAGAGAGCAGGCTATTCTAGACTGGGTATTGAGTAATGAGGAAGGGTTAGTTAGCAGTCTTGTTGTGCGTGCCCCCTTGGGCAAGAGTGACCATAATATGGTTGAGTTCTTCATTAGGATGGAGAGTGACATTGTTAATTCAGAAACAACGGTTCTGAACTTAAAGAAAGGTAACTTTGAAGGTATGAGACGTGAATTGGCCAAGATTGACTGGCAATTAGTTTTAAAAGGGTTGACGGTGGATATGCAATGGAAGGCATTTAAAGACTGCATGGATGAACTACAAAAAATGTTCATCCCAGTTTGGCAAAAGAATAAATCAGGGAAGGTAGTGCATCCGTGGATAACAAGGGAAATCGGGAATAGTATCAAAGCAAAAGATGATGCGTACAAATTAGCCAGAAAAAGCAGCATACCAGAGGACTGGGAGAAATTCAGAGACCAGCAGAGGAGGACAAAGGGCTTAATTAGGAAAGGGAAAATAGATTATGAAAGGAAACTGGCAGGGAACATAAAAACTGACTGCAAAAGTTTTTATAGATATGTGAAGAGAAAGAGATTAGTTAAAACAAATGTAGGTCCCTTGCAGTCAGAAACAGATGAATTGATCATGGGGAACAAGGATATAACTACTTTGGTTCCGTCTTCACTAAGGAAGACATAAATAATCTGCCGGAAATAGCAGGGGGCCGCGGGTCAAAGGAGATGGAGGAACTGAGTGAAATCCAGGTTAGTCGGGAAGTGGTGTTGGGTAAATTGAATGGATTAAAGGCCGATAAATCACCAGGGCCAGATAGGCTGCATCCCAGAGTACTTAAGGAAGTAGCTCCAGAAATAGTGGATGCATTAGTGATAATTTTTCAAAACGCTTTAGATTCTAGAGTAATTCCTGAGGACTGGAGGGTAACAAACGTAACCCCACTTTTTAAGAAGGGAGGGAGAGAGAAAACGGGGAATTACAGACCAGTTAGTCCAACATCAGTAGTGGGGAAACTGCTAGAGTCAGTTATTAAAGATCGGATAGCAGCACATTTGGAAAGTGGTGAAATCATTGGACAAAGTCAGCATGGATTTACGAAAGGTAAACCGTGTCTGACGAATCTTATAGAATTTTTCGAGGATGTAACTTGTAGAGTGGATAGGGGAGAACCAGTGGATGTGTTGTATCTGGACTTTCAGAAGGCTTTCGACAAGGTACCACATAAGAGATTAGGATACAAACTTAAATCACACGGTATTGGGGGTTCAGTATTGATGTGGATAGAGAACTGGCTGGCAAACAGGAAGCAAAGAGTAGGAGTAAACGGGTTCTTTTCACAATGGCAGGAAGTGACTAGTGGGGTACCGCAAGGCTCAGTGCTGGGACCCCAGCTATTTACAATTTATATTAATGATCCGGACGAGGGAATTGAAAGCGACATCTCCAAGTTTGCGGATGACACTAAGCTGGGGGGCAGTGTTAGCTGTGAGGAGGATGCTAGGAGACTGCAAGGTGACTTGGATAGGCTGGGTGAGTGGGCAAATGTTTGGCAGATGCAGTATAATGTGGATAAATATGAGGGTATCCACTTTGGTGGCAAAAACGGGAAGGCAGACTATTATCTAAATGGTGGCCGATTAGGAAATGGGGAGATGCAGCGAGACCTGGGTGTCATGGTACACCAGTCATTGAAAGTAAGCATGCAGGTGCAGCAGGCAGTGAAGAAAGCGAATGGTATGTTGGCCTTCATAGCAAGAGGATTTGGGTATAGGAGCAGGGAGGTTCTACTGCAGTTGTACAGGGTCTTGGTGAGACCACACCTGGAGTATTGCGTACAGTTTTGGTCTCCAAATCTGAGGAAGGACATTATAGCCATAGAGGGAGTGCAGAGAAGGTTCACCAGACTGATTCCTGGGATGTCAGGACTTTCATATGAAGAAAGACTGGATAAACTTGGCTTATACTCGCTAGAATTTAGGAGATTGAGAGGGGATCTTATAGAAACGTACAAAATTCTTATGGGGTTGGACAGGCTAGATGCAGGAAGATTGTTCCTGATGTTGGGGAAGTCCAGGACAAGGGGTCACAGCTTAAGGATAAGGGGGATAAGTCCAGTTCATTGGCTATATTTAAGATGGAGTTAGATGTGGCCCTTGTGGCTAAGGGGATCAGGGGGTATGGAGAGAAGGCAGGTACGGGATACTGACTTGGATGATCAGCCATGATCATATTGAATGGCGGTGCAGGCTCAAAGGGCCGAATGGCCTACTCCTGCACCTATTTTCTATGTATCTATGTATCTAAAACACAATACAAATTTAACACAAACATCCACCACAGCATTCATCACTGTGGTGGAAGGCACAAAATTTGGCAAGTCCTCCTCCATTTTCCCCCGTGGTCGGGACCTCAACCCTCCGCAGCCGACTTTAAAACATACTAAAAAATTTTTTAAAGCAGAAAAAAAAGGAAACACGCTGCTGACAGGGCGCCGGCTTGCAGCGCCCCCACATGGATAGGACAAGTTTGGAGGGACATGGACCAAGCGCAGGCAGGTGGAACTGGTGTAACTGGGACCTGTTGGCTGATGTGGGCAAGTTGGGCCAAAGGGCCTGTTTCCACACTGTTTCATTCTATGACTCTATCCTGGCCCATCTATTAAGTAATTGGAGAATCTTGGTGGTGGCAAGCTCTGTCCTTTTAGACTTTAAATTCCAATGATCATCCTAGAACCTAAAGCAGTGGTTCCTAACCTTTTTGGCATACGTACGCGCATACGCAAACAAAATACTGTATGTGGTAAATACCTTTGTTAGGTTCCTAAAAATGGGCTCAACAAATGGATATGTTATTTATGGCCCCTTCATGACCCCTGATAAAGCCCCAAATGACCCTCCATGGGGGTCCCGACCCCCAGGTTAAGAAACACTGACCTAAAGTATAATACCAAATTGAATCTGCAGCAAGACATTTACCACCCTGCCTACTTGCCTATTTACAAACCAACTTAAAATTGTAATGGAAGAGAAATGAGTGTTAACACATGAGCTAAGAAGAATTCCCTACTCCTTGCCTGCTCCCCAATTTTGCCATTATTGAATTGTTGCCTGCCATTTTTTGAATTAGAAACAGGCAAGATACCTACAAAATACAGCTAGTTACAAAGTCTACTTCCTTAGAAAGCTTAGGAAGTTTGGCATGTCCCCTACAACTCTCACCAACTTCTACAGATGCACCATAGAAAGCATTTTATCAGGATGCGTCACAGCTTGGTTTGGGAACAGCTCCATCCAAGACCGCATGAAATTGCAGCGAATTGTGGACGCAGCCCAGACCATCACACAAACCAACCTCCCTTCTAGTGACTCCATTTATACCTCATGCTGCCTCGGCAAGGCCAGCAGCATAATCAAGGACACGTCGCACCCTGGCCACTCTTCTCCCCTCTCCCATCAGGCAAAAGGTATAGAAGTGTGAAAACGCACACCTCCAAATACGGGGACAGTTTCTTCCCAGCTGTTATCAGGCAACTGAATCACCCTACCACAACCAGAGAGCAGTGCTGAACTATTATTTACATCTTTGATAAACCTCGGACTATCTTTGATCCTTACCTTGCACTAAAAGTTATTCCCTCATCATGCATCTGTACACTGTAAATGGATCGATTGTAATCATGTATTAACTTTCTGCCAAATGGTTAGCATGCAGAAAAAAAGCTTTTCACTCTACCTACAAACTATAACCACGTGACAATAAACTACGCTGAAACTAAAAAGAATTGTCTTTGCTCTGTGAATTTAGCCAGTCCAAGTTAATGCAAATCCAATAGTTTTTACATTAAGGTTCCTCAGAAACAAAACCAATCTCTAGCAGCTGCAGCAGTATTTTCATTACTTAGCACAATCTAGGTTTGACCTGACTGAAATAACCTATGTATCACCATGATGAATAGCTCAAGGAAACTGCATCTGTGTCTTTTAGTGCATCTATCTAAGTGGAAGGATGGTCCACAACCATAGAACATAAGAATAACAAATAAAGATAAGCAAATAATAATCTTAACATTATCCCACAGCTGAACTTCACAGGAAAAGAAAATGCATTGCAGATTTTCATTTTGCTGAGGTTATAATCACACCATCTGTCCAAGAGTGTATTTATATTTATATTATATGTATATTTATATGTATATTTCTATATTTATATTTATGTACCAACTTAAACAAAGTATTCTAGTTCTTCACATTCATTTAAGTTTTATATAATGTGTTGCCAGAGTGGCAATCTTTTTACCGGTATTTTTTGTTGTTGTTATGTTAACCTACACCTCAAAGCTCCTGTATTTTCTACATCTCATGAGGCGGCACGGTGGTGCAGCGGGAAAGTTGCTGCCTTACAGCGCTTATGGCACCAGAGACCCTGGTTCAATCCCGACTACGGGTGCTGTCTGTACGGAGTTTTACGTTCTCCCCGTGACCTACATGGGTTTTCTCCGAATCTTCGGTTTTCTCGCACACTCCAAAGACGTACAGGTTTGCAGGTTAATCGGCTTGGTACAAGTGTCAAAATTGTCCCTAGTGCGGGTGTAAGGTAGTGTTAATGAGCAGGGACCGCTGGTCGGTGCGGAATCAGTGGGCCGAAGGGCCTGTTTCCGCACTGTATCTCTAAAACTAATGCTAAAAAAATAAATCTGGCAGTTCCAGCAGATAGTGGCTGTCACTGAAAATGCATTTTACAAAGCCATGAGCTTATCTTCTACAATTTTTCATTTATTTATTAGACAGAATATTAAGGGTTGCGTGCTTCAAGGTGCACTCTCCGTGATGGGAATTTCCCCCAAGGAGCTTTAGATCACGGAATCCTTTCTTTTAATGAAGGGCAATCCTATAAATATTCATCTCCCTGCAGAATAAATTGATAATTCTTGATAATTATCTTTTTAACTCATCATGCAGCACAATCTGTTTGACAAGGACTGACAAAGAATGTCCAGAAAGAGCATTCTTACAAAGGCCGGTATCAATCAATGAAGAGATATAACAATAAAGGGAGAAGAGGAATACAAAGTCCTGTCAGGTGATGTGTTGCCACTGTTGAATTGCAAACAATGGGAGTGTTACAGTGAACAGTGAACAGACCAAATATGTCTGCAGAATGGATTTTACATTGAAGACCAGGCAAATATACCTTGGCAGACCAACTTAGCATCTGTAAAGTGGCAGGAATCCCCCATTGGTAACAAAACAAACACTTCTTTATAGCAATTTTCATGTGACCGGAACAAACCTAAATTGCCTTTTAAGTGGCCAAAAAACAAAGAAACTGCAACAAAAGAAAAAATCCTGGAGATCTGACATAAAATCATGGAGACACTCATGGGTCAGGTACCAAAGACAGACACAAGATGCTGGTGTAACTCAGCGGGAAAGGCAGTATCTCTGGATAGAAGGAATGGGTGATGTTTCAGGTCAAGACCCTTCTTCCGGTACCATATATGGACAGTGAAACATTTCAGGATTGATGATCTTGCATCAGAAGAAGACAAGGTCAGAAACCTAGCATAGTGCGACACGGGAGGCGAGAACAAAGGGCATGGTTTCGACTGGGTAGGCCCCAAGGGAGATTGTGGTGCAAATGTTGATGATGCTGAATGTTGATATCCTAATGTTGGTGGGAAGAAATGTGGTGAAATCTCATACTGAACTCAAAGGCCTCAAGACCTTTGCTGCCCTGCTCTCAGTTTCATGGTCCATTTCTGATACTTCCCTTCCCTTTCTGGAATTCCCTATCTCTATCTCAGGTGATAGGTTAGCAGCCATTACCTATTGCTGGCTGCCAAACACCCCTGGGTAGCCTAACCACACCTCCTCCCACCATGCTTCTTATAATTTTACTTTCTTATTTAGGGAGTCGCGGTGGTGCAGCGGTAGAGTTGCTGCCTTACAGCGAATGCAGTGCCGGAGACCCGGGTTCAATCCCGACTACGGGTGCTGTCCGTACAGAGTTTGTACGTTCTCCATGTGACCTGCGTGGGTTTTCTCCGAGATATTCTGTTTCCTCCCACACTCCAAAGACGCACAGGTATGTGGGTTAATTGGCTTGGTAAATGTAAAAATTGTCCCTAGTGGATGTAGGATAGTGTTAATGTGCGGGGTTCGCTGGTCGGTGCAGACCCAGTGAGCCTGTTTCCGCACTGTATCTTTAAACTAAACTAAACTAACCTACACTTTATTCAATTTTTCCAGCACGTCCAGCTCCATTTAATCTATTCCGATTATGACACCTTCCTTATCAAAATTTCTGAGATGTCATCCTTTTTCTTTAACTGTGGCTTTCCCTCCACTGGTGTTGACCGGGGTCTTAATTGTATCTATTGTTGTTTCCACTTTTGCTCCTATCCTCTCTCCTCCTCCCCAAGGATAGGTTCCTCCACCAGGCACATCTTCCCCCCTTCCCTCCCTCAAAACTTCCTCCATGGATCCCTGGATCGCACTTGCATTTCCGTCAGTTACTCAACCCAACTTCTCAAGGTGCGTAGGAGGGAACTGCAGATGCTGCTTTACACCGAAGTAGGACACAAAATGCTGGAGTTAGCTCAGTGGGACAAGCAGCATCTCTGGAGTGAAGGAATGGGTGATGTTTCGCGGTCGAGACCCTTCCTCAGATTGAAGAAGCGTCTCGACCCGAAAAGTCACCCATTCGTTCTATCCAGAGATGCTGCCTGTCCTACTGAGTTACTTCAGCATTTTGTGTCCAACTTCAGAAGGTACTTTTGCATATAATCACGTGAGATGCAATAGCTGTTGCTTGGTGAAGTAGCCATTCACTTCTACTTTAAACCACTTAATTTGGTGCTCACAATGTGATTTAGGCATACTTCTGCTATGCCCACGAGAGTGACCATGAGCATCTGATTGTCTATTATTCTAATTCTGAATCCCACTCTCAAATCTGTCATACATCTCACTCAAGCTCAGCTTAAGTTTATTAAAGCATCTGACGTTTTGACTAGGCATATTATACTCCTAATGGGCCTGTACCACTTAGGCGATTTTTCAGGCGACTGTCAAGTTGCCGGCAGTCGCCTGAAAACCCGGCGACTGGAACGGTGACTGTCGGAGTGGAACACACACACAAACAGATTGCTTCTTTCACCAGCCCGTTATGCAGGCGGGGGACAGGGCAAGCGGGGGGAGCGCTGTCTGAGTGCAATTCCCACGGTGCTAAGCCAAGGTGATACAGACACACACCGCGATGAACAGGAAGGTTGGCGCTGTAATTAAGATGGTTAAAGCACAATGTATGGTAAGTCCTTTAAAAGAGGGGTGAGAGGGGGGGAGAGGAGGGGAGAAGGAGGGAGAAGGAGTGGAGACAACTTTTAAGAAACCAGAGATACACGGCTGTGAAGCTCGGCGGACATTAACATTACCGGTCGGTTATCCTTCGTTCTGAAAACTATTGCTTACGTTTTTTCTCTCCCAATGAGCCAATGAAATTCACCGGTCAGCACCGGCTACAACCTACAAGAACCTACGAGAACCTTCGGCCTCCTGCAACCCACTAGGACCACCTGGCGACCCACCTATGGCACGAGAATTCTCGCTACTCTCCGTGGCAGCTTCATTCTAGTCGGCGCTAATTTTTCAACATGCTGAAAACTTCACGGCGACCATAATAGTTCCCAGAATGCGGAAACTCCTCACGACATGGCGAACATGTGGCGACTATGTGGCGACTGCATAGTCTCCTGCAGTCGCCTAAGTGGGACAGGCCCATTAGGAATCAACACTGAAATCAACTAAATTTAAACTGAATTCAACAATTTCAGATAACCAGCCTTTCCAGTTGTATCAGAGCTTGAGACACAAAAAAACTGCAAATGCTGGAATCTTGAGCAAAAAACAAAGTCAGTATATCAGGCAGCATCTGTGGAGAGGATAGATAACGTGGTAACTTAGGTCAGGATCCTTCTTTGGTCTGAAGAAGGGTCCCGACCTGAAACGTTGCATATACATGTTCTCCAGAGATGCTGCCTAACCCATTGAGGTACCTCAGCAATTTGCGTCTTTTTTTGTAAACCAGCATATGCAGTTATTTGTGTCTACTGTCTGAATGGATAGACAAATTGCTGGAGTAACGTTTCGGGTAGAGACCCTTCTTCAGACTGGGTCTCGACCCGAAACGGCACCCATACCTTCTCTCCAGAGATGCTGCCTGTCCCGCTGAATTACTCTCCATTTGTGTCTATCTTCAGTTTAAACAAGCATCTGCAGTTCCTTCCTGCACATTCTGTCTGAATGGATGTTGGTAGGACACAGGGAGATGGTCCTGAAATTCTTCAATTCCTAAAAGTCAGGCTGATTGGGGGAAAATCAGTCTAGCTTTGACCAAAATCATAGTCTAAAAATCAGTGCAGGAAGGAACTGCAGATGCTGGTTGAAACCGAAGATAGACACAAAAGTTGGTGTAACTCAGTGGGGCAGGCAGCATCTCTGGAGAAAAGGAATAGGTGACGTGTTGGGTTGAGACACTTCTTCAGACTAAAAGTCAGTTTCATTAACCTTGCACTTTCTTGTTATCTTTGCAATTGCAGGCTGAGCAATTTTGTGACATTTATTTGCATTTGAGGAAGCACACTAATTGACTTCACTGAAATAAATCAAGTGGCCTCCATGATAATTATGCCCTATGCACAGAGGATCGTGCAAAAACATCCAGAAGCAAACATGGAGTCAGATTTTTAATTAGGTAGCATCTACAATGTAGTAGACAACCAAATTTCTAAATCAATATATATTATTTTTGTGCCGATATTCAGTTCATCAACAAGACCTTATGCACAGATTTGGTAAATTACCTGGACATATTTATGTTGGGACAGAAAGTTCAAGGCAAATTAAATTTACTTGTTGGGTACAATTAAGTTCAGTACGATGCCTCTAATGAAATTGTGAAGACATTTGTTGAAATGCAGAAAAGAACACAGCCCATTTGCTTTATCAAGTTGATGGTACGAGGAAGACATAAGCACTCACAGAGCTGTTGAAAAACTGCATTGCATGACATATTAAAATGAAATAATTTGTTACTATTGCATATAGGGAAATGGTGACGTAATATGACCTGTTGCCTAATTCTAAATGAGCATTCTAGTTGTGACCACTTCTTCCAACAGCTGATTTTCCATTAACTTTAACAATACCAACACTGCAGTGTTGAGATAGGCAACCAAATAGAAAAGGATGTTGTAATGTCAGAAAACTGCAGGGAAGATGTACAAGGATGCCACCAGGAGGGCCTGAGCTAATGAGAGAGGTTGGACAGGCAAGGACTGTATTCCTTGGTCCGCAGGAGGATGAGGGTTGATCTTTTAGAGATGTATAAGATAGTGATAGTACTAGATAAGGTGAATGCACAGAGTCCTTTACCCAGAGTAGGGGAATCAAAAAACTGAGAACATAAAATTTAAGATGAGATGGAAATATTTAGTAGGAACCTAAGGGGCAGTTTTTTCTCGCAGAGTGTGGTGGATTTATGGAATGTGTTGCCAGAGGAGGAAGTTGAGGCAGGAACTAGAACAATATTTAAAAGGCACTTTGAACAGGTACATGGATAGGAAAGGTTAGGAGGAATATGGGCAAACACATAAGGTGAAGGGGAAAAGATTTAATAAGAATCTGAGAGGTGACCTTTCACACAAAGAGTGGTGGGTGTATGGAACAAGCTGCCAGAGGATGTAGTTGAGGCTGGGACTATCTCAACGTTTAAGAAACAGTTGGACAGATACTTCGATAGGACGGGGTTTAGAGGGATATGGACCAAACACAGGCAGACTAGTGTAGCTGGGGCATGTTGGCCGGTGTGGGCAAGTTGGGGTGAAGGGCCTGTTTCCACACTGTATCACTCAATGACTCTATAACACGGGCAAATGGGACTAGTTTAGAAGATTGAACTTGGTCTGCATGGACGAGTTGGGCTGAAGGGCTTGTTTCCGTGCAGTATGACTCAATGACTCTCTAATATAGCTTGTCAGCTTGTATGGGTTAATATTTACCTGATATTAAGAATGTTCAATTTGTAATCCAATAATGTTTAGATTACTTACATCGTTGCCTTCTAGCTCAAAAAATTCAAACTGCATAGAGATCCTGTACTGGGTGGGAGCCACAACTTGCCAAACACAGTTCTTATTTGGAGGATATTCCTTTGGCCAGCCTGGTGTGGTGATTGTTCCATTTAACTTTGACAGGAGTCCTCCACAGGCAGCTAAAATTAAAAAATAGCAGATTTCAATTGTAAACTCAATTTCTCTCCACAAGAATTAATACCAACACAACAATACCAATACCAACAAGGCCTGTGGACTTTAACATCGTGAAGCACACAGTCTCTGGTAAGGGAGAGGCCGACTCGGAGCTCCATGCCGCGTAGAGAGTTTCAACCGTCCCGACACGGGAGTTTCGATCACCCCGACGCGAGAACAAGAGGAAGAAGCTTGAACTTTATTGCCTTCCATCACAGTGAGGAATGTGGAATCCACTGTGGTGGATGTTTATGTGAACTTTTATGTGGTTGTGTGTCTTGTTGCTTTTCACTTAGCATGGCTGTATGGTAACTCAAATGTCACTGTACCTTAACTGGTACATGTGACAATAAACTGACCTTGAAACCTTGAAAAGGCACTGCTTCCACCAATGCTGCAATGGGGACATGCATTGGCGAGCTATTAGCAGGAGGCTAAAGAGTTTCACCAGGGAGTGGAGCCCATGTCATATCACTGCACATTTCACGTAGTACTCATAACTACAGCAGAACAAACACTATATGCAGCATAAAGGCAATATCCTCATGTAAGCTAATGAACAATATTTACCTTCACAATTTTTCTTGTCTGCTGCAAGTTCATAGCCTGGATCACAGGTACACTTGTAACTACCCAACGTGTTCACACATTGTTGCTCACAGCCTCCATGGTCGTGTCTGGCACACTCATCCTCCTCTGCAGAGATGAAATAAAAATGATTTGTTAGTCACTTAACTCTTTGGCTGATGCTTCTGGATTGGGCGAGTTCAACTGTTACATTTACTGAGAAGCAGCAGTTCAATATTCAGCCAACAATCAATCTTGCACCGGCAGTCAAGGTGACAAGATAACCAGCATCGGCAGTTCCTTCTTGCAGTTAACATTGATACAAGATTGGTGCAAACTCAGAAGGAGCATAATACATGTCCTTGTATCCGATTATGCAGTCACTAAATCATACAGCACAAAAGGAAACCAATTTTTTGCATGTCCGATCTTTAAAAGCACTATCCAATTAATCCCCATACACACAATTTTCCATTTTTTGGCTAACTTCAACTTGATCCCACCAGCAGTCAGACCTTGTAGAAGCAAGGAACAAAAAAAGACACAAAGTGCTGGAGTAACTCAGCGCCAGGCAGCATTTGGTTTAGTTTAGTTTAGAGATACAGCCCGGAAACAGGCCCTTCGGCCCACCGCACAACCAGCGATCCCCACACATTAACACTACCCTACACATACTAGGGACAATTTACACTGATACCAAGCCAACTAACCTACAAACCTGTATGCCTTTGGAGTGTGAGGGAGGAAACTGAAGATCTCGGAGAAAACCCATGTAGTCGCGGGCAGAACGTACAAACTCTGTGCAGACAAGCACCCGTAGTCGGGATCGAACCCGGTTCTCTGGCACTGCAAGCGCTGTAAGACAGCAATTCTACCGCTGCGCCACCGTGCCGCCCAGTACCAGTGCCTGCTGGATCTCCTAGTTGCCAGACTTTTTCCATTCCCATTCCCATACTGACCTGTATGTCCTTGGCCTCCTACATCAGCAAGTGAGGCTACATACAAAGTGGAAGATCAGCACCTCATATCACCTTGGATAGCCTACAACCCAACGTAAGACCATTGAATTCTCCAAATGTCTAGTAAATCACGCCCCAGTGCTTTTCATCTACCCAGCTTCTCGCATACACCTGCTCCATCCTGAGTCTGTTACCCAGTCCCTTTGCCTTCCTCCTCCTTCACCATCCCCTCATCACCCATCCCTTCCTACTTCCCAGCCCCATTATTTTCCTGCCCCCATTCTATCTACTATCTCTCTCCTTGGCTCGACATTCCATTAGTTCATATGTTTATAAGTTCTGTGAGCAGAATCAAGCCCATCAGCCCATCAAGTCTGCTGAACAGCTGAATTTCCTCCAGAACTCTGTGTGTTTAGCTCAAGATTCCAGCACCTGCAGTCTCCCTTGTCTCCAATGCTCCAAAGATATTTATTTCATGGATCATGCACCATGAAATCTGCTGGAGTACCGATCCTTCAAAGCTCACCCTGGGTAATAAAAACAAAATCCCTTTCCACTGATCCCATCCCACCTGATCTTATGAGCTAGAATGCCACCTTGGACTTAACATGGAGTTTTAGTAAAACTTCCTGATTAACTCCCAAAGTTCAGTAGGAGATTGGATGCAAATTTAATGCTGTTATTCTTGATTCTGGCACTTTTATGTCACCCAAAAATTAAGTAATAAATTCTAGTGTTTCAGAAAGGAAACAATAGCTTTAATGACATTCCTAATGACGTGGGGAACTAGATCTTTGTGGAGACCCAAGCAACTGAAGATGCTATAATCTTGAGTAAAACACAAAGTGCTGGAGTAAACGCAGCAGGTCAGGCAGGGTCCTGGTAGCACAAAGGATTCGATCCTGACTATAGGCGCTGTCTGTATGGAGTTTGTATGTTCTCCTCGTGACCGCGTGGGTTTTCTCCACGAACTTATGTTTCCTCCCACAATCCAAAGACGTACAGGTAGTGTATGTAGGTTAATTGGCTTAGTATAAGTATAAATTGCCCCTCGTGTGTGTAGGATAGTGTTAATGTGCGAGGGGATCGCTGGTCGGCACGGACTCGGTGGGCCGAAGGGCCTGTTTCCGCGCTGTATCTCTAAACTAAACTAAACTAAGCTGATTGAGAAATTCTTTGCTGCATTAAACCCCACATTGTACGAAACACAGCGGACAAAGGAATCGTAAATCCCTGAGCTGCGGTATAATTTTGTGCATTGTATTTCTAGTTAAGCGAGAAATATCATTCACTGCAGGTGGTGAGGTGTTAAGTGTTGCTTCCTGTGGAGAGGCCATGTTCAGGCAAATTTGTTGAATGGTGAGTTGGTGATGTGGTCAACATGTGAATAGGAACCTGGCTATACTGATGCAGTGGGTCGCAGTTGGGTCCCATGCTGAGGATCATAATCGACGCTACCCAATCCAAATAAAAAATGTAACCATCTGTAAAGTTTCATGGGTCTGCTTCACACTGTCAGGCAGGGACTGGGCTCTAATCAAGACCAGCTCCTACATTCTTGGCCCAAACAATTGCTTAACTGCGTCTGCATACCACAATCCTCACCAGAGCACACTAATTATGCTTTGCACAGTCAACACTGTTCGACATCACTATTTGGCATATGATGCATACGATAAACCACATGAATGGTATGGGTGCCTTTGAGTCATAGAGTAATACAGCACAGAAACAGGCCCTTCAGCCCAACTTGCCCATGCCGACCAAGCTGCCCCCATCCACACTAGTCCCACCTGCCCGCATTTAGCCCATTTCCCTCTAAACCTTCCCTGTCCATGTTCCTATCCAAATGTCTTTTAACTGTTGTGGTATTTGCCTCAACTACTTTCCCTGGCAGCTCATTCCATATACTGTGTGAAGGTGTTGGGCAAAGGTGTTTTGTTAGGTGTTAGGCTAGTTAAAGATGTTTGTGTCAAGGTGTTAGGCTAGTTAAAATACTACTGAGTATGATCTAAGATCTTTCGTTGAGAGTATAGACCCTGACAATTTATGAAGTGTTTATGCACAATTTTTGATTATATGTTTTTTTATTTTGAATAAAGTCTATTTTTGGAGAAAAAAAAGATACACATGGAAGACAGTGATATGGTGCTCAAGGCTACAAAATCTATTAGCTGTGATTTTTGGATGTAAATTTAAGGCATAGCGTATCAGAACCTAAATAGCATATAGTGGCATAACTTCAAGAACCGGAGGAAATACTGTAGGTTTAAGGTGAGAGAAACAAGATTTAATCGGAACCAGAGGTAACCTTTACACAGTGGCGGGTAAAATGGAACAAGCTGCCAGAGGAGGTAGTTGTGCAGTATTCAGAAGACGGACACAAAATGCTGGAGTAACTCAGCGAGTCAGGCAGCATCTCTGGAGAGAAGGAATGGGTGACATTTCAGGTCAAGACCCTTCCTCTGAAGTCAGGGAAAAGGGAAACGAGAGATATAGCCAGTAATGTAGAGAGATATAGAACAAATGAATGAAAGATATGCAAAATAGTAACGATGATAAAGGAAACAGGCCATTGTTAGCTGTTTGTTAAGTGAGAACGAGAAGCTGGTCCAACTTGGGTGGGGGAGGGATGGAGAATTAAGAGGGTATCGAGAAAACTAGTCATGGAGTGATACAGTGTGGAAATTTGCCCACACTGGCCAACATGTCCCAGCTACACTAGTCGCACCTGCCTGCGCTTGGTCCATATCCCTCCAAACTTGTCCTATCCATGTACCTGTCTAACTGTTTGTCAAACGTTGGGATAGTCCCAGCCTCAACTACATCCTCTGGCAGCTTGTTCCATGCACCCACCACCCTTTGTGTGAAAAAGTTATCCCTCAGATTCCTATTAAATCTTTTCCCTTTAACCTTGAATCTGGTCCTCGATTCCCTGCTCTGGGTAAGAGACTCTGTGCATCTACCCGATCAATTCCTCTCATGAATTTTATACACCTCTATAAGATCACCCCTCATCCTCCTGCACTCCAAGGAATAGAGACCCAGCCTACGCAACCTTTCCCTATAGCTCACACCCTCTATTCCTGGTAACATCCTTGCAAATCTTCTCTGAACCCTTTCAAGCTTGACAATATTTTTCCCATAACATGGTGCCCAGAACTGAACACAATATTCTAAATGCGGTCCTCACCAACATCTTATACAATTGTAACATGCATGACCTCCCAACTTCTACTCAATACTCTGACTGATGAAGGCCAATGTGCCAAAAAGCTTTTTGACCACCTTATCTACCTAGGACTCGACTTTCAAGAAACCATGTACCTGCTCTCTAGATCCTTCTGCTCTACAACACTCCCCAGAGGCCTACCATTCACTGTGTGGGTCCTGCCCTTGTTAGACGTCCAAAATGCAACACCTCACACTTTTCTGTATTAAATTTCAACAACCATTCCTCAGCCCACCTGGCCAATCGATCCAGATCCTGCTGAAATTTTTCACAACCATCTTCACTATCTGCAAACCACCCCACTTTTGTATCTTCAGCAAACTTGCCCTATATGTTTTCATCCAAATCATTGATGTAGATGACAAACAGTAACAGGACCAGCCCCGAACCCTGAGGCACATCACTAGTCACCGGCCTCCAGTCCGAGAAGCAACCTTCCACCATTACCCTCTGCTTCCTTCCATGAAGCCAATTTGCTATCCAATTATTAAAACTAAACTAAACTAAACTAAACTAAACTAAACACAGCACGTATTGGTATTTAGATCACAATCATTCACAAAAAAAGCAGGAACTGACATCTCAGCCTCCTGGACTATTCAGTGAGACATCTCAATACATCTTACATCTCAATACTCCCTTCTTTTTGATTCCTATGTATTTTGATCCTGTCAATATCCAAATATTTATTGTGTAGGAAGGAACTGCTGATGCTGGTTTAAACCGAAGATAGAAACTGGAGAGAAGGAATGGGTAACGTTTCGGGTCGAGACCCTTCTTCAGACTAGTCGGGGAAAGGGAAACAAGAGATATAGACAGTGATATAGAGAGATATAGAATAAAAGAATGAAAGATTTGCAAAAAAGTAACGATGGTAAAGGAAATGGGCCATTGTTAGCTGTTTGCTGGGTGAGAACAGGAACCTGGTGTGACTTGGGTGGGGGAGGGATGGAGAGAGAAGGAGTGCAGGGGTTACTTGAAGTTAGAGAAATCAAGCTCATACCTCTGGGTTGTAAGCTGCCCAAGCGAAATATAAGATGCTGTTCCTCCAATTTGCTGCTAGATCATTGGCAATATTTTAAATGGTTGGATAATTTTTTGAAAGATTGTGGTATTGAGGCCTTTGTTCACCTGGCACAAAGGAGCAGTTGAGGCTTTGGATCAATCAGCCATGGTCATTTTGAATGGTACGAATGAGCCGTGTGGCACTTATTTTGTTAATTGTGCTCTTCACATACATTATGTCTCTTTCTCATTGAAAGCCACATATGAATTACTGTTTTTGCATTAATCTATCCTCCTGCTTGGGATTCTATATTTTTTCACATTTATGAAATGAGGTAGTTATTTCTCTAGGCTGAAGATTTAGTGACAGTTGCAAGCTGTATAAAAAAATAGCTGTATAAAAAAATAAGTCAACCAGATATATACAGTAACTTTGAGCAGACTTGTTATCATGGAAAGAAAAATCAGCTTTTGGAATGTTTAGAATTTGCTGAAGGTCATGCGTGGAACTTTGCTAAACACATCTGTTGCAATATAAATTGCGATTATGGCAAATGACATTTCAAATAACTTAGAAAAAAATAAAGGAATCAATTTTTTTTCTTCTTACATATGACTCCCAGATATTACTTCTTTAATTCCCAAGTTCATTTTATGTATCTTTAGCAAAGTGCAGTTATGATTTACTCAGTAGACAAGCTAGTGAAAGCCACGATTCTAACCAAAGAAGTCTATCAACTACCTAATCCCAGTGCAGACTGTCAAGCTAGGCAGTATCATCACCCTCGATAGACACAAAATGCTGGAGTAACCCAGCGAGGTCAAGCAGCACCTCTGGAGAAAAGGAAGAGGTGACGTTTTGGGTCGGGGGCCTTCTTCAGACTGAGAGTCAAGCGAGAGGGAAACTAAAGGTATGAAAAGGTACAGAACAGATCAGAGCTGACACCGATGGTCAAAGAGCCCACAATGGTCTATTGTTGGCTGTGGAGGAGATTATAATGAGGGGATACAAATAGTCAGACTGGCGGGACAACTAGGGTGGGGTGGGGGGGGGGGGGGTGGAGAGGGAGGGATGCAAGAGTTACTTGAAATTAGAGAAATCAAGATTCATACCACCAGGATGTAAGCTGCCCAAGCAAAATATGAGGTGCTGTTCCTCCAATTTGCATGTGGCCTCACTGACAATGGTACCAGGCCAATATTTATCCTTTGTTTTTACAGTTTGATCATTTTCATATTACCCTAAATGGGAGATTGCTATGCACAAATTAACAGCTGCATTTCTTCCATTACAATAATGACTACACATCACAAGTACTTCATTGCCTCTTAAAGTGCTCGAGTGGTTTCTGAATAGTTTCCTCTAATTCAGGCAATACATTGGGCTCAAACATCACACAGGATTTTGGATATTTGTACCTTTAAAAAAGTTTGCAGCAAATCCTGCCTTGTTAATCGTTCCATCAGAAACAAACTTCATCCAGAGGGAATTGGAAGTAGATTTGATGTCTTCAGGTTTTTCGTAGCCACAAAACCGCCTGATCAGTGGACTGTTTTCATTATTGCCATTCCGAACTTCAAGATAGTCATAGGCACAATTGTCATGCCTCTCAATCTATCACATGGGAGGGAAAATAATTTACTTATTTTTGCATAGCAAGTCCAGGATCCATCTTCACCACATAGTTGTAGAACAGTAGAGCCTCAAGAAAAGGACCTTGGGCCCACCATGTCTGTGCCATCCGTGATGCTAACTTAAACTAATGCTATCTGGCTGCACATGATAGGATACAATACGATTGAACTTTATTCATCCCCGGAAAGGAAATTGGTCTGCCAACAGTCACAACACACAACAAGGTACAAGAAAACTTGAAATTAAAATTAAATTAAAAAGTGAAAAAAAGAAAAAGGCAAGCGACTGTTGTCTGACCGCCGTGGGCACGGCACCTTCACTGGAACGAACGAACGGACGAACAAACAAACAAACACAGACTTATCCCCTGGGCAGAGGATTCTAAACTGTGCCCCTCCCTCTCCCCCACACCGGGTCCCCCTTTATTCTCCCACCGTCCCTCACGGCAGTCCCCCCCCACGTCGGGTCCCCACTGTCTTCCCCTCCCTCCCTCACGCTTGTCGACCGCTGATCACAGGTCGTTCACGAGGCCCCACCGCCACCGAGCCTCCTGTTGCCACCGCCACCGTGGCTTACCCCCTTACCATCCTTACCCCCTTACCATCCTTACCCCCTTATTCCTTAGATAGGCACAAAATGCTCAAATGTCTATCTTCGGCGTAAACCAGCATCTGCACTTCCCACACATTCCCCTTATTCCTTGCCTGTTCATGGTCTGTCTGAATGCCTCTTAAACATGATTATGGTGTCTGCTTCTCTCACCTCAACTGACAGCATGCTTTGGCACCTACCACTCTGTGTTAAAAAATGTGCCTTGCAAATCGCCTTTAAACGTCCCCCTTCTCATCTGAAATCTGCGCCCGCTAAATATTTGATAATTCCATCCTAGGTGAAGACTCAATCAACCCAATCTATGTCTCTCATAATTGTACATACATCCATCAGGCCATGGTTCAACTGACTATCCTAATATTTCCATGCATTTCCAAATTTGAGAGAATCTGGCCCAAAGAATCATCTCCAATAATTTTCATTCCCCTGATGTGATAATACTCATTGGCCAATAATTTCCCAGCTGGTCCCAGTTGCCTTTTCAAAAGGAACTATATTGGCTATTCTCCAGTCTTCTGACACCTTGCCTTTGGCTAACGAGAATACAATTATCTCGATATCTTCCAACTACTTAAATCAATAAATGTTTATTTTGGATGTAAAATTGAGTTCTGAGATTGTTTTTTTTTGTTCTAATTCTGTTTATAAATACGAAGATCAGCTTCAATAGTCATAAAAACTGATGGAGAAGTTACATGTATTAATCATATGTGGTACTCTCATACTCGCCAACAGTCTGCCTGTCCTTTCTTTCCTTTGTGTTTAATAGTATGTGTTAAATATATGTTTTTAGTCTTCTTTAGCTTGTTTTATGTGGGGGGTGGGGAGTGGGAGGTGGGGGTTGGGGAAACCTTTTGTAATCTCTTACCTCGACGGATAAGCAATTTTTTTCCATATCGTATCTCCGTCTGCACTGCGGCCTAACATCGAGGAGATGGTAACTTTGCTGGAGATCGACGAGTTCTTACCATCACGGAGCTCTCGATCCCTTAACCGTGAGTACGTGTGGACTTTAACATCACGGAGTCCGCGGTCTCAGGTCAGAGACCGACTTCGGGAACCCAAAGCCGCGGGAGTTTTGACCGCCCCGACGCGGGAGCTTCAATCGCCCCGACACAGGAGTTTTGACCGCCCCGACACGGGAGCTTCAATCGCCCCGACACGGGAGCTTCAATCGCCCCGACACGGGAGCTTCAATCGCCCCGACGCTGGAGTTTTGACCGCCCCGACACGGGAGCTTCAATCGCCCCGACACGGGAGCTTCAATCGCCCCGACACGGGAGCTTCAATCGCCCCGACGCTGGAGTTTTGACCGCCCCGACACGGGAGCTTCAATCGCCCCGACACGGGAGCTTCAATCGACCCGACGCTGGAGTTTTGACCGCCCCGACACGGGAGCTTCAATCGCCCCGACGCGGGAGTTTTGACCGCCCCGACACGGGAGCTTCAATCGCCCCGACACGGGAGCTTCAATTGCCCCGACGCGGGAACTTTGACCGCCCCGACGTGGGAGCTTTGACCGCCCCAACGCAGGAGCTCCGATCGGCCCGACGCGGGAGCTTCGATCGCCCCGACGTGGGTGTTTCGATCGCACCAACGAGGGCTTCAACTGCTGGCTGTGGGAGCTACGATCGCCCCGATGAATGGTTAAACTGCTCCGACCGCGGGAGAATAAAGAGGAAGAAGATTGGACTTTTTTGTCTTCCAACACAATGAGAAACGTGGGGAATCCGCTGTGGTGGATGTTTATGGTAACTTTAATGTAGTTGTGCATCTTGCTGCTTTATTTTCGTATGGCTGTGTGGTAATTAACATATCACTGTACCTTAATTGGTACATGTGACACATGTAAAGCAGGAACTGTTGGTCTCAGCTTCAAACATTCAGCTCCACTAGAAGCAAAGTTAGCATTGGGAGTTCTGACTGCCTGGGTTACCATTTCATGTAAGTATTTTAACCTCTGCAACAGATTAATTTTATCCCTCTAGTCAATTTACACTTCAGAAATAAATGTAGAAATTTAAATTTGACAACAGCATGAAATCTGCATTATTGATCAAATATGTTTGATGCACTCCAAAGAGCAGAAAATGTTTTAAAATACCTGCAGATAAAAGTGAAGCAAACACTATAATCATAATTTAGTTTCGTTTAGAGATACAGCCCCTTCAGCCCACAGAGTCCACGGGTACCATTGATCACCCTGTACACTAGTTCCATGTTAACTCACTTTCGCATCCTACCCACTATGAGCAGTTTACAGAAGCTAATTAACCTATAAGCCTCTCCTGGACTGCAACCTTGATGTAGAGGAGAGGCTTGTGTACTCCAGTGATCCTGAGAGCTATGCCAGATGGGGTTTCATATCCCTGGCATGTTCAACCAAACCGGACAGGTCTCATGTGAGGAGGCAGACGAAGCAGTCCCTGGTCCTCCAGGTTGGGGGTTGGGCGTGGGGTTAACTACCCCACCCTGGAAAAAAGTGTGAGTTACAGAAACTTTGCCGAATGAAAACCAAATTACACACTTGGTTGAAGAAGGTGCCCCAGGGATGGCGAACATGATGTTTCCCTGCCAAACCCGCAAGAGCGCCGGGAAGCTGACACACCTTCTGATGCCAAAGAAATAAAAGAGGTCGCCCCAGGAACAGCTGGAGAAGACAGAAATGTCTGAGAGTGGGTTCAACTGGAGAGATCTCGAGTGAGGTGGAGGACATTTGTCAATGGCCTATGCTCCCCAGAGAAGCAAAGGGCTTAAGAAGAAGTAAGAAGAAGAATGAACCTACAAACCTGCACATCTTTGGGACGTGGGAGGAAACCGGAGCACCTGGAGAAAACCCATGTGATCATGGGTCTCTGGTGCTGGGATGCAGCAACTCTACGACTGCGCCAAATGTACCGCCCAAATTCCGATCTACAATCTGAAGATTAATGTTATATCCAACTACGTTTTACCTACTATTGTTCGCTCAGGGAAATTGTGTTCATAATTAAGTTTAACGACACACTGGTCAATCTGAGGAGCACCATCAGCAACAGACTGGCTCCACCAAGGTGCAGCACAGAACGCCACCAGGAGATCCTTTTTTTCCCTGTGGCTATCAAACTGTACAACTCTTCCCACTTCTGTCGCGGGGTAGACTGACTCACCCCCACCCCATCTTTGTACATCCCTCATCCTGGACTGAAATTTAATTTCATGTGTGTGTAATATTACATATGTGCTGTGCAATAACTGGTCACTTAAATTTCATTACCATTGTAATACACATGACACTGTCAATACCTTATAACTGCATCCCTCCAGGATAAATGAGGTTGTATCGTATCGTATCATTAATTACTTTCTTCCTGCTATTATTTTTTATTGTTTTAATGCAATTACCTCAAAAGCTTGGAAAACTAATCCGACGTGGTAGTGCTCAGACATTGTTATTTTCCACACACATTCCTTCATCGGTCTGTAGTCATCTGGATAGTTAGGAGACTGGATCTGTCCAGATTCTTTACTGATTTCTCCACCACAAATTGCTATCAATTGGAAAGATATCAAATATTAAACAAGGGAATAAATCTTCAACAGGACAACATTTGGCAAAATGTTAAATGTTTCTGCACACCTCAATTTGACATGTTTGTGAAATATCTCTCTCTCTCGTATAACAATAGAAAGAACTGTAAATCCATGAAATTGAACTAGTTTGTTTATGCATGTACTTCACATTGCGATAACCACTGCCGCTGACCCCATTGTAAATGAGTACACTAACAAAACACAGTCCACCTTGGACCTGTTGTGCCCCGTGGGTGGAATACCCTGTGGCTGAATTTCGGCTGCGCTTTTTTCGCATTCGTACAGGAATTCTTGGGGAAATGTATAAATGTCATTTGTGTCACTTCAGTGTGATTTGTGAGCAGGTGGCGGTGGACCAAATTAAAAGGACCCTTGTGGTAAATCAAGTCTATTACTGTTGCTGCATGGGCAGAACGTGTTGAATGTCTCACCGTGTGTGTTCTGAAGCTCTAATTGGCCTTTTACGTCAATCTCAGGACCTCAGCAGTTTACAAAGGATCAAATGGTAATTATGGCAATTATTATTAAGCAAGTGAGAGCTTATTATGTTTTATGAGGCCTATTACATTTTATAATTCGAATGTAATTAGAAGATTTTTACTTCTAATGCTGTGTAAGATGTATTGCGAAAGGAATATTACTTTGCAAATTAATTCTTAAAAATGACATTACAGAACGTGATTGACAATACCTTAAATGCAATAGAGACTACTATATTAATATTTCCAAGTTAAAACACAAATTTGAAATCAACCTGCAAGCACACACACATTGATTATCTTGGCCATGAGATATTTCAATTATAACAGAGCGACAGACTGAAATGATTTTAATGAGCTAAACTTCCATGAGGTTTTACCGACATATCAGCAGTAACTTTGGCGACCGTTTAACTTGCATTCAATCTATTTTCCAGAGATTTTGACAGCTTTAAACTTTAGACTTTAGAGATACAGCATGGAAGCAGACCCTTCGGCCCATCGACTCTGCGCCAACCCTGTAGCTGTTCCAGTGAGTTTAAGGCATTTGGGTACAATAACATTTGTATTAATTCATTGCTTCTCTCCTTCAGATAAACCTCCCACCAACCCTCAGCTGCCCCCATTTAAAAATCTGTTATTAATTGTCTGTCCTGCATCTAAGGAAGCAAGTGTGCCTAACCTGTTAAAACTACTTGGGGAATACTGCTATACTGACCTCCATACAACAGTAACTTTAGTTCAATAATCATTCACTGCCCATCTAGGATTAGGGGAATCCTGAGAAGAACTATAAATGTAAATTAGTCTCAGTTGCACAGATTCAGTCCAATGTGTGGAGGAACAGCACCTCATATTTCGCTCAGGCAGCTTACACCCCAGCTGTATGAATATTGACTTCTCTAATTTCAAGTAACCCTTGTTTTCCCTCTCTCTCCATCCCTCCCTCTTCCCAGTTCACCAACCAGTCTGACTGTCCCCGATTACACTTTATCTCGGCTTACTTTGTTGTCACCTTCTCCTCGCTACCAATGATTTATTCTCCATTTTCCTTAAACTTCTTCTCTTTTGATCTCATCTTCCTTATCTCTGTGTCTCCCTCTCCCCTGACTCTCAGTATGAAGACGGGTCTCAACCCAAAACGTCACCCATTCCTTCTCTCCAGAGATACTGCCTTGACCCGCTGAGTTACTACAGCATTTTTTCCCTCTGTCTTTGGTGTAAACCAGCATCTGCAGTTCCTTCCTCCACTAATAAATCTACCTTTAACTAGGGTCCTGATCATTAGGACATTAAAATGCTTTGTACTTGTTTGCTTTTGAAGTACATTCACTATTGATGGTTGGCTAGAGTTAATATACAGGTAGCAAAGTCCCATTGCCAGCAACTGAATACTATCCAGGCAATGAAGGAGAAAATTGTGGACCTTTATGCAGATAAAATACTAATAGAAACGTAGAAAAGAGGTGCAGGAGTAGGCCATTCGGCCCTTTGAGCCAGCACCGCTATTCAATATGATCATGGCTGATCATCCAAAATCAGTACCCCGTTCCTGCTTTGTCCCCATATCCCTTGATTTCGTTAGTCCTAAGAGTGAGATTTAACTCTCTCTTGAAAACATCCAGTGAATTGGCCTCCACTGCCCTCTGTGGCAGAGAATTCCACAGATTCACAACTCTCTGGGTGAGAACGTTTTTCCTCGTCTCAGTCGTAAATGGCCCACCCCAGGTAAAATAATCAGACTGATGTGTGAGCATTTAAATCAATCATTGGTAGTAATATAATTCAATGTCTACCTTCATAAACTGCAGCAAAACCCTTCCCAACCCAGTTACTGCTGCTGCGGAATTCTATCCACATCCTGCTATCTGTGGACATCAGAACTTCAGGCAACTTGTCACCACAGAATCTACCTGGATAAGGAAATATCACAGCAAGAGTTCAGTGCATTCCTCGAACATCAAGCACATTTTTTAAACACGTCAAATGGTCAAAAAGTACATGCAGGCTCTTTGGTAAAGTTCTACTTGTAAACATAACTCCTGCACTGCTTAGTTAGTAATTTTGCTCTATTATTTACACTTTAATTCTATATTCCACATGACGAGGATCATTCTTCTAGGAAGTAATTCATTATTCGCGAAGCACACCGGGGATGACCTGATGCTGTGAAAACTTTTGTTCCAGACAGGAAGATGCATGTTTAGATTTCCTTCCTTAGAACCTGGCTGGCTCTGGAGAGGGTCCAGAGGAGGTTTACATGAATGATCCCAAGAATGAGTGGGTTAATCTATGATGAGCGTTTGTCGGCACTGGGCCTGTACCCACTAGAGTTTAGAAGAATGAGGGGGGACCTCATTGAAACATACAGAATAGTGAAAGGCTTGGATAGAGTGGATGTGGAGAGGATGTTTACACTGGTGGGAGAGCCCAGGACTAGAAGTCATAGCCTTAGAAATAAAGGACGTTCTTTTTGGAAGGAGACGAGGAGAAATTTCTTTCATCAGAGGGTGGTGAATCTGTGGAATTCTTTGCCACAGAAGGCTGTGGAGGCCGAGTCATTGGGTATTTTAAGGCAGAGATAGATAGATTCTTGATTAGTACAGGTGTCAGAAGTTATGGGGAGAAGGGAGGAGAATGGGGTTAGGAGGAAGAGATAGATCAGCCGTGATTGAAGGGCGTAGATTTGATGGGCCGAATGCCCTAATTCTACTGCTATCACTTATGACCTTATGATAACCATAATTAAGTCACCAATTGCAAATGTTCAGAAATATAATGGTATCATAAAGTCATGGCGAGATATGTCATGGAAATGAGCTCTCCAGCCCACTGAATCCGTGTTGACTGTCGACCATCAATTACATTAAATCTATTTCATACCTACTGAATTCTCATCAACTCTACCACTTAACTGCACCTCAGGGGCAATTATCAATGGCCAATTGACCGACCGACTCTTCAAGTCTTTGGGATGGGGGAAGATACCAGAGCAACTGGAGGACAACCACAGAGAGATCATAGACAGAACGCATACATTCCATGCAGACAGCACCTGAGGTCAAGAATGGACCCAGGTCTCTGAGCCTGTGAGACAGCGACTCCACCAGCCACAGCACTGTGCCACCAGCCCTCTTTGCACGAGGGCGTGAATAGCTCCACATTCATTCATTCTCATAAGCTCCATTTCAGTGGGAATGAAAGGATATTATTAACAAGTCAATTTCAATGGTACAGCAATGAGTCCTAACTTGACAAAGTTCAATACCAAGAAGAGGCGCCTTTCTCCAATAACCATCTCGTACTTCTATGTAGTCATACCAGCACAGGCGACTCTTAAAGAGATCCATGGTTGTAAAATTCAAAACAATCTGCAATAGAAACAAAAAGAAGTCTTGAAAATCTGTCATTCCAAAAACTACAGGCTGTAAAGATATGGAAGGTATTTATGAGAACCCTACCTTGCTAAAAGGCATTATTCATTTAACTGTTAGAAACCAGATGGGAATTCATTATGATCAAGATTAAACATGACCAGTAAATGCCAATATTAATGAGCACATGCAAGAAAGGTCAGATACACTTGACACTAGTAATATGCTGCAATTTATACACTACAGGTCAAGGAACATTGGTGATCTCAAAGGTTAGATTTAAAGATGCAATTATGTGAATATAAAGACATAATCACACTTTGAATTCCAAATGACAACATTCCGCTTCTTTCCACCGGTCTTATACGCAGCCTGACTTAGCTACAGTATGTTTATACAGACCGTACCATAAATTATCATGACTAAACGTCAAAATGTTTAGCTGGAAGGCTGCAGTGAATTACATTATAACTGCTTCAGCCCCAAAAGGTCACGACAAAAATAACACGAGCCTTGTGATATCCTCGAGTGTTTGTGCAGGATAATGACAAAATCTTACCAGCTGCACATCCCGGGGGTTCAAGACAGCAGGATTCTCTGTCCTTGCCATCAAAGCAGCAGTTACTTAACCAAAAGTGACATTTCCTCCACGAAAAAAAATAACACTGGATTGGATCCTGTATTTGGCAGCCAGGGATTAAACTGGCAGTGCCAATAAGCCATCTGTCATGGAAAATGCCAGGACAGTGAAAATTAAAAATCAAACAGCTTCTGCAGTGGACAGCCAAGGTAGTGTGCCAACATTATGGCCAACTGGCACATTGACAATCCATTCTTCTCTGTCTCATTCCCGTGCCCAATGTAAAGATTTCCATTAAATGTTGCTCTGAGAAACAACAGTGAGGTTTTGATTGAAAGACAGCATGGAAATACAGTAGGCCCCTTTAGCCCACCAAGTCCATGTTGATCATCGATCGCTAGTTCTGTCTTGTCCCACTTTTGTATCCACTCCATACACATTAAGGGCAATTTACAGAGGCCATTTAACCTACAAACCCACGTGTTGATGGGATGGGGGAAGAAACCAGAGCACCCAGTGGAAACCAATAGGGTCTCAGAGAGAATAGGTAAACGCCACACAGACAACACCTAAGGTCAGGATCGAACCCAGGTCTCTAGTGCTGCCAGGTAGCAGCTTCACCAGCTATGCCACCATGCCACCCGGGAATTATTGGATCAGCTCCTCAAATATCCAAAACTTGCCTGAGAGTTTAGACGGGGAAGGAATGAGGGAAATTCTTTTACACGTTGTGAGATAATCCATCACTCCGATGTCAATTGCAACAGGCAACAGAGACGGATGAGCGAATGCTGAAAGCCACGAGTGTACTTCCCTTTCACCTCCCTCCAGAAGGTCCACTTTCACCACACATCAGCTGGAAAGTGAGGAAGATGGATCACTATCGGATGTGGTGTTGACAAGCAATGCCTATATTGTGCATATGGTCAATTACACTCTGCACCATGCAGAAGATTGTAAACTTGAGCCAGTTATCCAATGTTGGTCTACAAACATTTCTAGTTCATTACCTTTGACTAGACTGTCTCCGCATCCTCTGTTGCACAACAGTAGATGATACAAATGGTTAGATAACACAAATCTCTCTCGCTTCAGGCTGGAAGGAGCCATCTGCCTCCCCCAGGAGATCACGCGGTTCTTGGGGTGGAGAGGGGTGATAGCGATATAAAGGGGAGGGTAGTGTCTTGTGTTCTGTGTCTTGTGTCTACTGTTTGTGGGTAAGGGTGTCTGTTTAGTGTTCAGCCATGAGCGAATGGTGGTGCGGGCTCAATGGGCCTGGTGGTCTACTCTCGCACCTACTTTCTATGTTTCTATGTTTCTATGTTTCTATAACTGTGAGCAATTTTGGGCACCGTATCTGGGAAAGGATGTGCTGGCTCTGGAGAGGGTCCAGAGGAGGTTTACAAGAATGATCCCAGGAACGAGTAGGTTAACATATGATGAGCATTTGTCAGCACTGGGCCTGTACTCGTTGGAGTTTAGTAGAATGAGGGGGGAACCTCATTGAAACATACAGAATAGTGAAAGGCTTGGATAGAGTGGATGTGGAGAGGATGTTTCCACTAGTGGGAGAGTCTAGGACTAGAGGTCATAGCCTCAGAATTAATGGACGTTCTTTTATGAAGGAGATGAGGAGAAATTTCTTCAGTCAGAGGGTAGTGAATCTGTGGAATTATTTGCCACAGAAGGCTGTGGAGACAAAGTCAGTGGATATATTTAAGACAGAGATAGATAGATTCTTAATTAGTACTGGTGTCAGAGGTTATGGGGAGAAGGCAGAAGAATGGGGTTAGGAAGGTGGATAGATCAGCCATTTTTGAATGGTGGCGTAGACTTGATGGGCTGAATGGCCTAATTCCATTCCTATCAATTATGGACTTATAATTGAATGCCCCATGTCAACTGGCAGCCACATGGTGTTTCCCCAACTTTGAGGACAGTCATGGCTGCAGAAGACGACAAATGGTTTCCTCCTATGTTAGGGCCCTGCCCCTTCTCCCAGTCATGTTGTACTGCAAGATAAATATCTACTAAAGCATCGTTCTCTGGGAGCAATGCAATTTTTCAGGAATCTAGAAGTTAGCCGGAAGTCTTCTCGCATCTCTTAAACCAACGCATTTTGATTTATTCACTTGAAGCAGTTAAAGAAAGCATGAAACATAGAGAGTCATAGAGTAATAGAGAGATACAGTGTGGAAACAAGCCCTTCAGCCCAACTTGCCCACACCGGCCAACAATGTCCCAGCTACACCAGTCCCACTTGCCTGCGCTTGGTCCATATCCCTCCAAACCTGTCCTATCCATGTAGCTGGTGACTGTTTCTTAAATGATGGGATAGTCCTAGCCTCAACTACCTCTTCTGGCAGCTTGTTCCATACACCCCACCACCCTTTCTGTGAAAAAGTTACCCCTTGGATTCCTATTAAATCTTTTCCCCTTCACCCTGATCCTATGTAAAGTAAAGAAAATTATCCATATAAATAATAAAAAGAGGTAGAAAAAAAAAGACACAACACAATATAAGAGATTCAACACGAACATCCCCCCACAGCAGAATCTACTCTCCACTGTGAGGGAAGGCACTAAAATGTCCAGTCCTCCTCCTCCTCCTAGTGCACCCGAGGTCTGGGCCAGTTTGAGGCCACCGCAGCCAGTCGCCGCAACGGCAGCCCGATGATTATAGGCCCAACCGCCGGGAAGCTGGAACACCGGCATCGGGTGGAAAAGTCCTCAGCGGCCTTGAAGTGTCTGGAGCGGCCGCTCCCTCCCCGGAGACTGCGACGCCCGTGGACTTCAGGCCGCGCCGGTTGGAGCTTCGACTCCGCGCTGTTTTTGATCCAGCGCCGCCCGCCCTCAGACCGCAGACCACAGACCGCAGACCGCAGCTGCTCAATGTTGGTGGTCGGCGGTCACAGCACTCCGGAGCGGCGACCCGGCAAGGCATCGCCCGCTCCTTGTTGGTGTCCCAGCGCTGTGCCGCCGAAGCTGTGGTCCCGGCAGGAAACGCCGCTCCAGCCCGATGGAAGGCCGAATGGGGAGAGCGAAGATGTGATTTGGAGGAAAACCACATCTCCGACCAGGTAGGACTGGGGTTAAAACAGTTTTCCCCCCCCACCCCCCACATAGAAAGAATAGACTAAAAAAAAAAATGTAGACAATAAAAGTGTTAGAGGACGGACTGCAGGCAGGCGCCCATAAAAACGGCGCCCACTCCTGCACATCCACCATCTTTTTATGTCCTCTTGTCCTCGATTCCCCTACTCTGCGCAAGAGACTCTATTCCCCTCATGACTAGTTCAATTGTAGTGACAGCTGGTAGAAATGAACTAGCAATAGATGTGTAGTTAAGCTTCCTTTAGACAGATCTGACTAAGGATATTTTTTTGACTGCCGAGAGTTCACTACTTTGAATAACATCATGATCTGCCTGCTCTGTGTTATAATGCCATTCATGGTATCAATTCAATTCATCACACAAAAAATGTACAACGCAGGAGTAATTTTGGAAGTCTGAGATCGTTGATGGTGCCCAAAGATCAATTCCCGAAATGCCCAATTTCAAGCTGAAAACTGCCTTGGTGGCTGTCAGTGTAACAAACTGAAGGATTTAGCACAGATTTTGATCCAGGCCAAATATTTTGCATCATCGGTAAAGTTTTTGTCACAAATCACTTATTATCGGAAGTTTACTAATTATTAAATCTCTTTATAAAGTTGTTTTAGCCAATAGTTAAACCCATGGCCTCACTGTTCAGATGCTGTTTTTTGAAGATTTATGTAACCGTGATGATCTGGAATTTGAAAATAAATTGGATTTAGTTCCTTGTTTTAAGTTGCCAAGGGCAGCATGGTAACATTTTTTGATCCATAATTACTGTATCAGTATTTGCTTTCAAGTGTCTGCCACATAAAAATTTCCATCAATAAGTAATTAAACCTCTTTAATCTTTCTAGATGTTAATGATACGCACACATCTCAAATTTCTGTTGTCTCAAATTACTGCATTTGATCATCAAAAGAGCTTCCCTTATTGAATGGGTTACCAGAGATCAATTTTCTGTAAACACAAGGAACTGCAGATGCAGGTTCCCCCAAAAAAGACTGTAAGCGCTGGAGTTTCAGGTCAGGACTCTTCTTCAGACTGATTGTGGTGGGGGCAAGAAAGCCGGAAGTGAGGACAGGTCAAAGTCTGGCAAGTGATAGGTGGATACAAGTGAGGGGCGGGGGGCATTGGTGGGACAAAGGCCAGAGATGCAAAGACAAAAAAATGTGAGATAAGGGGATAAAGATGGAAGATGCACGAATTGTGAAGCCAGAGGGAGGAATATAGGTGGAAGGGAATGGGGGGGGAAGGAGAAAGGGAGAAATGGGTGTGCATCCAGGTGGGGCACAGGGAAGAAAGGGGGAAAAGAGGGTAAGGGGGGCGGGTTGTTAGAATGTTAGTTATCCCGCCCCAGCCTTCAATAGTTAAATAACTATTACAAATGACTTTTACATTATTTTATCATTATTTGACAAATTAAAATCAGGTAAATGTGCTTAAAATGTTCAATAACAATTTTTTTTTTTTTAATAAAGGAGCCTGTCTGAAGAAGCGTCTCGACCTGAAACGTCACCCATTCCTTCTCTCCAGAGATGCTGCCTGTCCCGCTGAGTTAAGGGCCTGTCCCACTTAGGTCATTTTTTAGGCGACTATTATAGTCGTAGCAGGTCGCCGAAAAAACGGCGACTGGACCCCCCCAACGACAATGTCTACGACAAGCTATGACCACACAGGCGACAACCTACGGCCACACATGCGACAACCAAAATCAACCTACGTCCACCTACAGACAAACTACAACCCTGTCGCCGACAACTAAAGACAACTGAAGACAATTCAGTCGCCGGTACCTGCCTATTAGATTCATTTGGATGCGATTGTCCGCTAATTAGGCAGTGGTGTAGTAGCATTCAGTTACGCTGTCAGACTTAATCCAAAGACCTGGACCAAAAAAATCAAGAGAAATAGGATGAAATCCCAAAATGGCAGGAGGGCATTTAAATTCAATTAAATAAATAATATAAGACAAAAAATAAAAATAATGGCCAGAGATTTCAGTTTTATTTACCACTTTTATTCATCGTTGCATGAATGAAAATTGACTTTTCTGGAATTGAACACAATTCCAAATATTCCCAAGTTGGTTCTTGTCACCCCGAACCTTATATCAAGCATCATGTTTCCATGCGTGACAAATGGTCTCCTATTTCTGGAATTTTGAAGGGCCACCTGCTCTGCCACTTGCAGCTTATGCAGTCTGACCCAGGTCCACCTGGTCCACGTGGTCCACGTGGTCCACGTGGTCCACCCTTTCGACTAATGCAATTCAGCCGACGTGCCCAAATAGATTAAATAGAACAAGTTGACCTACAACTTCAGGCTGTGCATGCCATATGCAAGAAGAAGAAGTCTGATCCACAGCATTCTCAAGGCTGTTTGGCCGTTATAAAATCTGCAGCTGACAACCAATGTGCTTCTACTAAGTATCACTGTGATTACAGCACTTAAAAATCAATTGAAATGCACTCTTAATGGACCTACTGTTGTTGTTGCACCAGTTTCCTCAGAGAGGATGCAGGTGTACACAGTGACATAGCTTATTTGAAGCTTAACTCATCAAAGTCTACAAGAGCCAATTTATCTTCACCTCAGCAGGCAATGTTCCTCAGACATGTTAAAGCCCTGTCCCACGGTACGAGTTCATTCCAAGAGCTCTCCCGAGTTTAAAAAAAATCAAACTCGTGGTAAGCACGGAGAATGAACGTAGCGGGTACGTCGGAGCTCGGGGACGTCTCTTAGCGGCTCGTAACGCTAACGGCAGGTACTCGGGAAGACTTGCTAATGGCAGGTAAGCACGGGAAGACATGTTGAAAAATGTCCACGAGAGCCCCGAGTACCGACGAGTGGCCATTACCGTAAATCTCCGAGTTTGAATCAGGGCAAACTCGGGAGAGCTCTTGGAATGAACTCGTACCGTGGGACAGCGCTATTAGGATTCGCAAAGGCAGCTACCAGTTTCCGTTCCTGCCTCCAGGTTTGGACATATTCTGGGCATCATGTTAAAGGAAAGGTGTTGTCAAGCTGGAAAGGGCACAGAAAAGATTTACGAGAATGTTGCCAGGACTAGAGGATGGGAGCTATAGGGAAAGGTTGAGTAGACTGGGACTCTATTCCTTGGAGCGCTGGAGGATGAGGAGTGATCTTTCAGAGGTGTATAAGATCATGAGAGGAATAGATCGGGTAGGTGCACAGAGTCTCTTGCCCAGAGTAGGTGAATCGAGGACCACAGGACATAAGTTTAAGGAGAAGGGGAAACGATTTAAAAGGAATCTTAGGGTAACCTTTTTACACAAAGGGTGGTGGGTGTATGGAACAAGCTGCCAGAGGAGGTAGTTGTGGCAGGAACTATCCCAACATTTAAGAAACAGTTAGACAGGTACATGGATAGGACAGGTTTGGAGAGATATGGACCAATACGGGCAGGTGGGACTAGTGTAGCTGGGACATGTTGGCGGGAGTGAGCAAGTTGGGCTGAAGGGTCTGTTTCCACACTGTATCACTCTATGACTCTATGTCTAAACTGCTTTAATAATTGAAATCTAGGACAGTGGTGCTCTCAAATTCCTAGCCTTGGGATCATTGCAGGTTGCTACTAAATGTGCAATGCACTAAATGCACTAATCCGTGCAATATCTCATCTTTTTTTTCATCGTTAACTCAGCATTACGAAGGTCACATGCTTGATTCTCAGCGAGATTTGTCTTCTTCCACTTTCTCACCACTCATCCTTTCTCATCCTCCTCATACTCGTCCACATCCTCATCCTGTTTTCCTTTCCTTTTTGTCATAGAGCAGGGGGGTTCCCAACCTTTTTCGTCCCATTTACCCCTGGCTACTTTAATAGCGCATAACAATGTTATTTCACTTATTTATAAACAACTAAAGGGCCTGTCCCACTTGGGCATCATTTGGGCATCATTTACGCGACATCATTTACGCGTCACGACGCACGACACACGTGTCGTGATGCGCACGTGACGCGCGCATGGTGTGCATGGTATGTGGTGACGTAGGCAGTAACGCGCGGTTGCGCACGGCGCCCCAGGATTTTGGGATGTACAAAATCTTCGCACGCCATCTACGTGACGTGCAAATGACGCCCAAGTGGGACAGGCCCTTAATGAAGAACAAATACTGGTATACCAGAACCAAACACAGTCAGTCAATGAAAAAAAATATGTACAAATCCAGAATCAACAAATTTACCCCCTGGGTAGGCGAAATTTACCCCAGGTTGGGAACCCTTGTCATGGAGTCATAGGCCCTTCAGCCCACCTTGTCCATTCCGGCCAAGACGAGCTGATCTGTGCAAAGCACTGCAAGATCTTGTGAGACTTCTTCAATCAGTCGTAACTGCCTATCACTTTACAGCAAGCACATTAATGAATCAATATTGTGGGATCAGGGCCACCCCATCCTCACCTGCCTTTTGACAAATGGGTTTCAGTAGAGCGAACACCGTCACAGCACAGGAGCTGAGTGAGTGCAACATTCTGAGGTGCCCATCCAACAATCAATGGGCAGGGTCTCCACTCTTGTCATAATCTGCTGCTTACTGCACGATGTACAAAGCAGATGAGCAGAGTCCTTACCTGGGAGACTTTAGCAGGAGCAGCATTAACCAGAGGCTGGGACAATGGTTCTTTGGTGCTTAGGAGGCTGAGGGGGGGGGGGGGGGGGGCCTTATTGAGTTTCATAAGAATCAGGAAGGGCATGTATCAATTATATTTTTATTTTTATTTTTTATTAATATTTTTATTAGAAGCAATGTACAGTAGTATAAACCGTGTATAACATAATACATTTTGTGCACAACTTCTTGTTTTAAATTTAAATGATAGAGAAGTAACGAAGCAAGAAAAAGAGGGAAAAAGAAAGTTAAGTAAAGTAGTGATTGATAGTTCGTGAAAGAATAGAGAGAAAGAACCCATAAAAATATAAAGAAAGAGAAAAAAAGAGAGAAAAGCAAAAAGAATAAAAATAAGAAAACAAAACAGAAAAAAAAAGGGAAATGGGATATACCTGCTTCATATCTTTCCACACCCCTCACCCAGTTCTGAAACAGTTAATTTCCAGAGTTATGTTGCACCACGTACTTGTAATAAGTCGATAAAAGGAGACCAAATCTTTAGGAGGGCATGTATAAATTGAAAGCTTAGAATCATTTTCCCGCGTTAAAAAAATTAAAACTAGAGGGCATAGGCTTTAAGGTGAGAGGGGAGAGGTTTAAGAGGCACCTCAGGGGTAACTCTTTCACTCCGAGGGTAGTCAGGATCTAGAATGAGTTGCCAGAGGAAGCTATAGAAACAGCTTAAAATAAATTGGGACAGATACATAGATGGGAAGGGTTTAGATGGCTATGGGCCAAATGCAGACAACAGGAACTAGCCCTGATACCAACTTGGTCGGCATGGACAAGCTGCGCTTTCCATTAATAATTCCAGATTTATTCACCACCTGTGGATCACCCGACAACAAGTTTCGACATGATACTCTTCATGTTATAGGGGTGTTCATCAGGGTTTAACTTTCCAAGTGTGTCGACCATGTCAGCTTGTCCACAATTCAGAGCTAAACTCCACATTCTGCATGAATGTTCAGCGCCTGATGTTTGTACAACAATGTCATGATCATTCTCTAACCATTATGATAACCAGCTAACCAATCTGAAGAAGGGTCTCGACCCAAAATGTCACCCGTTCCTTCTCTCCAGAGATGCTGCCTGTTCCACTGAGTTACTCCAGCTTTTTGTGTCTATCTTCGGTTTAAACCAGCATCTGCAGTTCCTTCCTACACATGATAACCAGCTACAATTACAGCCTACATAGACATCAGTCTGGCCACATCATGTCCGCTGTCTGCATTTGCTCTTCAGATGGTGTCATTCCCCACTTTGAAAGCAGCTCTTTCCATTAACATGAAGGTATCAATTAAATAAGATATTAAAGAGCACTGCAGTCGATCAGCTCAATGGGCTGGTTGCCAGGATCAATTTCTGGGAGTAAATGGAATCAGACCAAAGAACACTCCCAGTTTTGCATTTGACTAAGGCCTGTGCTGACACATAATGGGAAAGTGTTAATGCCTTCAACGTACCCTCAGCAGATGCAATGGTTTAGTTCTAGTCACGGTCCTAAAACTGACATTCCTTTTTCAACATTTTGATTTGAAAATTTGTTCCCGAGAGATGGCCACAGAAAAGGTAATTGTTCTCTCTGGGCATTAGGTTCAGCTAAACCTTTCAAATGGAATATTAAAGTCAAAGGAAATTGCATTATTCAATACTAACCATTACATGTAAAATAATACACAAATATAAAATTGTTTTCAATTAGTTCAGAGTAAAAGGAAAAAGAAATCATGAAACTAATGTAAAAGGGGGCACAGTGGCGCAGCGATAGAATGGCTGGCTTTTAGCACCAGAGAGCTGGGTTTGATCCTAACTATGGGTGCTGTCCGTATGGAGCTTATACGTTCTCCCTGTGACCTCATGGGATTTTTTTCTGGGTGCCACATTCCAAAGACGTGTAGACTTGAAGGTTAATTGCCATCTGTAAATTGCCCCTGATGTGTAAGATAGAACATGTTTAAGAAAGAACTGTAGATGCTGGAAAAATCGAAGGTAGACAAAAATGCTGGAGAAACTCCACGGGATAGGCAGCATCTGTGGAGAGAAGGAATGGGTGATTTTCAGGTCGAGACGTCTGAAGAAGGGTCTCAATCAAAAACGTCACCTATTCTGTCTCTCCAGAGATGCTGCCTATCCCGCTGAGTTACTCCAGCATTTTGTGTCTATTTATGAATTTGCAGAAATGTATAGATTGTAGTTTTGCATTTCCTGTGTTCTAATTTGCTCAGATACATGACTGGGGTTGTTTCTGGCCATTCACAGGCAAGCAAAATCTCATGCTTGGAAGTTGTACCAAGCAGTTTCTGAGGTGCTAGAACATAGTCGTACATCATACTAACAGAAAATTTAGATTATTATCGAGAAATTGGACTTAGTCCTTTCTGAAACAACAAAGGGATTATTTACACCAAGAAAAATGCACCAAATGGGACCTATCCAAGTCCCACTCAGTTCATGTAGAAACAAAGAACTGCAAAAGCCAGTTAATATATAAGGACACAAAGTGCTAGAGTAATTCAGCAAGTCACACAACATCCTTAGACATGTTCCTTCATAACGTTACGGGTCAAGACTGAAAAAGGGTCCCGACACGAGAAGCCACATATCTAAGTTCTCCACGGATGCTGCCTCACCTGCTGAGTTACTCCAGCATTTTGTATCCTTTTATCACTCAGTTCAGTTCAGTTGCCAATACTGTCACGCAACAACCTTCAAAAGGTTCAACCTTCAAAACTGGTAAAACCTTCTTCGAATTTGAAGAAGTTCTCCTCTCTCCGACGAGAGTTCAGCAACATCCTCCCAGTCTGCAGAAGGGTCTCAACCCAAAACGTCGCCCATTCCTTCTCTCCAGACATGTGGGACAGGCAGCAACTCTGGAGAGAAGGAATGGGTGACGTTTCAGGTCGAGACCCTCCTTCAGGCAGCATTTTGTGTCTATGTCCAGTATCTTTTGTCTGCTAGGTTGTCGTTCCAGTTTTTATTTTGTTAGTTATGATATGTTCTTTTTGGTTAAGGTCTGCAGTTATTTTAATACTTTGATGCCGTTTTTTCCGTTGTGCCAAAATAAAAAAAATTATATGCTACTACTGGACTTGACAAGTCATTGAGAATTCAGTTATCCTACACCCCAGATCAATGGAGCAATGTGAAAAAATATATATATATATTCTTACAAGGAATGGGTGTCACCTTCTTTGGCATTTTGTGTCTATCTTCGGTGCAAACCAGCAACTGCAGTTCCTTCCTACACTTATATTCTTAAAAGAAATGAAAAAAAAGATGTATAACACAGCAAAGAATAGCCGGAAGCCAGAGGATTGGGAAACTTTCATAGGACAACAGAAGGAAACAAAACTGGCAATAGGGGCTGAAAAGATGAAGTACGAGGGGAGCTGGCCAGGAATATAAAGGACAGTAAAAGCTTCTATAGATATGTTAAGGGAAAAAGAGTAGCAAAGTCAAATGTGGGTCCCTTGAAGGAAGACACGGGTGAAAATATTATGGGTAACAAGGAAATGGCAGAAGAGTTGAACAGGTCCTTCGGATCTGTCTTCACCCCAGATGTACTGGAGGACAGAGGATAGAAGGGGTAGAGGAACTGAAAGAAATTTTCATTAGGCGAGAAATAGTATTGGGTAGGCTAATGGGACTGAAGGATGATAAATTCCCTGGGCCAGATGGTCTGCATCCCAGGGTCCTCAGGGATGTGGCTCTGGAAATAGTGGACGCATTGGTGATCATTTTCCAATGTTCAATAGATTCAGGATCAGTTCCTGCGGATTGGAGGATAGCTAATGTTATCCCACTTTTCAAGAAAGGAGCGAGAGAGAAAACGGGGAATTACAGACCAGTTAGCCTGACTTCGGTGGTGGGAAAGATGCTGGTCAATTATTAAAGAGGTAATAATCTGGCATTTGGATAGCAGTAAAAGGATTAGACCAAGTCAACATGGATTTATGAAAGGGAAATCATGCTTGACTAATCTTCTGGAATTTTTTGAGGATGTGACAAGTAAAATGGATGAAGGGGAGCCAGTGGATGTAGTGTATCTAGACTTTCAGAAAGCCTTTGATTAGGTCCCGCACGGGAGACTGTTGACTAAAATTAGAGCACATGGTATTGGGGGTAGGGTGTTGACATGGATAGAAAATTGGTTGGCAGACAGGAAGCAAAGAAGACGAGTGAACGGGTCCTTTTCAGAATGGCAGGCTGTGGCGAGTGTAGTGCCGCAAGGCTCGGTGTTGGGGCCGCAACTGTTTACCATATATATTAATGATTTGGAAGAGCGAATTAGGAGCAACACTAGCAAGTTTGCGGATGACACAAAGCTGGGTGGCAGTGTGAACTGTGAAGAGGATGTTAGGAGGTTGCAGGGTGACCTGGACAGGTTGAGTGAGTGGGCAGATGCGTGGCAGATGCAGTATAACATAGATAAATGTGAGGTTATCCACCTTGGCGGCAAAAACAAGGTGGCAGATTATTATCTCAATGGGGTTACGTTAGGTAAGGGGGAGGTGCAGCGAGGCCTGGGTGTCCTTGTACACCAGTCACTGAAAGTTGGCATTCAGGTACAACAGGCAGTGAAGAAAGCTAATGGAATGTTGGCCTTCATAACAAGAGGATTTAAGTATAGGAGTAAAGAGGTTCTTCTGCAGTTGTATAGGGCTCCGGTAAGACCACATCTGGAGTATTGTGTACAGTTTTGATCTCCTAATTTGAGGAAGGACATCCTTGTGATTGAGGCAGTGCAGCATAGGTTCATGAGATTGATCCCTGGGATGGCGGGACTGTCATATGAGGAAAGATTGAAAAGACTAGGCTTGTAGTCACTGGAGTTTAGAAGGATGAGGGGGTATCTTATAGAAACATATAAAATTATAAAAGAACTGGACAAGCTAGATGCAGAAATAATGTTCCCAATGTTGGGCGAGTGCAGAACCAGGGGCCACAGTCTTAGAATAAAGGGGAGGCCATTTAAGATTGAGGTGAGAAAAAACTTTTTCACCCAGAGAGTTGTGAATTTGTGGAATTCCCTGCCACAGAGGGCAGTGGAGGCCAAATCACTGGATGGATTTAAGAGAGTTAGATAGAGCTCTAGGGGCTAGTGGAATCAAGGGATATGGGGAGAAGGCAGGCACGGGTTATTGATTGGGGACGATCAGCCATGATCACAATGAATGGCTCAAAGGGCCGAATGGCCTCCTCCTACATCTATCTATCTATCTATCTATCTATCTATCTATCTATTTAAGGTGCACAAGAGTGCTCTCTACACCATGGTTCATACCTGTAGAGTGGAGGCTATGAAACGTATTGTATTTTATGCAGAACAGTATTGAAACGTGTTTATTTTTGTGCATAGCAATTGCTGACAAATCTAGTGTTGATTGTTTACCTCTAATTGACCCATGAGAAGTGTCTGTACCCATCTATTGTAGACCTGTTGGTGAAAGTGCTGTCACCATGCTACTGTGGAAGGAATTCCAGGACTCAGGGCCAACTATAATCAAGGAAATGATCTAATTTCTGAACCGTTTTTGTGTGACTTGGTGGAGAACCCGTGTTCGCATTCATCTGCTCCTGTCATTTTTGGTGATGGTGACCATGGATTTGGAGGATACTGTTGTTCAGTTTTCATTTAGTTTAGAGATACAGCACGGAAACAGACCCTTTGTCCAACCAGGTCCGCGCCGACCAGCGATATCCGCACATTAACACCATCCTACACATACGCCAAGCCAATTAACCTACATACCTGTACGTCTTTGGAGTTGCTTAACTGCTGGTGTTGCTAAGTGGATAACTGCAGAGCATTTTGTTGGTAGTAGCCATTGGAGTCATACATAGTCATAGAAAGGTAAGCACAAAGGCCCTTCAGCCCACTGAGTCCCTACTGACCAACAACCATTTATTTACACTGTATTGTAGATTAACCTACAATAACTAGCCCCCACCCAAATTCTAACATTAACCTTCAAACGCTAGGGCAACATTACACTGGCTACTTAACCTAACAACTTGCACATTGTTGAAATGTGGGTGGAAAACAGAGCCGCTGGATAGTTTGTGTGTAGGACTGAACTGCAGATGCTGGTTTGCACCACAGATAGACACAAAATGCTGGAGTAACTCAGCAGGACTGGCAGTATCTCTGGAGAGCGACGCCTCCTTCCTAGAGGAGCTTAACCACTTTTATGGCCGCTTTGACAGGGACAATCAAGAGATGGCCATCAAGGCTGTTCTCCCTGCTGATCACCAGCCCCTCACACTCACCCCCTACGTCGTGTATGTGGCACTGAGCAGGATTAATGCACGTAAGGCTGCTGGCCCTGACGGCATCCCCGGGCGCGTCCTCGGGGCCTGTGCTGCGCAACTGACAGACGTCTGGACTGACATCTTCAACCTGTCACTTGCCCAAGCAGTTGTCCCCACATGCCTTAAAACCACCTCCATCGTGCCGGTGCCAAAACACTCCCCTGCGGTGAGCCTCAATGACTTCCGCCCAGTTGCACTTACTCCCATCATCACCAAGTGCTTCGAGAGGCTGGTCCTGGCACAACTCAAAGGCTGCCTACCTCCCACACTGGACCCCAATCAGTTCGCCTACTGCAAGAACAGGAGTACGGAGGATGCCATCTCAACGGCATTTCACTCCGCCCTCTCCCACCTCGACAACAGAGACACCTACATGAGAATGCTGTTCATTGACTATAGCTCAGCATTTAACACCATTATCCCCTCAAAACTGATCACCAAACTCAGCGACCTGGGCATCGACCCCTCCCTCTGCAACTGGATACTGGACTTTCTAACTAACAGACCCCAGTCTGTTAGGTTGGACAACCACACATCTTCAACCCTCATCCTGAACACCGGCGTTCCACAGGGCTGTGTACTGAGCCCCCTCCTCTACTCCCTCTTCACCTACGACTGCACACCCGTACATGGTACTAACACCATCAAGTATGCAGATGATACAACGGTGATTGGCCTCATCAGCGACAACGATGAGTCGGCCTATAGGGAGGAGGTCCAGCTCCTAGCAGCATGGTGCGCTGACAACAACCTGGCCCTTAACTCCAGAAGACCAAGAAGCTCATTGTGGACTACAGAAGATCTAGGGGTGGCACGCACACCCCCATCCATATTAACGGGACGGAGGTGGAACGTGTTTCCAGCTTCAGGTTTCTGGGGGTCAACATCTCTGATGACCTCTCTTGGACCCACAATACCTCAACACTGGTCAAGAAGGCTCACCAGCGTCTCTTCTTCCTGAGGAGACTAAAGAAGGTCCATCTGTCTCCTCAGATTCTGGTGAACTTCTACCGCTGCACCATCGAGAACATCCTTACCAACTGTATCACAGTATGGTATGGCAACTGCTCTGTCTCCGACCGGAAAGCACTGCAGAGGGTGGTGAAAACTGCCCAACGCATCACCGGTTCCTCACTCCCCTCCATTGAGTCTGTCCAAAGCAAGCGTTGTCTGCGAAGGGCGCTCAGCATCGCCAAGGACTGCTCTCACCCCAGCCACAGACTGTTTACCCTCCTACCATCCGGGAGGCGCTACAGGTCTCTCCGTTGCCGGACCAGCAGGTTCAGGAACAGCTTCTTCCCGGCGGCTGTTATACTACTTAACTCTGCACCTTTGTTACTGCCAGTAACCCCCCCCCCCCCCCCCGGACACTCCTTCCCCCAGTAAAATTGCACTACTGCTACTGTTTGTACATATATATATATATATTACTGTTCATTATTCTATGTTCGCTCTTCTGGGTGAGATACCAACTGCATTTCGTTGTCTCTGTACTGTACACTGCACCATGACAATTAAAGATTGAATCTGAATCTGAATCTGAGAGAAGGAATGGATGACTTTTCGGGTCGAGACCCTTCTTCAGACTGAACTGACCATGAGTTACTCCACTCCAGCTTTTTGTGTCTATCTTTGGTTTAAACCAGCATCTGCAAAATAGGGACAATGATTATCGAATGTTGATTTCCTTGGCACATTATTCAGATGTTGGTTGATATGGAAAGCAATATTTGGGCGATGACAGCAACTCCACCACTGCCAGAACACGGGTTTGAAAAGGACAATCCTCTCGTCTATCTTCTTTACCATTGCAAAAAAGCACAAAAGTAGTGCATAATAAATGTTTGAAATAGTCCTGAGTATTTTGTTTCTAAAAGCTTTCTGAAACAAATAACTAATTTCCTTATACTGTTAATTCATGTCCAGAATCCGTCTGTTGCTTTTTTAAATTGTATGACTGACCTGGCCAGTGAAATCTCACTACACCAATTGGTGTATGTGACTATAAATGAAGCTTATGAACCTTATGAACCTTATGAGAATCCGTCTGAAGAGAAAAGGCAGAAAGAATGCAAGTACTCAGATCCTGTTACACAAAATACAGATAATACCGAGTGCAAATTGTTTATTACAACACCATAAAGCTTCATTGTGAAAATGTATTCAGCAGATAAATGCAACTTGGTGGTTTAGAAAATGTCTATCCCAGACTCTTTTCATTTTGATATAACATTGCTTCGTGAAAATGAAGTCATGGATTTCACTGCAATGCCCTACAAATTTTGTGTGTTATCTGAGGTCAGGACCATACAAATAGCATTTATATAGAAACATAGTAAATAGGTACAGGAGTAGGCCATTTGGCCCTTCGATTCAATATGATCATGGCTGATCACCCTAAATCAGTACCCCGTTCCCGCTTTCTCCCCATGTCCCTTGATTCCGTTAGCCCGAAGAGCTCTATCTAACTCTCTCTTGAAAACATCAAGCTGTAAATCCTCCAACATGCATGTCTTCCTAATTACATAGACTGATTAATTACCAAGTGAGTCCTTTAAAATAATGAAGGCAACATCAATGGATAGGCCAGAGGAAAGGCACAACCAAAGGCGATTCAAATGTATTACCTTTTCACCAGGTGTGACTGAGATTCTCCAAACACAGTGCGTGTATGAGGGGTATCCATTGGGAAATCCGGGAGATGAGAAATTGCCAGACGAATCCTGGAGAGTTTCTCCACAAGCTGCAAGGGAAAGCAATAAGACTTAGTATGGAGACAGGAGAAACTGCAGGCGCTGGAATCTTCAGCAAAATCAAAACGCTGGAGGAACTCAGCTGGTCAGGCAGCACCAATGGAGGGAACGGGCAGACGGCCTTTCAGGCTGGCACCCTCTCTCAGAATGATTGGAGTAGCGGGGAGAAAGCTGGGAAAGAGAGATGCGGGGGGGGGGGGGGTAGAACAAAGCCTGGCGTGTAATAGGAAGGGCCGGCAGTGTGAATGGCTGATGGGTGGAGTAAGTGACAAAGGCTGGAGCAGGGGTTGCCAATCTTTTTCGTCCCGTTTACCCCTGGCAACTTTAATAGCGCATAACAATGTTATTTCACTTATTTATGAACAACTAATGATGAACAGATACCGGTATACCAGAACCAAACACAGTCAGTCAATGAGAAAAAAATATGTACAGATCCAGAATCAACAAATGTATCCTCTGGGTAGGCGAAATGAACACCCTGGAGGTAAATTTATCTCAGGATGGGAACCCTTGGGCTAGGATGAAGAAGAGGCAAAAGGGTGTCAAATAGGATATAGAGGTGATGTGAAATATGGAGCCGTAGGGCAGGGATATTGATGGAAGGGGGCAGGTGTGCATGAGTTGCAGCCAACGAGTTCTACACGGATGCAGGAGATGAAACCACTGGGTTTCCTCGGATGCAGATTGACTGCCTCATGCATCCATGCAGGACTAGTTGGTTTCATCAACGTTACTATTAACTTCCATCCTGCCTCAAATTCACCTGGACTGTCTCTGACACCTCTCTCCCTTTCCTTGACACAGGACAAACTATTGACTTATGTTCACCTTCAAACCGACCTACGCACACAATTACATTGACAGCCCCACCTCCTGCTCTGAACGTCGTCTATCATTGTCAATTCCTGTGTACATCGCATCCGCTCCCAAGATGAGGCTTTCTTCCCTCGGACATCTGAGATGTCCTCTTTCTTCACTGAACATTCAGTTGTGGGTGGGACCCTCACCCGTGGCTCCCCCACGTCCTGCAGCTCTGCTCCGTCTCCTCCTTCTCCCAGATGGAACAAGGGCGGTGTTCCCTCAGTCCTGACCTTTCACCCCACCAGCCACCCCATCCAACATTTCATTCCCCGACATTTCCGCCATCTCCCATGTGATCAACCAGTCACAACCTACTCTCTCCGCTCCTTTCCAGTGAGACCACTCTCACTCACTTATCCCTTCCCATCCCACCCATCCCACCCATCCCCACTGTCCCCGACAACCGCACGCGATGCAACACCTGAACCTACAACTCCTCTCTCATTTCCTTCTCAGGACTCCAGCAGCCATTCCTATGAGAAAGGGGTGCAGGTGCTTCTCTGAATCTCATCCATGGCATTTGGTGCACCCCATGTGGCCTCCTTTACATCTGCAAGACCGAGGGTAGGCTAGGTTTAGTTTATAGACACAAAAAGCTGGAGCAACTCAGCGAGACAGGCAGCATCTCTGGAGAGAAGGAATGGGTGACGTTTCGGGTCGAGACCCTTCTTTCGATTCAGGTTTAGTTTGGTTTAGTTTACAGATACAGCGTGGAAACAGGCCTTTCGGCCCACCGAGTCCACACTGACAAGTGATCACCCTGTACGCTAATTCTACCCTATACAATGAGGGACAGGTTTTACAGGAGCCAAATAACCTACAATCCTCCACGTCTTTGCAATGTGCGAGGAAACCGGAGCACCCGGAGGAAACCCACACGGCATTTGATGGTTTTGCCAAACAGTTACACTCTGTCCATCAAGGCCTGCTGCAATTCCCAGTAGATAACCATTGTAACTCCTCTACCCATTCCTACACCGTCCTTCCCGTCCATGGTCTCCTCCATTGCCAGAGTGAGGCCCATATGCAAACTAGAAGAACAGCATCTCATATTCCACTTGGGTAACTTAGAGCCCAGCGGCATGAACATTGAATCCTCCTATTACAAGTAATATCCCCTTCACCCATGCCCCAACTTGCCCCACCCATCCCAGTGCATGCACATTTCTCCCACCATCTCAGACCACCTTCGTCACCCTGCTCCTTTCCCCTCTTCCATGCGCTCTTCTCCCATCCCTGAGTCCCATGTTTCTCTGTTGTTCACCCCCAACCTTCCCCTCTACCATGCCCCCTTACAGCTTTCTTGCCCCAGTCCAATCATTCCAAAGAAGGGTCCCGATGTGAAACACTGTCTGTCCAATCCCTCCACCGATGTCGGCTAACCTCACCGAGTTCCTCGACTTTGCACCGTTAACTACCTCCCGATTTCCCACGGCAAAAAGTGAAATACTGAGAGCAAGGAGGAACAATGTTATCAAATTGTTAACTAAACCGAAACAATAGTTCGGTAAAATCTTAAAACTTGGCTCATATCACAAATGAGCAATGAAATACCAGTTCCAACAGGGTCTGAACTCTTGCAGTGAAGGCATCATTAAATTCAGCATCAACTCTATCATGTTACTGTCATGGGATCAAAGGGATAAAACTGGTCTTCATCAGCCAAGACTTTAACCTGATCACTCCAGCTGTTTCAGTGCAGAAATAACAACCCCACCAAAATGGCAGATCGCAGAGTGACTCTGAGAGAGATGGTGAGATATGAGTTGGATGGATCAAAATGTAACAAATATTGATTCCTTTCCCTGTAACTAATCAACACAAGCCAACACACACTAGGGGCAATTTACACTGATACCAAGTATACAAACCCAAGCCAATTAACGTACAAGCGTGTATGTCTTTAGAATGTGGGAGGAAACCGAAGATCTCTGAGAAAACCCACGAGGTAACAGGGAGAACGTACAAACAGCACCCGTAGTCGGGATCGAACCCGGGTCTCTCACACTACAAACGCTGTAAAGGGCCTGTCCCACGGGCATGCGACTCCATGCGGCAAGCGCGACCTAACCACAAGCGGGGGCCGCGCGGAGGTCGAGTGATCCCCGTACAGGGCTGGTCCCACCAGCATGCAGCTGCATGCGGCAAGCGCTACCAAACCGGAAGCGGGGCCGCGCGGAGGTCGAGTGACGTCAAGACGGTGCGTACGGCAGCGAGGCGGTGCGCACGGCCGTCGATGCGGCGCGCACGGCCTCGATGCGGCTGCGGGGCGTCAGGCCGTTGCCGCGCGGAATTTTTGAACAGTGTCAGTTTTTCGGAGCCCCGTGCCATGTCGGGACCAGCTCCGAACAACTCCATACGGCTCCGGCGATCGAAGTGGGACCGGACGGCCCCCGCACGGCCCCCGCTTGCGGTTAGGTTGCGCTTTCCGCATGGAGTCGCATGCCCGTGGGACAGGCCCTTAAGGCAGTAACTCTACCGCTGCGCCACCGTGCAGCCCAATAGGTAGAACTAATAGGGGGACGGGGGAATTTTGATCTGCAATTAATCCTGGTTGGATTAATTACTTTAGAGTATATGTTTTTTTTCCCTCCTGGGGCATTCACTAAATCCAGAAGCAGATCTGTGAACTCCCTCAGGAAACATGGTTCACACTGAGCCTAATACATTGGCTTGGGGAGAACTCATGATAAGCCAGGCCACCTGGAAAAATGCCCAATTATTTTCAACTGCTGAATAAAACAACCATAGAGTAGCAATGTTACAACATTTTGAGATTTAAAAAATCAAGTCTGCAATTTATCCCATCAGATAAAGCATAAAAAGAAGTTTAATTTGACACCTAATTCACTTTCATATCTTCAGTATTAAAAAAGTTATGGTTTTTTTCATACTCGGAAATTAGCATCTTGTTCCCTATTGCTTTTTCCATTGACTTAACACAAAAGCTGTGATAAAGGACAGTCAAAAGCCCATAAATTTCTTAAAAATTAAGAGAACTGAATGAAATTTTCAGTTATTATAGATTGAAGCATTCTGAAACAAATATGAAACAATCTTACTTGGATGACCTGAAATTGAAGCATATAATTAGTTAGTTACCCAATTGTAGCTAATTACAAAATTCAATTACTAGATCTAAACATCTATCCATTTCTTAAGAAAAGGTTAACATTTTTAAATAGCCTGTGTCCAAATAACAGTCACACAAGAATTCACAATATAACATGATTTTTAAATCTCATTGTCATGAATTTATAGGCCAAATGGAAGGAATTTGGTGTTTCATTCCTGTAAATTAATGGGCATTTAAATCATCTTGCGAGTGGGATTTTGAGGAACGTGCTAGTTTGGAACGTTGCGATTGCAGTGAATTAAACCCCAATATCGGCAGGAAAAATACTGCCGGTTCGTATATTTACATAATCACTTTTTCGCAACTTGAAATTTTTATTAAAGGCATCCTAAGAAGCAAGTTTATATGAAAAAATAAATGGTGTACCTTGCCTTGTCCCTCTACGTGAGATCCATCCCATTGTCGGCGTTGACGGCATTTGAAGATGATTTTAATTTTACTCCAACAATTAAATTATAAAGCGCTTATTTTAATAAACTTAATAAAACAGCAGTCGAAGCGATTTTTCTTTAGCGACTAAACAGCCTGACAGAGATCGATTTGATTAGACTGCACAAATATTGCATTTTAAACCCACCCCCCTCTCAAAGGCGCCAAAGTCGCGCACACGGGCAGTGGCAGAACTGCAGCGCCACTGAAGGTAAGTTTTGTAACATACCTACATAGAGCACATATGAAATCAAATACACACGAAAATTATTGCTACTTTATTTTTAAAGAACAATTTGATATTCACACCAATTTGATATTCACGCTAGGAGCATCGCATTAGCTCCTTTAGGTAAACAAAACACTGTGGAATAATTGTGTAGGAAGGAACTGCAGATGCTGGTTTAAACCAAAGATAGACACAAAATGCTGGAGTAACTCAGCTGGACTGGCAGCATCTCTGGAGAAAAGGAATGGGTGACGTTTCGGGTCGAGGCCCTCTTCAAGGTCTGATAATAATAATTTGTTTACTTCTGTGCAGTTGTAGTTCAAACTACCAGTCATCTAATTAGTGTGTGCCATTACTTCGAGACAAATGTATTTGATTGCTGTTAATAATATAAACATTTGCCACCTCCTTTAATTAATGTCTCATGAGCTTTGATCAGCAGCAACTTTACCTCATCAACTTTTTTTAATATTTTGCTTTTCTAAGGTTATCTTGGAAGTTCCTACATAAGATTATTGTTCATTAGTTATGACAAAAGTGCTCAGGTTTTTCTGTCTTCAACATTTTTTCAGGAGGAAACAACCAGATTATTAAAACCTTGAATACTATTCGTAAATCAGCACTATTCAAAGATGAAGAATACTCTCAGTCGTGAAAATACACAAATTATTCTGAGCTGTCAGTATAGTTATAAGATCAACAGTGATAACTTTATTCAATTGAATACCAATGAAAGAGTCAACTTTAAAAATGCTATATCACTACTGATATATAATATTACTTCGGAGTCACGTGAGTGACTACGTGAAGAAGACCCGTCAGGGCGCATGCGCGTCATTACGTCGGTCGCATTGGCGCAGACAGGCTGGGAGGAACAAAGTTCTCCAGCGGTAAGTTTGAAAAATCCTACAGGTAAGTTTAAACTTACTTTTCAGGTTGTCCGTTGCAGGAATCTTTTCTCGCAGGTTCCTGCTGGACATGAAATTCAGCAAAACCCGGGGAAATTGTGGACCGTGAGGATGCCGGCTTCGGACCGCGGGAGTGCGGTAGCAGGCGGCCGGTGGGTTTTGCTGGTTGAGTCGCGGACAGAACGGTCCGCGACTCCCGAGGTTTAATTCGGGCCGCGGGTTTATGTAGACCGCGGGTTAAGCAAGCCACGGTCACGATAGAGGTGGCTGTTGGGCATGTTATTTCGAGTCGCTGACAGGCAGATCAGCGACTCCAGAGATATGTTTTAAATAGGGGCCGCGGGGTTTCTCTAGACCGCGGGGATACCGGCTATGGTCCGCGGTAAAGTGAGGAGCTGGTGGCCGTCGGACTTCTTGTTTGAGTCGCTGACAGTTAGGTCAGCGACTCCCGAGGGTATTCGGGGTGCAGACTGAGCGTGGTCGTCGGGTTACTACCCGGCTCATTGAGGCAAGGACCCCGACTTTGGCAGCCCATTTGAGTTTGAACTATGTGGAGCCTGGCCAGGAGGGTCCCCTCTGTTATATATGTATGTCCTCAATGGAGAGGAGTAAGGTCTCAGGGCTGCTTACCAATTCCCTCAGTGGAGAGGAGTACAAGGGGTCAGTGTGTGGCTGACCCCAACCCCAACTCAGGAAGTGAGATTAGTGGTTTATCACCCTTATGTGTCTATGGCAGTAGCATTTTCTGCTAATTCTGTGGAGGTTTCAGGTCTAGGCCAAGCTGTCCTTCAAGGAGAATTTACAATTCACGCATGCCCTCCAAATTAAGGACGAACACAATTTTGGGAAGCGTTCAAAAGGGTAGACATTATAGTTACCACTTGGTCACATTGTGACTATCATACCGAGACAGATGATTATCATTTACTCAATTAAGGAAATGGGAAGCCTTGTTGAGCTGTATTATCAGTCACCTGTGGGAGTTACACCAGGTGGCGTCATAGTAATTCTGCTCATTAAAAGGGACTGTGCACGGTTTCTTCCCCAAGACGGCGGATTACTCATATTAAAAGTAAATAAATCCCAGGTTTAACTGGGATGGGCGTCTTTATTCACATAAATATCTTTGCCTATGACAAATAACTGTTAAGTTTGTTCCAGCATTTCCCACTATGTCTGATGTACGGGGGCCAGAGGTGCTCCAATTCTTCCCTATAGACGGCGTTGGGCATCGGGAAGGAGCACGATTTGGAGTCGCTAGCATGTGCAGCCTGTTTGGGGAAGGAGGATAACAACAAAGTATCGATTTGCATGGCTAGTCCTGGCGGCTGCTGTAGGCAGCGACCTGATAATCCCAACTCAGAGTGAGTGCCAAGCCAGGGGTATCAATGTCAGACAACATTGCGTCTCATTGCAATCCAACAACGCTCCATCGTAAGGCATGTCAGGCAGCAACACCTAGAAAGGGTTGCAAAATTCCCCCCACTCAAGGGTCGGAGTTGTCAAGAGAGTGCTACAGGAGGATGCACATGTGCCTGAAGCAACACCTGTTTGCAGGGTTACCATTCTTCCCACTTGGTGCACCACAGTGGTCGAGATAGTGCTTAAATATATGCACACATGCCTGAGGTGACGCCTAGTAAAGGGTTGCCAAAATTTCTCCCACTCAAATGGCGGAGTGGTCGAGAGAGTGCTACAGGAGATATGCACATGGGCCTGAAGCAACACCTGTTTGCAGGGTTGCCATTACTCCCACTCGGTTCTCCGTAGTGGTCGAGATGGTGCTAAAATACATGCACACAGGCCTGGGGCAGCTCATGTTGCAGGTTGCATAAGTCCTCCCACATGGATGTATAGCGGATGAAGATGGAGCCACACACATATGTGATAAGATTGTGGGGAATGGTGTCGAACAACATGCTTAGTACAGAGGCATGTACAAGCAAATGGAGGAGATGGATGGTGATACCTGCTTCAGCTTCGATAAGTCCCAATCTATAAGAGTGTCTAAGGTTAGTATGGATTAACTCCAAACTGGAATCCAAACATGGCTATGTGCCGGGATCCCGTGCTGAATGCATGAGGGTAAGCAGTGGGCGTTTGCCTCTAAAATTGCTGCTCAGTCGCTGATTGCTGATCCATCCAGAGAAATCCAAATTAACACCTGACTATTTGGGTCACAATTGATTCAATTAAATGACTCTGCCCAGGGAAAAAAGGGTAGAGCTAATTGACAGCTGTATCAAGCCAATTGAGGCATTAAGGATACATTCGGGTCATTATAATAGACCTATGCAGTTATCAGTAAAGGCTATTCTGATTTGCAATGGCGGATTCACCATGTGTCCAGGAGTTATAGCAAGGTAATGCTTGACCAGCCTTCCATGATTTTGCAGATGAATGTCAGTGCACTCGGTTGGGGTGTCACGGATACGAGTTTCAGCTGTGGAGGCAGATGGACTGAGCAAGAGGCATCGCTTCTGCAGACATGGGCAATTAACTATTAAGAGGTTTTTATGGATAAGGCTTATTGCTCTAACAAATGTAATCTGCATGTTCAGTTCCAGATTGACAATACTACGCAAGTGGCATATATATTAATCACATTGGTGGAATCAAGTTGGTATTTTGTGACAGATTGGCTAATCAAATTTGGGCCTGGTGCATTGGAAAAGATATTTCAGCTATTTATCTACCAGGTAGATTCTACATAGTAGCAGACGCCAAGTCACGAAAGTTCCATGACAACACAGATTGGATGTTGAACCAGGAGGTGTTCAATAATATAGTACTTATATATGAATGCCAGATATCAATTTGTTTTGCATCAAGGTTCAACCATCAGCAGCCTAAATAGGTTTCATGGGAACCAGACCAGGTGTCAGTTGTATTTGATACTTTGACGTTACATTGGGGTGGTATGTTTTATATATTTTCCTACCATTTTGCCTAATAGGTCGGAGTCTGCAAGAAATCAAGCAGGATGCCGCTTTGGGGGTGCTTGTAATACCTAATTGGCCGAATCAAGCATGGTTCCCTTTGATGTTACAGTTAGGGATCCAACCTCTTTTTGGTGATTCCCAAGCGTAGGAATTGACTGGAGCATCCGCTAACACGGGAAAGTCATCTGTTATGTGATTGTATTGACTTGTTAATTTGCAGGTTTTAAGAAGGCCATACCTGGAGCAAGGACTGTCTGGGTGAACGGTGGACATGCTCACTGTAGCCTGGAGAAAGAGTACTCAAAAGGAGTATATTACTTATGTAAAAAATGGGAGCAATATTGTGTACAAAATAATATTGACTATAGTACTGCAGGTATTGTGGATATTTTAGAGTTCCTGTTGACACTCTACGATGATGAGGGGCTCAGTTATAGCACCATTAATACAGCTTTAAATGCTTTGTCATCGTATGGTTTTGATGGGGTCAGGAAAGATCCTATTGAGTTTCGTCATATCATAGCTGGATTGATGAAAGGAATTTCAACTCGAAACCTCCTAAACTCAGGTATATGGTGATCTGGGATGTAAGTGTGTACCTCAAGATGCTTTGACAGTAGGTTCCTGTCATGTCTCTGAATTTGCCAAACTAATCATGAAAGTGGTTATGCTCTTGGCATTGGTTCAGCATAGCAAGTGCAGATTTGCAAAAACTTCTGCTAGACAGGATGGAAGTTGCTGAAGAGAATGTTATGTTATATAATTGCGTCCTGTTTAAGCAGAGCAGGCCAGGTGTTAATTTTGTGTTTCAGCATAACCTACTGATCCATGGTTATGTGTAATGGCACATCTATTTTCATTATATTGAAGCTATAAAGACCTTAAGAAATGTGGAAACAGCATTGTTTATCAGTTACATGAAGCCACACAGGAGAGTGTTAGTGCAGACTATCTCAAGGTGGTTTAAAGCAAATGTTGATTAAGGCAGGAATTAACACTGAAGTGTATATATCCTTTTTCCACTAGTGCAGCAGCAACGTCGTCGGCTAGGGTGATGAATGTTCACAGCGGCCATATTTTTATAGGTGCCGGGTGGTCAAATGAATTTTTTTTTTAAATTTTTAACATCGGCCGATTGCCGATCGGAGAGAGGCTGTTTGCAAATTCAGGATTAAGTCCTGTTTAGTTTCCCCTGGGATAGAGGGGTTACTGGTTGTTTTGATTATTCAAATCAATTGTTACTGCATGATATTCACATTTCATGTTTAACGCATTATTGATTGTTTCTCATCGAAAGTCAATCAATGCAGTGAGGCCGGGATTTGGATCTGCGGCATAAAATCACAGAGCTTTGAACCCTTCACGTAGTCACTCACGTGACTCCGAAGTAAAATAGTAAGATTAAACGAGAACTTACCAGTTTGAAGTTTGATCTTTATTTTATGAGGAGTTACGTTGGTGATTACGTGCCCGCCACGCCCAACCCTCTCTCATAAAAAAGGTCATATGGTAGTTCTCATGTTGCTCATCTTAATATGTTACTTCAAATATTGTGTTGTCTGTGATTTCATACCGCTGCTTTGAAGATTGACGCGCATGCGCCCTGACGGTTCTTCTTCACGTAATCACCAACGTAACTCCTCATAAAATAAAGATCAAACTTCAAACTGGTAAGTTCTCGTTTAATCTTACTATTAAAAAAGAGATTGAGAAATAAGATCATGACAAAATAGCTGAAGATCTATCTAGCTTTATTCTCTAAATACTCAATAATATGGTATGGTGCTCAAATCATTATAAATGAGGCAATTGTATGTATGTGTGTGGGGTGATTGCCACAGATCCAATAAACATAAATGCAGTTTCAATTGGCTGAATGTATCATTTAATAACATGCTTTCACATGGGTTCATGTAGATAATGAGGAATTAACTTCCTTCTGCCTTCATCTGCAGTCCTTAGTTTATACCTCATGCTGCCTCGGCAAGGCCAGCAGCTTAATGAAGGACGAGTCACACCCTATTCACTCCCTCTTCTCCCCTCTCCCATCAGGCAAATGGTTCAAACGTGTGAAAACGCACACCACCAAATTCAGGGACAATTTCTTCCCAACTGTTATCAGGCAACTGAATCATCCTACCACAACCAGAGAGCACTACCTCTTTGATGACCCTCGGACTATCCTTGATTGGACTTTGCTGGTTTTACCTTGCACAAAACATTATTCCCTGATCATATAATCTGTACACTGTAAACGGATTGATTATTATCAACATTGTCTTTCTGTTTGACTGGTTAGCACGCAACAAAAGCATTTCACTGTGACACACGTGACAATAAACTAAACTGAACAAACTCGGTTTACTGTGCAGGAAAAAACTGCAGACGCTGGTTTAAATCGAAGGTATACTCAAACACAATGTAACTCAGCGGGACAGGCAGCATCTCTGGAGAGAAGAAATGGGTGACGTTTCGGGTCAAGACCCTTCTTCAGACTGATGTCAGGGGAGGGAGTGGGACAAAATAGCATGTAGACGGAGACAGTAAAGGGCCTGTCCCATGTGGCGATTTTTTTTTGGTGACTGCCGGCGTTATTGACTGACGTATCAGGGTCACCGAAAGATTTCGAACATTTCAAAATCCAGCGGCGACAAAAAAAATGGTGCGACACTTGAGGAAACACCACGCGTCAATACGTCATCACGCTGTGACTTTTTCGGTGACTTGATATGTCAGTCAATGATGCCTGCAGTCGCTGAAAAAATCGCCAAGTGGGACAGGCTCTTAAGGCTAATGGGAGAACTGGGAAGGGGGAGGGGGTGGAGAGACATGAGTCTGAAGACATCCCCTGGCATCAGTCTTAAGAAGAGTCTCAACCCAAAACGTCAACCATTCCTTCTATCCAGGGATGCTGCCTGACCCGCCGAGTTACTCCAGCATTTTGTGTCTAAACTCTGTTTAGTAATCTCCATGACAGCAGATAAAAATATAAAAATGCAGTTCCATTATTTGCCATCGGGCTAAAGGCCTTGGTTGCAGTAATACATGTGGAGAGATGATACACATATCTCAGCCCAATTGAATGCTGAGGTAAGGTGCATAGAAATACATAATTACAACATATAACAAGAAAGCACAGAGGAAATTTTGCTTTAATAAATTTTGCATGCTTCAATAGGACACCCGTCGTTAATAGGCTTTTTGTTTCATTGGCATGATAATTTTATGCACCACAATGCTCTTTTTCTGGCATCCTGCATGTCTATCTCACCTCAATAGTAATGCAAACCCAAAACTTATTTTCAGTGAGATTTTCCATCAACACTCTAAAGCAGTATAACATAAAGCTTCAGACACTTTTTTTCTTCCTTTAGCAAATAGAGTGTAACACAGTTCTCTGCATAACAAACCAATTGTATGAACCCAAACGGGGATTTCAGTCACCACACCTAAAATAAATGACCAGAAATGCAGTTGAAACCCTATAAAAAGATTCAATCTTTAACTGATCAGATGTAAATTTAAAAGTAGCAAGAACAAAGACTATACAGGTAGCGTCAAAAATCCAAATCCACCTTTCCTCACATCTTTGACCAGGTAGTCCTTAAAGGTCATAAGGTCATAAAGGATAAGAGCAAAATTAGATCATTCGGCCCATCAAGTCTACTCCGTCATTCTATCATGGCTGATCTCTCCCTCCTAACCCCATTCTCCTGCCTTTTCCCCATAATCCTCGACACCCGTACTAATCAACAATCTATCCAGCTCTGCCTTAAAAATATCCACTGACTTGGCCTTCACAGCCTTCTGTGGCAAAGTTTCACAGATTCACCACCCTTTGACTAAATAAATTCCTCCTCGCCTCCTTCCTAAAGGAATTTCCCTTAATTCGGTTGCTATGACCCCTAGTCATAAACTCTCCCCCTAGTGGAAACATCCTCTCCACATCCACTCTATCCAAGCCTAAATATCTATATATTCTTCTAAACTCTAGCGAGTACAGGCCCAGTGCCATCAAACACTCATCCTATGTTGACCCACTCATTCCTGGGATCATTCTTGTAAACCTCCTCTGGATCCTCTCCAGAGCCAGCAAATCCTTCCTCAGATTGCATGCCCAATTATGGATCATACTAGACTACTCCTGCACTGTTTTAAGTAGCGGGAGCATGGGCTGGAAATATTTCCATGACTGTCTGATGCGAAAGGTAAACAAAGTCCTCACGGGGGGGAGGGGGGAAACCTACACCAGCACCTGAAGAGTGGCACATAAACTGGCTTCCTTATGTAGAGGACATTTGTGACAGCAAGTTACAAGAGAGATTATCTGAATATGCCCAGCATGGGTGCAAGACTGTGTACCGTAATGGAGCATAAAGGACCAGTCCCACTTAGGCAATTTTTTTGGCGACTGCCAGCGACAGTCACAGCCGTAGCAGATCTCCGAAACACCGGCGACTGGACCCCCCCCCCCCCCGCCCATGACAATGTCTACGACAACCTACCACCTAGTCGACGACAATCTACGGCAAGATATCGACAACCGGCGATCCATTAGGACGTCCACCTACGACCGCACAGGCGACAACCGAAGTCAACCTACATCCACAAGCTACGACAAGCAACGACCCTGTCGGCGACAACTGAAGACAATTCAGTCGCCGGTACCTGTCGCCGGTTGACGTAGGTTGACATAGGTAGTCGCCAATGGAATTCACCAAAGTCATCACCCGGCGACAAACTACGTCACCTGGCGACAACCTGCGTCATCCTGGTGACAACTACGACCGCACCTACGACAGGAGAAGACAAGCTACGTCAAGCCCAAAGTTGCCGAAAGGTTTTGAATATTTCAACATCCAGCGGCGACAAGAAAAAAGTTACGACTCTTTGGGCGACTTGAGGAGACAACTCACGACCATACTGGTGTCACCCCACGACCTTGTGGCGACAGCCTAGTCGACTGTGGTCACCGAACAAATCGCCTAAGTGGGACAGGCCCTTAATGCTCCTGCCAAATTTCAAAGCAAAGCTTGCACAGAATAAAATGTAATTGTTCCCCTCACTGTATATTGAGTTTTTCTGAGCTGCAATGTGCAATAAGTAGGATCCAGGCGGCAGGATTCTAAGTTTGTACCTGCATACAAAAGAAAAATTAGATACTTGAATTCTCTCCTGATATGTTTACTGTTTAAAGAAAGTACATGTGAAAGTCTTGGTTAAATGCAATATGAGGATGACATTGCAAACCCCATTTGTATCATCAGCTACTAACATCTTTGTAGCTCTTTATATCCAAGCTGCATTATTACCAAAAATAGACACAAAATGCTGGAGTAAAGGGCCTGTCCCACTGTACAAGGTAATTCAAGAGTTCTCTCGAGTTCTCCCCTGATTCGAGCACGTCTAATGTACGTGGCGGGTACGTAGGGGCTCGTACAAGTAAAAAGTAACACATTTTTTCATCACAAGTATTTTTTTACTTGTGGACATTTTTCACAGTGTTGAAAAAACGTCACGAGTTTACCGGATTTCCTGAGTACCTACCGTTATTCATACGAGCTGTTACGAGACATCCACGAACTCCTACGGACCCGCTAAGGACATTCTCCGAGTTCGAATCAGGGGAAAACCCGGGAGAACTCTTGAATTACCTCGTACAATGGGACAGGCCCTTAACTCAGAGGGACAGGCAGCATCTCTGGAAAGAAGGAATGGGTGGTGTTTACCTTATTACATTATTACCAATATAGCTTGCATAAAGCTCACTTGCTTTCATTTTAATCTCCATTATGGGTTTCTAAGTTATGGGCCTGTCCCACTGTACGAACTAATTCAAGAGTTCTCCCAAGTTTCCCGTGATTCGAACTCGGAGAATTACGGTAATAGCCGCTCGTAGGTACTCGGGGCTCTCGTGGACATTTTTCAACATGGCCTGTACCACTTGGGCGTCATTTGCGCATCATTTACGCGACATCATTTACGCATCACGACGCGTGCGTCATGACATGCATGTGATGCACGAATGGTGCGCATTACGCGCGCATGGTGCGTGGTAACGTAGGCAGTGACGTGAAATCGCGCGCGGCGCCCCAGGATTTTAGGATGTACAAAATCTTCGCGCGCCATCTGCGTGACGCGCAAATGACGCCCAAGTGGGACAGGCCCATGAATTTTTGTGACATCCCACTGGTTACTATTAGTGAAGATGCACTGAAACACTTTCATCAAATGTCACCAATACTTTGAATCTTTCCCTGAATCTAATTGTCAGTGTTTGATGTGAGGGAAAGGTGGCCACCAAAGCAGAGGAAAAGATCTATTTTCTTCAGGGTCTGCTTCTTGACGGTGAATGTTAAAGGATAATTTTCATGGACCTGTGCAGGATGATAAAGCAACTTTAGTTTAGTTTATTATTGTCACATGTGATAAGCATTTTTTGTTGTTGCGTGCTATCCAGTCAATGAAAAGACTATGCATGGCTATACATGGCTTTCATGATAAAAGGAACTGCAGATGCTGGTTTACAACAAAAGACATAAACTGCTGGGGTAATTCAGCGGGTCAGGCAGTAATGTGTTCACGTTTTACTCCAAAGCTAATGAACATAATTCTGAAATGGTACTTCAATGAGATACTGGGAGAGTAATGTGTAGCCATCAGTAGTTGAGAAGTCAGCACAAGTCTCCCATTTGACTATGAGTGAATTAAAATATCCCATAATAGTATCACATAGTTAATTATTATTTATATTAATAGATCATAAGATCATAAGGACATAAGTGATAGGAACAGAATTAGGCCATTTGGCCTCTCAAGTCTACTCCGCCATTCAATCATGGCTGATCTATCTCTCCCTCCTAACCCCATTCTCCTGCCTTCTCCCCATAACCTCTGACACCCATACAAATCAAATCTTTTTGAAGTTTAGTTTAAAGTTACAGCGTGGCATAGTATCATAATAATATCCCATAATTCCCAGACTCTCAGTCTGAAGAAGGGTCTTGACCCGAAATGTCACCTATTCATTCTCTCCAGAGATGCTGCCTGTCCCATTGAATTACTCCAGCAATTTGCGTCCATCTTCACTTTAGACCAGCATCTGCAGTTCCTTCCTACACATCCCATTATACTATCTGAATTATAACAAGGTGTTTGCACTGGTCAGTAATTATACTTCAAATGAAGCAGGGACATGGATGAGAATTTCTGCAGCAGATGACCTGAGACAGCGGAAGAGGCCTGTTAATAAGCTGGAACTGTCTGGTCTTAATGATGCTGAGAAATTCCTCTTGGGATCAAATACAACATCCAGTTTGCATTCTGTTTCCTCCTCAGAATAAACAAGCTCATTGTCCATGAAGGGCCGAAATGACAATACAAAATGCAAGCTCTTTCTTTGCAAAAAAAAAGGCGAAAAAATTGAAAATACATGTTGGTGGCCGACAACTGCAAGAAAAACTCAGGATGTGAGTCTTCATTATAACGCAGTGAAGGTTTGTAGCGATCGGAAATCATCTGCAATGTCAAAACAAGAATTAAAAGCAAGCCCGAGATTAGATCCAAAATGCCTACAGACTGTAAAATGTGCTACTATATTATCTAATGTTACAGAACTCAATGCTTTCCAGATGTTCTCTATTTCCGGCTGTGATTGTATCTGGGATCTAAAACCCAATAACAGAATGATCAATGGAACTTGCATTTCCACCAGTCATTATTTTTGGAACTTTGCACACAACCTATTTCATTCATGATTACAATAGAAGAGACTGTTTGACAAATAAATCTTTTTTTTTTAGTTTAGGAAAGAACTGCGGATGCTGGTTTAAATCGAAGGAAAGACACAAAAATGTTGGAGTAACTCAGCGGGACAGGCAGCATTTCTGGAGAAAAGGAATGGGTGATGTTTCTTCAGTCTGAAGAAGGATCTCGACCCGAAATCTCTGGAACTCTCTGCCACAGAGGGTAGTTGATGCCAGTTCATTGGCTATATTTTAAGAGGGAGTTAGATGTGGCCCTTGTGGCTAAAGGGATCAGGGGGTATGGAGAGAAGGCAGGTACGGGATACTGAGTTGGATGATCAGCCATGATCATATTGAATGGCGGTGCAGGCTCGAAGGGCCGAATGGCCTACTCCTGCACCTATTTTCTATGTTTCTATGTTTCTATGAAACATCACCCATTCCTTCTCTGCAGAGATGCTGCCTGTCCCGCTGAGTTACTCCAGCATTTTGTGTCTACCTTTTTTTAGTTTAGTTTAGAGATACAGCGTGGCAACAGGCCCTTCAGCCCACCGACCAGTGATCCCCGTACACTAGCACTCTCCGACACACTAGGGACAATTTACAATTTTTAATGAAGCCAATTAACCTACAAACCTGTACTTCTTTGGAGTGTGTGAGAAAACCGGAGCACCATGGGACAACCCACATGGTCACAGGGAGAACCTACAAACTCCATATAGACAGAACCCGTAGTCAGGATCGAACCCGGGTCTCTGCAGCTGTAAGGCAGTAACTCTACCGCTGCGCCACTATGCCGCGCACAAGTCATCTTCTATTTGAACTGATATAGGCAACATGTTATGCTAGTTACTGGTACTGCAGAAGGATCCTGAGATTAGAGGATTAAGGGGCTGTCCCACTTGGACGATCTAATCCACGAGTTTAGAAGACCCTAGACGAGTTGAAAAAAATGTCACGGTCGTGTTGACTCACCGAAGTAAAAGACCTCCTATGACCTCCTACGGCTATGTCTACGACCTCCTACAACTATGTCTACCACCTCCTACGACCCCCCCTCGACCTCAGTCTTCCACACCTAAGACCAACTACGACTAGCTACGAGTGGGAAATAATCACATGATAAAATGATGTCATGTTTGCATTTTTTTTCTCGGGCCAGTTACCAACCTACGACTACCTACAACTATCTACGACTACCCACATTTACCTACGACTACCTACATTTACCTACGACTACCATCACGACCTACTACGACCTACTTATGACCTACCTACGAGTAAAAAGTATCAATTTTTTCCATGCAGACCTTTTGATCTGAAATCAAATCCTAAAAAGGTTTATGCTTTGATTTTTAAGGAGCGACAAGCTTTCTGATAATATAAATATTATACAGTAACCATAATAAAAAGCTGCCAAAGACATGTCTGAAGAGGTTGCAGTCAGTGGAATGATTAGGGTTGCTAACTGTCCCGTATTAGCCGGGACATCCCATATATTCGGTTAAATTGGTTTGTCCCATACGGGACCGCCCTTGTCCCGTATTTGACCGCTACTACTCGGTCGAGGGGACTGTCGGGCCATGTCCTGCCCCGCCTCACCCGTCCCGACGTAGTACAGCCCATGGAGTGCAGCATCAGTGCCTCGTCCGTGCCCCCGTCGGTCAGCAGCCCGACCAACTGTCCGACCTTCGGTCCTTCGCTTACTGCCAACACCACCACCCCTCCTTTTCATGGCCAATCATCGGTTCATGAGTTGAATGGGGCGCCCGGGACGAAACTCCTCAGCTGGCCCATCCGGCTGGGCTTTGTGTGCAGTCCAGCACCTGGGCCAACTCATCATTCACCCAACCACGGCCGAGTCGGTCAACGAATTGCCGTCGGGAATTTGTCCCTTATTTTGACATTTTGTCCCTTATTTGGGAGTGAAAAAGTTGGCAACCCTAGGAATAATACACAAATTTTCATCAAAGCATTTTAAAGCTACCAATGTTACCTTGGCCTTACGTACTTTTAAATGAGTTGCATTTAAGGATAAACCTTTTCACCCAGAGAGTTGTGAATCTGTGGAATTCTCTGCCACAGAAGGCAGTGGAGGCCAATTCACTGGAAGTTTTCAAGAGAGAGTTAGATATGGCTCTTAGGGCTAACGGAATCAAGGGATATGGAGAAAAAGCAGTAACGGGGTACTGATTTTGGATGATCAGCCATGATTATTTTGAATGGCGGTGCTGGCTCGGAGGGCCGCCTACTCCTGCACCTTGTTTCTATGTTTCTATTTGGAATTTTGAATGATGTTAAATTACGGCTTATGGATAGTTTAAACAGGAAATGTGAGCACATTTCCCATTCTGTAACATAATCACGGTGATGACATTAAATTACATTTTAACCCTCTTCAAACAAAGATTTTAAAATTGCAGCAAAGGACTCACTGTTTCATCCACTTCATCTTCTACCAGCTGACTACGAGTAAATGATGCATTGTTGCTTGTATGAGTGCGTGCCTGAGAATGGAGCAAGTGATGGTTTTCCAAAGACAAACAAAACTCCTTCATTATGTCATAAGGTCATAAGTGATAAAAGTAGAATTAGGCCATTCAGCCCATCAAGTCTACTCCGCCATTCAATCATGGCTGATCTATCTCTCCCTCCTAACCCCATTCTCCTGCCTTCTCCCCATAAACTCTGACACTTGTACTAATCAAAAATCTATCTATCTCTGCCTTAAAAATATCCACTGACTTCTACAGCCTTCTGTAGCAAAGAATTCCACAGATTCACCACCCTCTGACTAAAGACGTTTCTCCTCATCTCCTTCCTAAAAGAACGTCCTTTAATTCTGAAGCTATGACCTCTAGTCCTAGACTCTCCCACAAGTGGAAACATCCTCTCCACATCCACTCTATCCAAGCCTCTCACTATTTTGTATGTTTCAATGAGGTCACCCCTCATTCTTCAAAACTCCAGCGAGTACAGACCCCGTGCCGACAAACACTCATCATAGGTTAACCTACTCTACCAATTCTACTTCAGATTAATCTCCAATCTGCCAGAAAATGATGCAAAGTTTAGGAGTAACGCAACAGGTCAGGCAGAATCTCTAGAGAACATTGATAGGCGACATTTTGGGTTGGGACCCTTCTTGAGACTGATTGTTGTGTGGGGAAGAAAGTTGGTAGAGAGGTGGTGGCGGCAGGACAAAGACTGGCAAGTGATAAGTATGTACAGGAGAGGGGGAGGGGCCGGGGGTTGGTAGATGGTAAGCCAAAGTCAAGAGTGAAATGACAAAACGCTGTGAATGAGAAGATAAAGAGAAAAGCAGTGTGAAATGTAAAGCCAGAGGAATGGACATAGGTGGAAAGGGGGGGGGGGGGTGGGTGGGGTGGGGGTGGAAGGGAAAAAGTGGGTGTGTTGGAGAAATGGTAATGCTTACAACCCAAAAGTATGAACATTAAATTCTACAAATTTAGGTAACTAACCAATAAACATAACCTGCCCCTTCTTTTCACCTCTCTACCCTGTGCCCCTCCAGGATGTGCACCCATTTCTCCCATAAATATGCCCCTCTTTCCCATTTCCCCCACCCCCTTCCACCTATATCCCTTCCTCTGGGTACACATTTCACACCTCTTCTCTCCTTTATCTCACGGACATTTTTCTTTTCATCTCTGGTCTTTGTTCAACGGTTTGCTAATCAATGGATGGAATGGAACATGTGACAAGTCACAGTGAGATTCTTTGCTTGCATGCCCAAGGTATACAAATAGTGGCCACATAAAGGGTGCTGACAAAGTTACAAAAGTACCCCTGCTGGCTCCTCCTATGTTTTCCCCCCCCCCCCTCCCCCTGTCCGGGTTCCCATTGTCCATTATTCTCCCCCGTCCCTCACAGGGGTCCCCCCAAGCCGGGTCCCTCCATTGTTCCACCTCAGCTGCCTCCACCTATCACTAGTGTAGGAAGAAACTGCAGATGCTGGTTTAAATCGAAGGTAGACACAAAATGTTGGAGTTACTCAGTGGGACAGGCAGCATCTCTGGAGAGAAGGAATGGGTGACATTTCCGGTCGAAACCCTTCTTCAGACTAGCACTAGTCTGAAGAAGGGTCTCGACCCAAAACATCACCCAGCTAGTCTGAAGAAGGGTCTCAACGGGAAACGTCACCCATTCCTTCTCTCCAGAGATGCTGCCTGTCCCGCTGAGTTACTCCAGGTTTTTTAGTCTATCTTCGGTTTAAACCATCATTTACAGTTCCTTCCTCCAAGTATAATCTTCATTCTTAGCAGTACAGAACCTAAGTGCCCCAAAAGCCAGACATTGCTCAGGAATATCACAGAATCTTACAGCATGGAAATAGGCCCTACGGCACAACTTGCCCAAGCTAACCAAGATGCTCCATCTACACTAGTTCTACCTGCTCATTTTTCACCTATTCCTCCGTCATTCTACTAAACTCCAGCGAGTACAGGCCCAATGCCGAAAAACACTCATTATAGTCTTAACCTACTTTTTGGGAATCCTGCACCAACACTCCCAAGTCCCTTTGCGCCTCCGATTTCTGGATTCTCTCCCCATTGAGACATTCTCCCCACCCACACAGAGAGCACCAGAGATCAGGATTGAACTCAGATCTCTAGTACAGTGAGGCAGCAGCTCCACCCGCTGTGGCACCGTGCAGCCCATATTGAGTGAGCTGCGTAAAGAGAGTGCGGAAAATGATAAGAGTGCATCAATATGCCACTGGATAAGTTCCAGGTATGTTGATGGATTCTCAAATTAAACAATATATCAGGGCTGCCAACTCTCACGCTTTGAGCGTGAGACTCGCTCATTTCAGCAAATTCTCACGCCCTCACGCTGATGACAGAATTCTCACGCTGTCTTCAGTCCCTGCACAGCAAGGGTCCTATAGCGGAGCTATACGATCTTTGCTGCACAGTTTGTCTCTTTGCGCCACATGACAGCAATCTGCGGTCTGGGGAAGCGCGTCGGTTGACGGCCGTGAGTGACGTCGCGTCTCTTCTCTCTTGGTTGGATGTGCAGCCGCCGGGTGTCAGCGCATCTGTTTGCCGGCTCCGAGCGCTGCGCTGCCGGCCGCCGCTGCAGCCTCGCTCCCTCCCTCCCTCCTGCCCTTCAAGTCACACAGCAGCGCCAGCGCCGCCAATCCACGCAACACCGTGCCCGCCAGACTCCCCATTGGGCGGCCGGGGAGAGAGAGGGAGGGAGAAAGAGAGAGAGAGTGAGAGAGAGAGAGAGGGAAAGGGAGGGATGGAGGCAAAGAGAGACAAGGGGAATGTAGAAAGGGGATGAATGAAGGAAAGGAGAAAGGAGAGAAAGAGGGTGGGAGGGGGAGAAAGAGGGAGGGATGGGGGCAGGAGGGAGGAAGGGGAGGATGGAGGGAGGGGGAAGGAAAGGTGTGTGTGCTTGTGTCTGCCTCCCTGTGTGTGTCTCCTTGTGTGTGTCTCCTTGTGTGTGTATGTGTGCCTCCCTGTGTGTGTCCCCTTGTGTGTGTCTCCCTGTGTGTGTGTGTGCGTTTCCCTGTGTGTGTGTGTGTCTCCCTGTGTGTGTGTGTGTGTCTCCCTGTGTGTGTGTGTGTCTCCCTGTGTGTGTGTCTCCCTGTATGTGTGTGTCTCCCTGTGTGTGTGTCTCCCCGTGTGTATGTGTGTCTGTCTCCCTGTGTGTGTGTGTCTGTCACCCTGTGTGTGTGTGTGTCTTCCTTTGTGTATGTGTCTCCCTATGTGTCTGTTGACACATCCTGGCCTTAGACAGGGCTGCCAACTCTCACGCTTTGAGCGTGAGTCACGCATTTCAGCCAATTCCCTCGCTGATGACAGAATTCTCATGCTGTCTTCAGTCCCTGCACAGTTTGTCTCTTTTGTGCCACATCACAGCGATCTGTGCAGTCTGGGGAAGCGCGTCAGTTGGCGGCTGTGAGTGACGTCGCATTTCTTCTCTTCTCTTCTTTCTTGGTTGGATGTGCAGCCTCCGACAACATGAAGCAGCCGGAGATAGAACTAACCAGGTGAATTGGTTGTAAAACATGGGGGGGACCACAATGAGGCCAAACATCTAGGACAGGGTTCGGCAACCTACCGCACACGGGCCGAATCCGGCCAGTAACCCGAAAAACCGCGGGGTTTTTTCAATTCGTTTTCGCGGGGTCAGGTCAGGCGAGCCGACCTGAGAACTGCAGCCAGTCCCTGGGCCGCGAGCTGATCTGGGAACGGCAGCCAGTCCCTGGGCACGCAGAATGCCAACCTGATCATTATGGACAAATTGGGCCAGCCATGTACATGTTGTATAACTCTGACTCTGCAGATCTGAATGGGCTTAGAATGACCATTTAAGCAAAATTGCTCTCACTTTCCTCATTTTGATTCTTGAGATTAATATCCCTTTGCTCTGTTAACAGCGTTAAAGTACTTATGAGGTAGAGTCAGGAAAGGGAACATGTTATTTTCTTTTAGTTTGCTTTAATTTGTTAGTTGATTTTTTGTTGACTGCCATAATTTCTGAAATGGTCTTAAAGTAACTTAACTGTTATAAAGCAGTAATAAGTGATTTTTGTCCAAACAATTGGAACTTGCATAAAATGTTTGTATTATTAGCAGGGCTGCCAACTCTCACGCATTGAGCGTGAGACTCACGCATTTCACAAAACTCTCATGCTCTCACGCTGATCACAAGATTATATAATGAGAATAGTACCTGTTTTGCTTAACAAATAGTGTAGGGAGGAATTGCAGATGCTGGTTTAAACTGAAGATAGATACTAAAAACTAGAAAAACTCAGCAGGACAGGCAGCATCTCTGGAGAGAAAGAATGGGTGATGTTTTGAGTCGAGACCTTCAGCCTGAAGAGGTTGAAAACCAGCCATAAAACACAATGACTGGACATGTGTGTTATCTAACTAAGGACAGAAATCAGAATAATGTGTTCATCTTCATTCAGGTGACACCATAATAAATATATTACAGAAATAATAATTTAGTGGGGTGGCACGGTGGCGCAGCGTTAGAGTTGCTGCCTTACTACCACATGGGTTTTCTCTGGATATTCCGGTTTCTCCCATATCCGAAAGAAGTGCAGGTTTGTAGGTTAATTGGCTTCTGTAAATTGTCCCTGGCGTGATGGATGGAATTGGTGTATGATAGATTGCTAGTCGGTGTGGACTTGGTGGGCGGAAGGGCCTGTTTCCATATATATTTTTACATATATATCTTAATTTCATTGAACCATATATGATTGAATATGTGGCATTATTTTTGTCTTGTTTCTATATTCAAAGGGTAAGGTTGAAACCGTCTGAAGAGGGTTTCAGCCAAAAAAGTTGCCTATTTCCTTCGCTCCATAGATGCTGCCGCAGCCGCTGAGTTTCTCCAGCAATTTTGTCGACCTTCGACTCTCCAGCATCTGCAGTTCCTTCTTGAACAAGGTTGATTGATTTATTTGTGCAGAACAGTGATGGAAGTCCGACTTTTGCTTTGTTTCTCTGAGTTTTTCTCTATATATATATATATATATATATATATATGCAGAACAGCATGAATATAATCTGAATTCCATACATGAATATAGCCATTCATGTGCTGCACCTGTTGATCAGAGCCTGGCTCTATTGTGGAATGTAATTAGGAATGTAATTTAGCCTAACCTTATTCATACCTAATCCAATTTAAAGCATAAACGTTGCATTCAAGTGTAAGTTAAAAAACTCGCTACAGTATGCACCAGATTGCACAATTTCAAGCTGAAAAATGCAAAAGCTCCCTACCGTGGGAGACGGAATAACCCCCTCCTACACCCTCCCCCCCCCCCCCCGGTCGCTACGCTCCCTCGCAATTTCTCACTCTCAACTCTCACCCAATGTTGGCAGCCCTGCATATATCGTACATTTAGTCAGACACTTAGCCTCCTTCCTGAACAGATTCTGATTCCCTTCAACGTTGCTGCTGTCTAATTAAGAGTGGAAAAGAGGTGGGTGTGGGACAAAGACAAGTGGCCAGGCTGCAGTGAAATAAAGCTGTGATTTTTACAATGCAATTTGATATTCTTGGAATTTTGCCAAGCCTCAGGGATTACCTTCGTGAAGCACTTATGCTGACAGAATGACAACGTTAATTGTCCTTGTAATATTAACGGATCAGCACAATAATAGGTAGAACATTTGTCAAGAGGGGGAGCAATAAAAACTGAAGTAAGACTTCCCACATGGAATCCAATGCAGACCAGACCCAATTAGTAAGAGTGGAGGAATGGAGGATGATTTGCAGTAAGTGGCACGTGTAGTTGTAAGAAAGGTCACCACCCGAAACATCACCCATTCCTTCTCTCCAGAGATGCTGCCTGGTCCGCTGAGTTACTCCAGCTTTTTGTGTCTACCTTCGATTTAAACCTGCACCTGCAGCTCCTTCCTGCACGTGTAGTTTAGTTTAGCCCACCGAGTCCGCGCCGACAAGTGATCCCCGCACACGAACACTATCCAACACATACTCGGGGCAAATTTACACTTATACCAAGCAACTTAATCTACAAACCTGCACAAATTTGGAGTGTGGGCGGAAACCCGAAGATCTCGGAGAAAACCCACGGAGAATGTACAAACTCCGTACAGGCAGCACCCCTAGTCAGGATCGAACCTGGGTCTCTGGTGCAGAAAGGCAGTGAGTAGCTCTGCCGTGATGCCACCGTGCCACCCATGGTTTAGTTTAATATTACATTTATGGATTATTGAAGAGCTTTGTAAAGATTCTGTACTTAATAGCTCTACTCTGAGGAGAAGGCACTCGGGTAAGGTTTACTTAACAACTTTCATAACGTCAGGTCTCCCCAAGTACACATTTAATTAAGTTCTTCTGTAGTAGAGCTCTTCCTATAATAGAACTCTCACACTCTGTCACAGTGAGAAGTAACCAGAAGGACAAAATAAATCTCTGAAAATGCCCTCAAAACTGCTTTGAAAAAATGCCTTCATTTTCTCTAATCCCAGGGTCAAAATAACAAAGGAGCCCTCCTTCTTCACTTGTTAAGTAAGGCCGATTAGTAGATTTTTATAAAATTCCAACAATTTTGATTACTGACAATGCCTAATTTCCAGTTTTGTTTAACCATTTATAAATTCTTAAAGTGAAGACTTTAAAGTTTCAGCCGCCATTTTTAAATTTTAAACTTGTAGTTCAGAAGCGTCAGTCCAATCCCATTGACTTGATTACTAATCCAATTATATCATCACAATGCTTCTGAACTACTAAAATCTGATGATTTCATATGGATAAAGGAATTAAAATTCCACTGAGTTTTCTATTTCGCTCTATGTCTTTGTAATTTCTGTGCATACAACATTGCAACAGATAATTCAAATATTTTCAATTTGGAGCTAGACATTTGTTACACATCTTTTCTAATCTGCACAGGACGGCACAGTGGCGCAGCACTAGAGTTGCTGCCTTACAGTGCTTGCAGTGCCAGAGACCAGGCACGGAAATCGCTATCAATATATGGGGGGGGACCGGGGAATGGGGGGGGGACACAATTTCTTGGCGGCCGCGCACGCGCATGCGCACACTCTCTCACACACACACTTGCGCGCACACTCTCTCTCACACACACACGCGTGCACGCGAAGCTTCGGAGGCTTCAGCCGTGGGCCCTGTGGACAGTAATTAGTGATGGGTGCCAGCAGTTGCCGAAAAAATCGCGTAAGGCCCACAACCAGCGCGGAGAAGCAGCGCTAAATGCAGCTCAACTCTGCCTGTCTCGCCGGTTAACCTACAACCCTGCCTGGACTGACGGGACACCAGTCCGGAGCCGTGGAGCTAGCACTGCTTCTCCGCGCTGGCTGTGAACATGGGCTGTCGTTGGCAGGCAGAGTTGACAGGGAGAGTTGAGCTGGACCGTCATTCCCGTAAGTGCAGGCAGGGCTGTAGGTTAACCTGGCGGGACAGGCAGAGTTGAGCTGGTTTTAGTGCTGCTTCTCTGCGCTGGCTGTGGGTCTGGGGGCACAGCTCCCGTCTGACTCCCGACGTCTCTGGCCACCCCCGGGAATGGGGGACATTCGGGTGGGGACGGGGATGGTCCAGTGGCGGTTTGGCAGCAATTGCAGCGCCGAAGAGCTGGGATCGATCCTGACTGAGGATGAGGCGCAGGTCTGTGTCCAGGGCTGCCGAGAGTGTTTTACGCTTGTGACCCTATGACCTGGGCAAGCAATTCAAGCTCCGCTCTCTGATCTTTGCTCCACCAGGACATTTCCCTCCTCCAATCATGGCGCTCTATCCTAAGTCCCACTCCCCTACCTCCGCCTCTGACCGACACCTCCCTCCTCCAATGATCGCGCTGAATCATCATGTCCTGCCCCAATTGTCAGCTGACTGACGTCTCTATCGTCCAATCGGCGCCCTCGATCATCAGTCCCACCTCCACTGGCTCTGACGGAATAATGAATTTTGCAACTACGGGCAAACGATCAAAATATTTTGCCCATCCATTTTCAAGCCCCCCCCCCACCTTGACCTGCATCCACCCATCACTTAAGATAAACACAAAATGCTGGACTAACTCTGCGGGACAGGCAGCATCTCTGGAGAGAAGGAATGGGTGACTTTTCGGGTTCGGACCCTTCTTCAGACCGAATGTTTGACCCGAATGTCTCAACCTGAAACTTCACCCATCATTATTTTTTTGCATACATTTCATTCATTTGTTCTTTATCTCTCTACATCATCGTCTATATCTCTCGTTTCCCTTATCCCTGACTAGTCTGAGGAAGGGTCTTGTCCCGAAACATCACCCATTCCTTCTCTCAAGAGATGCTGCCTGCCCCGCTGAGTTAATCCAACATTTGTGTGTCTAGCTTCGGCTTAAACCAGCATCTGTAGTTTCTTCCTGCACACCTCCCACCCATCCCTTGCCAGGCTTAGTCCTCCCCCTCTCCTTTCCAGCTTTCGATTCCCCACTACAATCAGAAATGCTGTCTGTCCATTCTTTCCAGAAATGCTGCCTGTCCCACTGAGTTGCTCCAGCCCTTTGCATTGCACTCACATCCCAGCATCTACAGCTTCTTGCGCGATCAAAACATTTGTTGGCTCTTGTGCAGCAGGATATTAATGGCTTCACTGACCCATTCAATTTCTCAGCCAGTAAGTTTCCAATGAAGGATTATGCCGAGATGCTATTTTTGCAAAGCTAATAGCTGGTTGACACAAATAGGATAGCAACATAACCTCCTTGCCTGGGTTTGCTGCTCTATGCACCAACAAATGTTAGACAAACTTGCATTGTTCTGCTGGCAGATTTAAGGCCCATATGAACTGAATAAAGAAACTGTTCAATATTGCACATTCAAATACCAAGGAAAATAAGTTTAAAAATAGCAAGTCCAGATTGAAGTTTTGGAGTTGATTGGGCTTAATTTTTTCAAAGGGGAATAAACACTTTAAATTAATTATTCATAGGGGAATAAACACTTTAAATTAATTATTCTTTATTCGTTCTGTGTTCCTAAAGTTACTTTGTATTACAACTACTGCACAGCCAACCCGTCAAGCAGAAATAGACAATGTTAATGAGAAATTAGCCAGATATTTAAAAGATGCTCAGGATATAAGCCGGCTGCTGTACGTTCAAACTTTCATGGTGAAGGGAATAATGAATGGGTCGTACAATCTCAAAGTACAGCCCATCATTAAATAGACAGAAAAACGTGTCTTTGGAAATATATCCCGCACTGCGCCGTCTGCCAATTTATTTACCGGTAACAATCAATGGTGGCGCAGAAGGCAGCCCGCCAATTCACGATCGTTGGTTCCCTACTGCTCCATGCACTTTCCAGAGTGCAATCTTTGACCATAGATTTGATTGTGCATGGAGGAAGACAGTTGGGAGGATAACCTGCACTCTAACTCATATGAAGTCCAAATCACCCAACATCTCCACGTTTGCCACTCTCCTGCCATCCACATAATGACTTCAATTTCAAAATGTTGATTATTGTTTACGTCTTTTTATCGCCTCACCCATTCCAGCCCTATAATTTCCTCCATTTGAGGTAGCCGCAGTTCTCTATTTATGGCCCAGGACATCACCAATTGTAATTAATCCACAATGTGACTTTTCTTGCTGCTGTTTCTGCCAATGAGTCTTTGCCCTGCCCTTAACCCTGCCCCGACCGAAAAGACACCAAATTCCCGCACATAATTTATTTAGTCTGAATCTTTGCAAGAATACAAAAGTCAAGAGTATATCCTTAAATACCAAGACTCATAACGTTCACTGCACCTATGATACACGCACATAATGTTAAGATGGTGATGACCACATGAACCCCCATGCCAATTGAAGATGACATAGGTTTAAAGGGACAATGGCTGGATTTTGAACCACAGATGAAGAAAGCATCAATGCACTTTGTCACACTACAATGTGGCGGAACTACAGAATATTATTAACATCTTATCACATGTAACAAAATGGAGACACAAGAAATTGCAGATGTTGCAATCTGGAGCAAAACTTACAGAATTTACAGAGTAATGAAATGCATAGATAGAGTGGATGTGGAAAGGATGTTTCCACTGGTGGCAGAGGCTTGGACCAGAGGTCATAACCTCAGAATTAAAGGACGCTCTTTAAGAAAGGAGGTGAGGAGGAATCTGTGGAACTCATTGCCACAGAGGGCTGTGGAGGCCAAGTCAGTGGATATTTGTTGCAAGGCAGAGATAGACAAATTCTTGATTAGAACGGGTGTCAAGGGTTATGGGGAGAAGGCATGAAAATGGGATTCGGAGGCAGAAATCAGCCATGATTCAATGGCTGATTGGACTCGATGGGACGAATGACTTAATTCTACTCCTATAACTTGTGAAAACATCAAACTGCTGGAGGAACTCACCATCTCTGAGTGGAAAGGAATTGTCAACGTTTCGTGTCGAAAGGTCCTGCTATGGAGTCTGGAGCAAAAATGGTAATAGCTCCTCCCCCCGACCGACAGATGCCATACAATTCACTGAGTCCCTCCGGTGACAAAAAGCTGGAGTAACTCAGCGGGTCAGGCAGCATCTCTGGGAAAAAAGAATATGTGACCCTTCTTCAGACTGAAGTCAGGGGGAGGGGGAGGGGGGGGACTGGAGGCATGAGGAGGTGCAAAGAACAAAAGAATGAAAGGTATGAAAAGAACAAATCAAGGCTAGCAAGGATGATGAAGGAAAGGTGAAGCCCACAATGGTCTATTGTTGGCTGTGGAAGAGGTGATAACAATAGGGGTACAAACAGTGAAACTAAGCAGGATGACAATGAAACTAGTGGGATGACTAGGGTCGGGGAGGGATGGGGATGGAGGATTATGAAGGGATAGAGTCTTTGCTGGAGGCAGGGTGGGAGGAGATGCGGTCTAAATAGCTGTGGGGGTCAGTAAGTTGTAATAGACGTTAGTAGAAAGTCTATCTCCTGTGATGGAGACGGTGAGATCAAGAAAGGGGAGGGAGGTGTCGAAGATGGTCCAAGTGAATTTGAGTGCAGGGTGGAAATTGGTCATGAAGTTGATGAAGTCCATGAGTCCTGCATGTGTGCAGGAGGTAGCACTGTTTCAATCGTCAATGTAGCGGAGAAGAGTTCAGGGAATAGGGCCAATGTATGTCTGGAACAGGGATTGTTCACTGTACCCTGCAAAGAGGCAGGCATAGCTGGGGCCCATGTGAGTGCCCATCTTGGATTTGGAGGAAGTGGGAGGAGTCGAAGGAGTTCCTCCAGTGGTTTGTTTCTGTGCTCCTACAACTAAGCCTTTGCTGAGGTGGTTATGCTCCATTCTATATGGCAAGAAGTGAATAAAATCCTCTCAACATTGACTTGGAATGAGGCGTGAATGTTCTGCTCTTATCGAAGATTGGGCAATGCAGATGACTGAAGAGTGCTTGTCAAAGCAATTTAGTTTAGTTTAGTTTAGTTTATTGTCACGTGTACCGAGGTACAGTGGAAAGTTTTTGTTGCGTGCTAACCATTCAGCAGAAAGACAATACATGATTATAATCGAGCCCTTCGCAGTGTACACGTACGTGATAAGGGAATAATGTTTAGCGCAAGGTAAAGACAGTAAAATCTGATGATAGTCCAAGGGTCTCCATGGTGGCGCAGCGGTAGAGTTGCTGCCTTACAGCAAATGCAGCGCCAGAGACCCCAGTTCGATCCCAACTACGGGTGCTGTCTGTACAGAATTTGTACATCTCCCCATAACCGCGTGGGTTTTCTCCGGGATCTTCGGTTTCCTCCCGCACTCCAAAGACATACAGGTATGTACATTAATTGGCTTGGTGTAAGTGTAAATTGTCCCTAGTAGGATAGTGTTAATCGCTGGTTGGTGCGGACTCGGTGGGCCAAAGGACCCGTTTCCGCGCTGCATCTCTAAACTAAACTAAACTAAACTAATTTCACTAGAAAGCCAAAGAGAATATAAAAAACATCCAAGTTGTTGAGTTAACAATATTGTTATGGCGGGATGGCGGGACTGTCAAATGATGAGAGAATGGAGCAGCTGGGCTTGTACACTCTGGAGTTTAGAAGGATGAGAGGGGGTCCTATTGAGACATATAAGATTGTTAAGGGTTTGGACACGCTAGAGGCAGGAAACATGTTCCCGATGTTGGGGGAGTCCAGAACCAGGGGCCACAGTTTAAGAATAAGGGGTAAGCCATTTAGAACGGAGATGAGAAAACTTTTTCTCACAGAGAGTTGTGAGTCTGTGGAATTCTCTGCCTCAGAGGGTGGCGGAGGCTGTTTCTCTGGATACTTTCAAGAGGGAGCTAGATAGGGCTCTTAAAGATAGCAGATTCAGGGGATATGGGGAGAAGGCAGGAACGGGGTACTGATTGGGGATGATCAGCCATGATCACATTGAATGGCGGTGCTGGCTCGAATGGCCTACTCCTGCACCTATTGTCTATTGTCTATTGTTATCATTTTAAGAAGATAGTGGTTGATGCAGAATACCATTCACAACATATACTGTTGTGAATGGGATGAAACTAAATTCTCAACAGAGAACAATCATCAGTATCAACATGGTACGCAGAAGTCAACTCTCCATTGTTATCATTGTGAGTCATTCAACAAGGCCAGTGTATCATTCATCAATGTAATGAATGTTGAAATCAATGCAATGATCAACAACAACTCTGATATCCCAGGCGTACATTCACCCATACCCATTAGCACACTCAGCCGCTGGCAGAAATGCACATTAACTTGTGAATTAATCACACCAAATATATCTGCCACTATGAAGGGTAAACAATCCCTTTAACACCTTGATAGACACAAAATGCTGGAGTAACTCAGCGAGACAGGCAGCATCTCTGAAGATAAGGAATGGGTGGCGTTTCGGGTCAAGACCCTTCTTCAGAGTTTAGAGAAGGGTCTCGACCCAAAACGTCACCCATTCCTTCTCTCCAGAGATGCTGCCTGTCCCACTGAGTTACTCCAGCTTTGTGTGTCTATCTTGGGTTGAAACCAGCATCTGCAGTTCCTTCTTACACCCTTTATAACCTTGATAAACAAAAAATGCTGGAGTAACTCAGCGGGACAGGCAGTATCTCTGGAGAAAAGGAATGGGTGACTTTTCGGGTCGAGACCCGTATCTCTCGTTTCCCTTATCCCTAACTAGTCTGAGGAAAGGTCTCGACCCGAAGCGCCATCCATTCTTTCTCTCCAGAGATGCTGCCTGTCTCGCTGAGTTACTCCTGCTTGTTGTGTCTATCTTTGATAAAATTGACAATTGTCTAGAGTGCCAAGCAACTATGACAAATCTGCATGGACCAACACAAATATCAGAATTCCTCAAAGAACCAACCCGTTAACATGAGTGCTCATTTTCTAGATGTGCAATCTGCTGATCATCTCTTGTTACTGTCAGTGTAGATTCCCTGATGTTGAAATTGTCAGCATTACATTGACAAAAGCTTCAATCTCAAAGCTAGGCTATGTCTTTTCATCATTTGGTGTGCTGCGAACAGCAAGGTGATAATACATGTAACAACAATGACTCCATGAATTTTGGCACAATCGCTTGGTTTTCACGCATTGGAGACACAAGAAACTGCAGATGCTGAAATCCTGAGCAAAAAAATAAAAACGCTGGACGTACTCGGCGAGTCAGGCGGCATCTGTGGAGGGAATGGGCAGATGATAATCAAAGGTTTTATGGCAGAGATGCTGGAACTGGGGGTAGAGTTCCTCGTGGAAAGTGGCCAGGTTGCATTTGAAGAGACAGTAAATTTTATTCCAGAACAAGCGGATCAAAAGAAGAGTAAAGCAGATAAGGCAATCGTGTTGGCGGTACGTAGCATGAAAGAAAGTGAGAAGCATTGCAAAAGACAACAGGAAGAAATTGTGGATTTTAAGGTGGAACTATGCTCCTAAGTAATGGAGTTTGGAATTTTCAGGCAGCATTTACATGTAATAGCCTCGTGGGTGGTACCCGGACGTGGCGTCGAAGGACGAGAAGCCGAAGAAAAGAAGTCGAAGCCAAATAGCCGAATGGAAACGAAGCCGAAACACCAAATAACCAAAAGGCTGCGTCGCCTACAAGCCAACTAACCGAAAGGCTGCGTCGCCTACAAGCCAACTAACCGAAAGGCTGCATCGCCTAAAAGCCAACTAACCGAATGCCGCTCTGCCGAAAAGTCAAATAACAGACATGACGTCGCCGGGGGGCGGGACTTGTCAGCGATTGTTCCAGACCCCCGCGTCCATCACATCACTGGCCGGTGGAGACGGGAGGATGGGGGTCATTTTCCCACACAAGCCATTCGGCAGAGCGGCATTCGGTTAGTTGGCTTGTAGGCGACGCAGCCTTTCGGTTAGGTGGCGTTTCGGCAGAGTGGCCATTCCGTGTGTTTGCTTTTAGGCAATGCAGCCTTTCGATTAGTTGGCTTTTCGGGGTCCCGCCCTTTCGGTTCGTTGGCGTTTCAGCTTTGTATGTGTTTGGTTCGTTGGCGTTTCGGCTTCGTATGCTTTCGGTTATTTGACATTTCGGCTTCGTTTCCACTCAGCTATTTGGCTTCGACTTCTTTGCTTCGGCTTCTCGTCCTTCGACGCCACGTCCGCACACATCCACTGGCACTTTTGAAGAATTGTAAGTTATGAAAATTGTATTGGAAAACAGGTTTGTAGTTCTTAATTGGGAGGTGAAGGATACCATGGCACACTTAAGGAAGGCACCAAACAAACCCATATTGATATAGGCCAACAACGAACCATTCTACATCTCCTTGATCATCATCAGCTTTGATCTGTCATTTTCACACCTTACATTCTCTTTGTACCCTTCCATATCTCCAGTTTCCTTCTCCCGTCTCTCCGTCTGAAGAAAGGTCTCGACCCGAAACGTCACCCATTCCTTCTCTCCAGAGATGCTGCCTGTCCTGCTGAGTTACTCCAGCATTTTGTGGCTGTCTTTGCTGTAAACCAGCATCTGCAGTTCCTTCCTACACAATGAGACAGACCATCCTTGGTATGACATTAGGATTTTAAACCTAATGTCCTAAAATAGTCAGTAACAGCAGCAGTAACAATGATCCCATCTGAGCAAAGTGGGGAAGTGAGCAATCTTTGAGATTCTTAATTGTGCAATTTTCCATAAAGAGTTAAGGGGCTGTCCCACTTGGGCGACCTAATTGAAGAGTTTGAAAAAATGACATGTTGAAGACCTCCTTCGACTATGTAGAAGACCTCCTTCGACTATGTTGAAGACTAGCTTCGACTAACTACGACTAACTTCAAGAAAATTGGACACCGAATAGTGGAGAGTGAAGACGATCTCCTTTGATCTCCCTTCGACTATGATTAGCAATGTTACAACATTTTGAGATTTTAAAAATAAAGTCTGTAATTTATCCCATCAGATAAAGCATAAAAATAAGTTTAATTTGACACTTTCATATCTTCAGTATTAAAAAAGTTATGGCCATTTTCATACTCGGAAATTAGCATCTTGTTCCCTATTGCTTTTCCATTGACTTAACACAAATGCTGTGATCGAGGACAGTCAAAAGCCCATAACTTTCTTAAAAATTAAGAGAACTGAAAGAAATTTTCAGTTATTATAGATTGAAGCATTCTGAAACAAATATGAAACAATCTTACTTAGATGACATGAAATTAAAGCATATAATTAGTTAGTTACCTAATTGTAGCTAATTACAAAATTCAATTACTAGATCTAAACATCTATCAATTTCTTAAGAATAGATTAACATTTTTAAATAGCCTAAGTGTCCAAATAACATTCACACAAGAATTCACAATATAACATAATTTTTAAATCTCATTGTCATGGATTTACAGGCAAAATGGAAGGAATTTAATGTTTAATACCTGTAAATTAATGGCCATTTAAATAATCTTGCGAATGGGGTTTTCTGGAACGCGATCAATTGGAACGTTGATTTGCGGTGAATTTAACCCCGTATCGGCATGAAAAATTCGGGGAAAAGAATTACCGTTTCGCATTAAAAAATGTGAATTAAAGACTTCTTAAGAAGCACTTTTATACATTAAAATAAACTACTTTCGTTTACCTGTCCCGTGTGTGAAATCTGTCCCCGTTGTCGGCGTTGACGGCTTCAGAAGCTGATTTTAAAGTGACTCCAGCGCTGAAATTGTCGATCGAATAAAAATAAAAAATACACAAAACACCCGTCGGAACGATTTTTCAGCAAACGCTTGCACTCCAACGAAATATTAACCAGGACAATGTAGGAGAAACACGTGTTTTAACCCCGCCCCCCCCTTAAAGGCGCCCAAATCGCGCACACGGCCAGTGGCAGAATTGCAGCGCCACTGAAGGTAAGTATTGTAACATACCTAATATGATGAAGACTATCTACGACTACCTTCGACTACATTCGACTACCCTCGAATACCTACGACTAATATGCCGACCTACTTAGATCTACTACAACCTACTACGACTAAACCTATGAGTAAAAAAAGTATCAATTTTTTCCATGGCGACCTTTTCTACTCGCGGCCATTTTTTAACATATTGAAAAAAACGCTTAGCTGAGGCCTCGAGTACGCGGAGACCACTCTCGAGCATGAAGGAGAGTTACGAAGACCTCCTACGACCTCGTGTCGACCATGCTGCGAGTACGGGTCGAGGGCAAACTCGCCAGAACTCGCGGATTAGGTCGCCCAAGTGGGACAGCCCCTTTATGCTCCAAGTAAATTCCTCTCTTTGAAGTCTCGTTTCCAGCACTGTAATGTAAGTAGTCGGTGAACTTTGGAAACTTGCTGGTGGCATGGAGTTTAAGATGAACATTGTTGTAATGCCTGGACTTTCTGTGGGGCTGACTGAGAAGGGGTGAACAGACAGGACAACAATCCCTGCCCACTCCGCCCCACAACATCACCTCCAACTGATCAAGGATACGGCTCCACGGTAAGTGTTGCTTAATGTTTTTGCAAGGATAATCAGCAAGCAAAGGCAGTAAAGAGGTTTATGACATATCCCCCAAATAAATGAGAGGAGGGTCATCTGAACTGGGGGAGTGCTTTAACTGTGACAAGACCAGACACACAGCCTGAAATTATATGACAAACAAGTATTATAAACTGTGTAGGAAGGAACTGCATGTGCTGGTTTGCAGCAAAGATAGACACAAAATGCTGGAGTAACTCAGCGGGACAGGCGGCATCTCTGGAGAGAAAGAATGGGTGACTTTTCAGGTCGAGACCCTTCTTAAAACTCCTGCTCTGTTATATAGAGGTCTGTTAAAACAAGGGTGTACTGAGCACTATCTCTTATATTTTACAGTGTCTTTTTGGGATGGTGGATGGGGGGATGTGAGAGAGAGAGGGGGACAGAGGGGCGGTGGCAGAGACGGGGATGGGAGGGGGACAGAGAGGGGGCAGAGAGAGGATGGGAGGAGAGATGGGAGAGAGAGAGGGCAGAGACGGGGATGGGAGGAGAGAGGGGAGAGAGTAGGGGACAGAGAGGAGGGCAGTGAAGGGAGTTGGAGGGGAGAGAGGAGCTGTAGAGAGGGAGAGAGGGAAAAGGACATTAGGTGTTTCAATCTACGTTGAGAAAAGATTTGAATTAATTCTATGCTCTGTCTAAATTAATTACATACCAGTGAATAGGATAAGAGAGAAAAAAATGTCTTATTTAATGTGAAAGTTACAGTATCTTTCACTGTTTTGCGAGGCAGTACCTTTATGCATGGGGGTTAATGAGAGAACTGTGTGAGCCTCAATGTATTTTTCTTTTATCCTTGGGCATGAGCATCGGTCTTTTATTTCACAATGATTTTTTATTAAAGTTTTACCGTCATTTGAAAATGTTCCTGAAGGAAGAATACCTTGTGTATAACATCTGGCCTGTTTTAGGCATCGTTCTTTGCTTTCCTTTATTTTCCTGTTGTTTTAAAAGATTGTATTTTAATTAATAACGTTTGCCATCTGATGAAATAAGGACCATATTTCCACAAAGGCCATGTGCATTTCCAGTCGGCCCCACGAGTCATGTCGGAACCTCTAAATGCAGGTTCGTGATTCACACACATTACAAAATTGGCAACAATCCACTAACCTAATTTGGCATTTGAGAGGATTTTGTTGACCTCATTCATTCTGACAAGGGGAAAGGTTGTTTAAATCGGTGGAAGAGACAGAAAATGCAGTGTTTCCTCCAGGGACAAATGAACCCTTAGCCTAATCACTGCCACAATGAATCTAGTTTGTTTTACTGAACACATAGGAGAACATTAGAAGGATGAGGGGTGAACCTCATTGAAACTTACCGAATAGTGAAAGGCTTGGGTAGAGTGGATGTGGAGAGGATGTTTCCACGGGTGGGAGAGTCTGGGACTAGAGGTCATAGCCTCAGAATTGAAGGATGTTCCTTTAGGAAGGAGATGATGGGGAATTTTTCTAGTCAGAGGGTGGTGAATCTGTGGAATTCTTTGCCACAGAAGGCTGTGGAGGCCAAGACGATGGATATTTTTAAGGCAGAGATAGATTCTTGATTAGTGCGGGTGTCAGGGGTTATGGGGAGAAGGTAGCAGAACGGGGTTAGGAGGGAGAGATAGATCAGCCAGGATTGAATGGCGGAGTAGACTTGATGGGCCGAATGGCCTAATTCTGCACCTTATGATCACTTATGAACATAGGCAGGCACAGAGATGGAAGTTCTACAAAAATAACATAGAGAGCTGGGTGGAAAGTTAAAAGACAGGGCCTTCAGGGTTGTAATGTCAGGATTATTGTCTGCACCACTTGCTAGCGAGGCAAGAAAGAGAAACATAATACAGGTGAATGTGCGGCTAAGGTGCTGGTACAGGGGCACGGCTTCAGGTACGTGGAACATTCACGTCGCTTCTTCTGGATTGCACTTAAACTGAAGGGGCTCCAATAACCTTGCAGGAAGGATAACTAGGAAACAGTGATCACTGATAAAATTAATACTCCAGCCTTTTGTGTCTATCTTCGGTTTAAACCAGCATCTGCAGTTCCTTCTCGCACAACAATCAATAAAGCATTGACTATTGTCCATCGAGAAACTGGTTTTGAAATTGTCAGACAGATTATAATCTTTGAAACAAACTTAATGGCAAAGTAACAGATTTTTGATGTTGGTTGAAGCCGAAAGGGCCTGTCCCACTAACGCAACTTTTCAGCGACTGTCTTCGACCTTCAAGCTCAAGGGCACTCGCCTGAAAAACCTCGAGCTGGATCGACCGTCAGTGATGAAACCGCGAGCTGGATCGACCGACTGCACACATACACACACACAAACACATCGCAAAGGCGGGGGCCAGGGAAAGCGGGGGAGCGCTGTCTGAAATTCACAGAGAAGGGGAGAGAGGGGGAGGAGAAGGAGTGGAGACACTTTTAAGAAGCCAGACAACTTTTAATAAAGTTTAGCGGACATTTAACATTACCGGTCGGTTTACTTACTTTTTTTTCTCAACGAGCTTTACCTATGAATAACATGCCGACCTACTATGACCCACCTCGACTAAACCTACGAGTAAAAAAATATTGATTTTTTCCATGGCGACCTTTTTTTACTCGCGGGCATTTTTCAGCTTGCTGAAAAAAACGCCGCGACGTAACTGAGGCCTCGAGTACGCGGGGATGACCCTCGAGCATGAAGAATTACAACGACCTCCTAGGACCTTGTGTCGATCATGCTGCGAGTATGAGTCGAGGGCAAACTCTTCTAAAGTCGCGAATTAGGTCCCCGCAGTGGGACAGGCTCTTAATGCCTTGCAATGAGTATGTATCGGGTGGATACATAAAATGGAACAATAACATTTAATTTATCAATTTTTCTAAAGAGGGATTGTGATTTTCTTTGTCTACATACGTTATTTATAGCATTGAAATAAAGAATTAAAGAAGCAAGCATGTGACCTGGATATGGCGAAGTTGATCCAGGGTTAATGGTGAGAACTCATTAAAGATATTTTGTTCACAATGTGAAGTGCTTTGCATACAGCATCATTATTGAATGTCAAGTTGTAGATTAGTAGACCAGAGTATAGAAAGGTTGAGGAAATTACTATCTATTATTATAAGGATTAAGATATTGTGATCAGGACGCAATTATGTAGGAAAAGAACAGGAAGATGATGGACTGGACAGGAAACATCAGGATAACCGCCCAGGATGGTGGCGCAGCAGTAGAGTTCCTGCCTTGCAGCGCCAGAGACCTGGGTTCGACCAGGGTGCTGTCTGAATGGAGTTTGTACATTCTCCCTGTGATTGTGTGGGTTTTCTCTGGGTGCGTCGGTTTCCTCCCGCATTCCAAAGACATGCAGGTTTGTAGGTTAATTGTCTTTGGTAAAAATTGCAAATTGTCCCTGGTGTGTATGGAGTGATCGCTGGTCTACGTGGACTTGGTGGGACAAAGGGCCTGTTTCCGCGCTGCATCTCTAAAGTCTAAATGTTAGTAGATAAATAGTTCTTTGTATGGATAAACCTTTGATAATCTTTACTAAAGTTTAAAAAATTTAAATGAGAAATATGGATCAAATTAATGACTCACTGTCCAACATCAATTATTACCTGGAATGTGAAATGTTATGCCAAGATGATGTCGTTAACTTTATCCAAATTAGGAACCTTTTGATATAGTAATATATCTGAGGTCAGAGTTAATGGCAAATAACAGAAAACTTTATCCTCAGAGTGGGGAATGTTGCATCAAACAATCTTCTTTGATCATTTATTCTGCCAATATTTGCAAAAACACAAAAGGAATTTTTATTAAGGTTAGAGAATTGTGTAGCTAATATGTAAACCATTTGCATGCTGGAGATCATATCAGGTGCCACTGGGATCTTTGGCTAAGTAATGAACTAAATGAAACTGCGTAGGTATAACCAACTTTACTAAAGTGACCTTTCTGTACAGTAAATATTAATGTAACAAGTTTCCTGTTTGTTCGTTAGTAACATCGTGAATAATGACGTCTGCAAAATGTCTGCTTGCTCATTTTGTCTTGTCCGAGAACCATTTCAGCCCGACATTTCAACAATAATTGCAAATAATCACTACAAATTCTAACCTGTGCTATGGCAGCCTGGGAAATTAGTGCACGCGAGACATGATAACCAGGTAGCTCCATCCAATGTGCCGCCATTTGAAATTACAGTAAATATTTAGAGTTTTCACAAGCCACGATGTGGAACACACTCTTCGAATCATTCTGAACACTTTTGGCTGAAGGAGAAACTAAATAAGTCCAGTTAATGCAACACATGACCTTTGGAACTCATTTGAGCACTTTCCATCTCGCAAGCAAAAGTCTTCCTCCTAAGGTTTTGCAACAAAGTGAAATCCAGACTGAGAAAATCAGAAAGTTTAGTTTTAATTTAGTTTAGTTTAGAGAAACAGCATGGTAACAGGCCCTTCGTCCCACCGGGTCCACACCGACCAGTGATCCCTGCACATTAACACAGGCCTGCATACACTAGGGACAATTTACACCAAGTTTACAAACCCAAGCCAATTAACCTACAAACCTGTACGTCTTTGGAGTGGGTGAGGAAACCGAAGATCTCGGAGAAAACCCATGCGGGTCATGGGGAGAACGTACAAATTCCATACAGACAGCACCAGGAGTCGGGATCGAACCCGGGTCTCTGGCGCTGCAATTGCTGTAAGGCAGCAACTCTACCACTCTGCCACCGTGCTGCTGTGCCACCGTTTACTTCAGTTAACATGGATGAATGGTATATTTTGTTATTACTATAGTGCATTATTGCACTTCCTTTTGAAGTAAATATTTGTATTTCTTTTTTCAGGTGAATATTCAAAGCATGCCCAGTATCTCAGGTGGCAATAAAGAGAGGTGGCTATTGTTTTCACAGTTCCAGCAGTGATTCTGTATAACCAATCGCAGTTTATAGTACCCAGGCCCAGTCTACTACCGTGTTCACTGATGCCCAATCTCCATCTGGTACCTGCTCCCAGGCCAATTTTTGTCTTTGAGTTTCTGGTCAAGCCAGATACCAGGCAGATACCGTTTAAGTACCACTCCAAGCCTAAAGGGCCTGTCCCACTTACGCATTTTTTTGGCGACTTGCCGACACCCGTCATAGCGCAGCAGGTTGCCGAAAATTTTCAACGTGTTGAAAATCCAGCGGCGACCAGAAAAAGGTACGACTCTTTGGCGACTACTCACCACCAAACAGGCGTCACTCTTTTCTGGTCGCCGCTGGATTTTCAACATGTTGAAAATTTTCGGCGACCTGCTGTGACTATGATGGGTGCCAGCAAGTCGCTGAAAAAATTGCTTAAGTGGGACAGGCCCTTAACCCTCCTGCTCACCACAAGGCACAGGACCTCCAGATTCCACAGATGGAGTTGGGGCTGGCCCAGAGATTCTTGGCTCTAGTCCTGTTCCCACAGCCTCTCCTGGTCGCATGAAGAATTAACGTCCTATGTCAAAATCACATAGGGCAACTGGTTTTTCTTATATATGTAGGAAGCAACTGCAGATGCTGGTTTAAACTGAAGATAGACACATAATGCCGGAGTAACTCAGTGGGACAGGCAGCACCTCTGGAGAAAAGGAATAGGTGACGTTGCTGGTCAACACCCTTCTTCAGGCTCCTGAAGTAGTCCCAGGTTTCGGGTTCTTCAGGAGTCTGAAGAAGGGTCTCGACCCGTAATGTCACCTATTCCTTTTCTACAGAGATGCTGTCTGACCCGCTGAGTTACTCCAGCATTTTGAGTCTATCTTTAGTTTTTCTTTTGAGATACATGAAATCCCATTCATGTAGGTATGTTACAAAACTTACCTTCAGCGGTGCTGCAGTTCTGCCACTGGCCGTGTGCGCGACTTTGGCGCCTTTGAGAGGGGGGCGGGATTAAAATGCCGTTTTCTCCTGCCTGTCGAAGTCGATTTTCTCAGGCTGTTTAGCTGCTGCAGAGAAATCGCTCCGACATCCATTCTATCAAGTTTTTTAAAAACATCACTGGATAATTTAATTGCTGGAGTAAAATAAAAATCGACTTCTAACGCCGTCAATGCCGACAACGGGACGGATCTCCCATACGGGACAGATAAAGGTAAGCCAATTATTTTACATATAAACGTGCTTCTTAGGATTACTTTAATCCAAATTGTACGTTGCGAAAAGGTGATTTAGGCGCCATATGAACCGGCAGTGTTTTTCCTGCCGATATGGGGTTTAAATTCACCACAAACCGCAACGTTCCAATCGATCCCGTTCCACTAAATCCCACTCGCAAGATGATTAAAATGGCCATTAATTAGGGGAATTAAACACTAAATTCCTTCCATTTGGCCTATAAATTCATGACAATGAGATTTAAAAATCATGTTATATTGTGAATTCTTGTGTGAATGTTATTTGGACACTTAGGCTATTTAAAAAGGTTAACCTTTTCTTAAGAAATGGATAGATGTTTAGATCTAGTAATTGAATTTTGTAATTAGCTACGGTTAGGTAACGAACTAATTTTATGCTTTAATTTCAGGTCATCCAAGTAAGATTGTTTCATATTTGTTTCAGAATGCTTCAATCTATAATAACTGAAAATTTCATTCAGTTCTCTTAATGTTTAAGAAAGTTATGGGCTTTTGATTGTCCTTGATCACAGCTTTTGAGTTGTCAATGGAAAAGCAATAGGGAACAAGATGCTAATTTCCGAGTATGAAAATGGCCATAACTTTTTTAATACTGAAGATATGAAAGTGAATTAGATGTCAAATTAAACTTCTTTTTATGCTTTATCTGATGGGATAAATTGCAGACTTGATTTTTTAAATCTCAAAATTTTGGAACATTGCTAATTCATGAATGTCCTCGAAAGGTAAAATAATGTTTCAGATCAATGAGCTTTCATCGGTACCTGATTAGATGAAATATTATAATCTCCAATGCTAACATTCATTGCTGTAATGAATCCAGTTAGTCCATTAACTGTGGTAAGCAGATATAACCTTTTTGGGGGTCAAGGAAAGAGCATTCACGTCGCGGCCCTGTTTCCAATTGAATTCAATTCAAGCACTTTATTCATCCCCAAGGGGCAATTTAAAAGGGCGCATTACAGTAGCTTTTTAAAAAAAAGAAAGGGACACAAACAACGTAACGAAAAGACAAACATTCAAAGCTACTCTCTGCACCGACCGGTCGACCGCACGAGCAGTGACCCGGCAAGGATTGGGTTGTCAGCAGCGATACAATAATAAAGAACACACTAAATGTAACACAAACATCTTTCCACCTTTGCACAAGAAGCGACAAGACAGACACCATTGTGTGGATGCCGAGAAGTGTGTTCAGCTCTGGCTGAACAACTTCTAATCTTGTATGTGGACTCGATAAGAAGAAGAATATTTGTGCCATTTTTCAGATCCTGAAAGCTCTTAGTTTATCTGTGTCTCCAAGCTGAAGCTGTAATTTCAGTGTGGATTTGAGGGAGAAGACAAAGGAGTCGAATTCGAGTGTACTCACTGCCCACCTTATTTCTGCCCACCTATTTTCAATTGTTTAGATTAGTTTAGTTTAGATTTGCACATTAACACTATCCTACACACACTGGGGACAATTTACAATTTTACAAAGCCAATTAACTTACAAACCTGTACGTCTTTGGAGTGTGGGATGAAACTGGAGCACCCGAAGAAAACCTACACAGGTCACAGGGAGTACGTACAAACTCCATACAGACAGCACCCGTGGTCAGGATCGAACCCAGGTTTCCGGAGCTGTAAGGCAGCAACTCTACCGTTACACCACCGTGCCGCCCTAGGTGGCAGAAATGGGGATGAATATTTCTTGCTTCTTTTTCCATATGTGTGCGGGGTTCATATGGGAGGGCAAGCTTACATCACATTGGAAACGCTATCAGTTCCACCTCCGTCATTAAAAATACTCGTCCAATATGAAGCTATGAATGGAGCAAGCCCCGTGGCAGCTCGAAACACTGGTTTCTTCCCAGCAATTTTGAATCAGTGAAACAGTGGGAGGAAAAACGAAGCTTGGAGCATACATCGGCCACCTTTACTAATCCGACACATCAAACTGAGATGTCTAAAACTAGAGCATTCTTAGCATGCCTAACAAGAATATTACTAAACTATATCTAAACAAATTTACCATTGCGCCACTGAATAAGGCATGACAGATGACCAAAGCTTGGTTTGAAGAGAGAGGTGAAGAGAATGTCCTTAAGAAGTTATGAGAGGGAAGCAGGGGAATCGGTGAGGGCGACACAGTGGCGCAGCAGTAGAGTTGTTGCCTTAAAGCGTTTGCAGCGCCGGAGACCTGGGTTCAATCCTGGCAATGGGTGCTGTCTGTACGGAGTTTGTACGTTCTTCGGTTTCCTCCCACACTCCAAAGAAGTACAGGTTTGACGGTTAATTGGCTTGGTATAAGTGTAAATTGCCCCTAATGTGTGCAGGATAGTGTTAATGTGCAGGGATCACTGGTCAGTGTGGACATTGGTGGGCTGAAGGGCCTGTTTCCATGCTGTATCTCTAAACTAAACTAAATGACACTAAACAGAAAAAAATCTCTTCTGTTCGATTCCTACTTCATTTTCCAGGCTGTAGATAATCCAGCCGATTGCCATAGTGGTGGATTATTGATTATTTCAATATTATCCACATGCTTTACTCTGGCAATGAATGCTACATGCTGTGGAGTTATAACTGTCCCGAAGCACAAATGTGCTGAGACAAGAAATGGAGGGAAAATGAACGGGGCCGCATTCACATATCTTCCAGAACCTCAGAATAACAAAAAGCACTTCACAACCAACAGAATATGGGGGTTACCATAATGTATCTGGCCCCATTGCACATTTCTAAGCCAATCCTGAACGTGCTGCAAATGTTCTCCGTGTTGCTCACACTTATTCAAAATACTTCAATAACGCAGCATTTCAGAGAAATTCAGTCTGCCTGAACCTACCTGATCTCCTGGTTGCTCAGCACTTTAACTCCCCCTCCCATTCACACATTGATCTTTCTGTCCTGGGCCTCCTCCATTGTCCAGAGTGAGGCCCATCGCAAATTGGAGGAACAGCACCTCATATTTCGCTTGGGCAGCTTATACCCCAGCAGTATGAACATTGACTTCTCTAACTTCAAATAGCCCTTGCTTTCCCTCTCTCTCTCTCCATCCCCACCCCCCTTCCCAGTTCACCCAGCAGTCTTACTGTCTGCGACTAAAATCTATCTCTGTCCCGCCCCCTTCCCCGACATCAGTCTGAAGAATGGTCTCGAACCGAAACATCACCCATTCCTTCTCTCCAGAGATGCTGCCTGTCCCGCTGAGTTACTCCAGCTTTTTGTGTCTGTATATAACCACAGGCACTGGTTATAAGTGAGGAGCGGGAATAGCTCCCACAAATCCCAAAATTGGCTTGTTGGGAGCACCTGGAAATTCAAATGTTGGTCAAGTTGAGTAGTGTCACAAAAAGCCTTCCCTTCCCATCAGAACAATGGAAACATTACAACTTAGCTGTGTGGCCCCACAATCCACTTTCGATTCGACCAGGCTGGTGGAGAGGTCACCATCTCTTCTCCACTCGAGCCTCCAATTAAAATGATGGATTGGTTCTTATTGACGCCATCATGAGTAAACCTTGAATGTGTAGACGTATCTACCATGTTCAACAGAACTGCTTCACATCAGGACAAGATGGAAAAGGAGAAAGTGCCCGCCATTCCTTACAATGCCCACCTTCCCAATTTCCCATTGGTTTCAAGGTCAGATAGCACAGTAGAATGCATTTTATCAGGATGCATCACAGCTTGGTTTGGGAACAGCTCCATTCAAGACCGCAAGAAATTGCAGCGAATTGTGGACGCAGCCCAGACCAACCAACACACAAACCAACCTCCCTTCTATTGACCCCCTCTATACCTCAGGCTGCCTCAGCAAGGCCAGCAGCATTACCAAGGATGAGTCGCATCCTGGCCACTGCCTCTTCTCCCCTCTCCCATCAGGCAAAATGCATAGAAATGTGAAAACGCACACCTCCAGATTCAAGGACAGTTTCTTCCCAGCTGTTATCAGGCAACTCAATCATCCTACCACAACCAGAGAGCATTGCTGAACTACTATCTATCTCTTTGATGACCCTCGGACTATCCTTGATCAGACTGTGCTGGCTTTACCTTGCATTAAACATATTCTATTATCATGTATTGTCTTTCTGCTGACTGGTTAGCACGCAACAAAAGCTTACTTTCTCCACCCCTTCTCAGCTCTCCCTCAGCCCTCTGGCTCCACCTCTTCCTTCCTTTCTTCCTCCCCCCCACCCCCCCTCCCCCCCCCCCCCCCCCACCCTCACATGAGTCTGAAGAAGGGTTTCGACCCGAAACATTGCCTATTTCCTTCGCTCCATAGATGCTGAGTTTCTCCAGCATTTTTGTCTACCCACGCAACAAAAGCTTTTCCCTGTACCTCGGTACACGTGACAATAAACTAAACTGAAACTGAGGTTCAATGAAGACCATAGTTTAAATTGTTTTTTTTTCCATTTTTAAGCTCATCACTCATTTGAATTATAACATAATTTGAACGATAACATAAATAGTAGTTCCTTGTACACATGTTGAACTTGCATCCAATGAACTAGGCCACTGGTTAATTAATATTGGTTAATTAATATTAATTAATGTTTCACAAAAAAAAATGGTTTTTTTTCACGCCAAAAAAAGTTCTTCCACCATTTTGTGTCTATCTTTGGTTTCACAGAAGGCAGGAAAAGAAACCTGAAACGTTACTTCTGCTGTGGTTTGTGAACGTGCTCATCGTTTACCGTTGCTAAACCAGCTCCAGAGGATAAGAGGACTCTGCCACTGACGATCGATCATGTATGACATTCAAAATATTCTCAACAACCGAGAGTTAAATAAAAGCTTACGGTCCGACTATTTTTGAGAGATAGAGAAACAGCAACGGCTATAATTGAACACGTCACAAAAATGTTTTTTTTTTTGCGGAAAGAAAGCTACATTTCACTCTACTATAATATCAATAATATGAATGCATGTGATTTACCTTTCTCGCAATAGTTTGGTAAGTTGACAGTGAACTACATTTTGTTTATATATGTCAGAATATTCACACTTCCATTGTGGTCATTCTTATTTCTAACGCTTTGCAAACCTCCCGCCATTTCACTGAGATACACTTTGCAGAGGGTTATAGTAGTTTCTGTCTTCATTATCTCCTAAAAAAACGTGGACCCAATCCCAGTTTGTGCAGCACAATACCTGGACATCTATACAGCTTCCTTGCCTGTGCAATGTCTCCTTTACTTAATCGTGCACGTTGGCCAATGGGAGGTCGTATGCCATTTTCATCACGTCCGGGTAGAATGGTATCCAGAAACATTCCTCTGGGAAAAGAAAGAATTGTCACTTGGTATGATCAAATATTGTCAATTTTCTTTACATGTATCAGAGTAAAGGTGTCTGGAGGTTGACTTGTCCCTTTACAAGTCATTCTAAGCATGTGTTCATAGTACATAGTGCACCATCAGAGTGTCATCTAATTAGACTAATTGGTCTGCAGCGAGTTAACTAATAGCAGTCAAAACAGATAATGGGCCATCTCACCTGTCACAGTAACAAGGGTTCCTGCCCTTCACCATTTAGTTTAGTTTAATGTCGTTTAGAGATACAGCGCAGAAACAGGCCCTTCAGTCCACTGGTCCACTGACCAGCGCTTCCCGCATATTAACGCTACCTTGCACACACTAGGGACAATCTTTACATTTACCAAGCCAATTAACCTACATCTCTGGGTACGTCTTTGGAGTGTCGGAGGAAACCAAAGATCTCGGAGAAAACACACGCAGGTCACGGTGAGAATGTACAAACTCCGCACAGACAGCACCCGCAGTCGGGATCGAACCCAGGTCTCCGGCACTGCATGCGCTGTAAGGCAGCAACTCTACCGCTGTGCCACCGTGCTGCCCCTTTGTTGCCTACGATGCGAGAGGCAACTAGGTGTGTACTTTTGTCGAAGGAATCACCTCCAATTAAGGAGAGCAGGCCTGCTAATAAATACTGCAGCTTTCACAGTCGAATATTGTTCCTTAACCAAATCGCTGGAGGGCACCAAAACCCATTAAGGACAGAATTAACCTTTCAGCAAAGGAGTGAAAGGAAACAAAAATAATAGTATATTGAAGTACATTCTGAGAGGCATCTCATCAAATGTTCAGGTACGAACACACCATATTAATGCATAAACAACAGCAGAAACTAAAGGAAACATTCAGAAAAGAAGTTCACATGGCTAACAAGCATTTTTTTTTTTAACATTGAAGTAGCAGTATTAAGCAGAACCAGAATAAATTAATTAATTGGATATCTTTTATTTTCTCATACCATGTAATACTTCAAGGAAATAAATAGCAAATCGGTCCTGCAGGACTGATTGAGGTATATTTAACGAGTCTATGCTGTTGAGGGTGTTTTGCAATGGAGCAGTGCAGGGGTCAATAACTTTTATAATGTTCCAGCCGTTAATTTTAATGAACAGAAGAAGCTTGTGTGCAGTATACAGTGATCTCATTCTCAAATTCCTTATCAGCATTCCCATCTTGCAAGTTCAGTACTTGGAGCATTTAAAAAAATCTATCCTTCTGTCTTTGGCATGTTTGCCATTCTAATCCAAAAGATTGTCCATTAGAAACTTTAAGTGAACAAGTACTTTCAGGCATCCTATTGATACAGAGAGTAAAGGCAATGAATAAAAATACTCCGATCTATTTTTGAACTAGGCCGATCTTGAGAATACTGGAACCTGTGCGTGTTTGCTGAATTGTCAACGGAGGCAAAACCTTGTGCCACAAAGAGTCACTGAATGACATTCAGAAGCACATCTGGCCATCCCAAACTCAGAAGAATAGACAATAGGTGCAGGAGTAGGCCATTCGGCCCTTCGAGCCAGCACCGCCATTCACTATGATCGTGGCTGATCATCCACAATCAGTAGTCCGTTCCTGCCTTCTCCCCATATCCCTTGACTCCGCTATCTTTAAGAGCTCTATCTAACGCTCTCTTGAAAGCATCCAGAGAATTGGCCTCCTGAGGCAGAGAATTCCACAGATTCACAACTCTCTGGGTGAAAAAGTTTTTCCTCATCTCCGGTCTAAATGGCCTACCCCTTATTCTTAAATGGTGGCCCCTGGTTCTGGACTCCCCCAACATCGGGAACATGTTTCCTGCCTCTAGCGTGTCCACAAGAAGCACGAGGGAATGCAGCATTCCCACATCTGCCTGTTGGAATACAAGTAAAACAGCACAGGCCAGGAGTGTTGACTTGTTGGTAATCACATTTACATCTCTTCCACTCCCATTTCATCAGTTCGAGACATGTTTTCATATTCCTTAAGGTTTTATCTTAGAAATAGTTTCCTGACTGAGTTGTTTTGTCTGACACCTGAAGGTAACCCACATCTGTTTTTGCTTAAATTACCCATTTTTTGGTTCAAGTTTCTGCCTTACAGCACTTGCAGCACCGGAGACCCGGGTTCGATCCTAACTATGGGTGCTGTCTGTACAGAGTTTGTACGTTCTCCCCGTGACCTGCGTGTGATTTCTCCGAGATCTTCGGTTTCTTCACACGCTCCAAAGACGTGCAGGTTTGTAGGTTAATTGGCTTGGTATAAGTGTAAATTATCCCTAGTGTGGGTAGGATAGTGCTAATGTGCGGGGATCGCTGGTCGGCACGAACTTGGTGGGCCGAAGGGCCTGTTTCCGCGCAGTATCTCTAAACTAAACCAAATGTGTAAGGGGCAGAAAAAATAATGTCGTTATGCAGCTTCCCAATATAAGCAATAGATCCCTAAACCAGCAATAATCGAAGGTAAAGTTTGCATTGTATTCTACTAGCTGACTGAATTTAAAAGTCAAAGAGGTGCAACCTTAGACTCCAACCTTGAGAAGGTGTTCCTAGCATAGTGCATGATACTGTCAAAGTCATATGATTCTCCGAGGGAGTTCACTTCTCCAGGCTCCATCTTGAGGAAGTTGTATTCCTGGCCTGCATGAAGTAAGAAGAAAAAAAACAATGTTCAGTCATGGGCATAACTCTATGGATGACGGTCCAAAATAATCCGCTGAGGACACCGTAAAGATTTCAAATTTCAACCTTCCCTTTGTTCCATCAGATTATCTTTAGCTTACTGAATTTTTTAAAACAAATAATTTCTTCCAAACATTCTTATCTACGTGCAACTCTGCTCAAGATACAGCACTTTCATTCCAGTCATTTATTTAATTCTATTGATTTTTTTGTTCTAAGTATAAAATTGCAAGGAGCGTTTGTTCTTTGCAGTGGCATTTGCTGTACTGTAATTGAAAAGGGCCCAATAGTCTCAATGCAAAAAAGGCTGCCACGGCATAGTTTAAATAAATTCACTAATCAGAAGTAATGCTGGAATGTGCAATTTATAGGGCATGTTTTTTGGGGGGATTTTGATTCTGGTTTGGTTCAGCATCTTTTTTTTCAGTTCTTAATCAATGTTTTGCAGATTGGGGCATCGCTGCATCAACTTTAGGTCTCTATAAAATGGAGCTAAAGTGAAATACATACTAACAATAACAACTGGTGCACATTCTAAGTCTTATTAGATAAATTAAATTTACCATGTCATCTCCATCTTGTTACTTAACAAAGCGTCTCCACAAACAAATGTTACACAAACAAATGCACATTGCATCTTCATCAGGTCTTATTAGTTGAAGCCTAACAATTCAGCTCTTAACCATTTCTAAGCAGAAAATGACGCAAAAGAAAGCTATTTGGTGGTGGGTGAGGCAGGCATCGTCTTTTGTCTCAACTATTCCCCTTGAGCCAGTTTTGGCTGCCGCCTGACAAGCAAGCAGCCTGATATTATTTTCCCAAAATAGTTAACCTGTCTGTGGAGGTACAACACAGACTTATAGCTTGTTAGAATAATATTAATGAGGCAGAATGCCCAACTTCAGCCTGACTTTAGATGGACACAAAGGGCCAGAATGAAGGGCCTGTCCCACTTGGGCGTCATTTGCGCGTCATTTACGCGACATCATTTACGCGTCACGACGCACGAGTTGTGATGCTCGCATGGTGTGCATTACGCGCGCATGGCGTGCATTACGCGCGCATGGTGCGTGGTGACATAGGCAGTGACACGCGGTCACGCACGGCGCCCCAGGATTTTGGGATTCGCAAAATCTACGCGTGCTACCTGCGTGACACGCAAATGATGCACAAGTGGGACAGGCCCTTAACTCAGCGGGACAGGCAGCATCTCTGGAGAGAAGGAATAGGTGACATAGAAACATAGAAAATAGGTGCAGGAGGAGGGCATTCGGCCCTTCGAGCCAGAACCGCCATTCATTGTGATCATGGCTGATCGTCCCCTATCAATAACCCATGCCTGCCTTCTCCCCATATCCCTTGACTCCACTAGCCCCTAGAGCTCTATCTAACTCTCTCTTAAATCCATCCAGTGATTTTGCCTCCACTGCCCTCTGTGGCAGGGAGGCCAAATGTGACGTTTTTGGTCAAGACGTCGATAAGGGTCTCTACCCGAAACGCCACCCATTCCTTCTCTCCAGAGATGCTGCCTGTCCCGCTGAGTTACTCCAGCATTTTGGGACTGTATAAGGAAATGTAGATTGGTTCATTGTTAGATGAGGAGAAGGTGACAAGGAGGCATACAATCAGTAAAATTAATCAGAAGGACAGTGAAACTTGTAGGAGAACAAGGATGGGGGCAGGGACGGAGAGAGGGAAAGCGAGGGTTACTTGAAGTTAGAGAAATCAACATTCAAACCGCTTGGGTGCAAGCTGTCCAAGTGAAATATGAGGTGCTGTTCCTCCAATTTGTGTTGGGCCTCACTCTGACAGTGGAGGAGGCCCAGGACAGAAAGATCCGTGTGGGAATGGGAGGGGAAGTTAAAGTGTTGAGCAAGCGGGAGATCACACAGGCCTAGGCGGACTGAACGGGGGTGTTCAGCGAAACAATCATCAAGCCTGCGCTTGGTCTCGCCGATATACATAGGAGTCCACACCTGGAACTCTTCAGTTTAAACCAGAATCTGCAATTCCTTCCTGCATTCAGCCTGACTTTCGGTCCTTTGATAGGCATGTAACTTCAGGCCCTAAAGCACATCAGTGGAACTTCAATCCCCACTTTTCTTTGCAAGCTTACTTAGTTGAATCATAATGGACTACAGCTGGAGCTATATGCTTGAAGTCATTTCCTATCCTTTAATCTGTAGAGTGTTTGAGCCCTGATATTCCATTCTAAATTATCAATAATTAGTGTATTAAAATAAGCAAATATAAATCCATTCTTAATGGTAAAAATGGCTAAATAGAAACACAGAAACACAGAAAATAGGTGCAGGAGTTGGCCATTCGGCCCTTCGAGCCAGAGCCGCCATTCAATATGATCATGGCTGATCATCTAAAATCAGTACCGTGTTCCTGCCTCCTCACCATATCCCTTGATTTTGTTTGCCTTGAGAGCTAAATCTAACTCCCACTTGAGGGAGTGTAATGGTCCTGAGTCCGCTGATCCTTGAGTCAGCTGATCTTAATGAGAGAGAAGATTTCAAACTACACTGTTGTCTCTGTCTGTTTATTCGACTTACGTTGTGGAAGTTCAAAGCTTGATAATCTTTTTTCATTATTGTTCATATTGACTGTCGGGATCTCCAAAGTCCACGAATGATCACAGTCACACTTTCAGCCTTTCATCAGCGGCATAGTGGCACAGCAGTAGAGTTGCTGCCTCACAGCGCCAGAGACCCGGGTTCGATCCTGACTATGGGTGTTGGCTGCACGGAGTTGGTACGTTCTCCCTGTCATCACTTGGGTTTTCTCCGGGTGCTCCGGTTTCCTCCAACGCTCCAAAGATGTACAGGTTTGTAGGTTAGTTGGCATTGGTAAAATTGTACATTGTCCCTAGTGTGTGTAGGATAGTGTCAGTGTATGGAGATCGCTGGTCGGTGTGGACTCGGTGGGCCGAAGGGCCTGCTTCTGTGCTCTATCTCTAAACTAAACCATGTTCAAGTTCAAATGTATTTGTCACATGCACCACAGGGTGCAGTGAAATGTAATTTACCATGCAGCGTTACAATTAAAAAGGACACAATACACAACATAATTCAACACAGACATCTACCACAGACATTCTTCACTGTGGTGGAAGGCAATACAGTTCAGACAGTCCTCCTCCTCCTCCCTTGTTCACCCATGGTCGGGGCCCTGACTCTCCGTAGTCGCCGCTACAGACGGCCCGATGTTCATCCCCTCCGGTCGGGATGGTCGGAACGCCGACGTCGGGACAGGTCGAGCACACCCCACGGCCCAGAGCTCCCAATCGGCCACCTCCTTACCAGAGACCGCGGCTTCCAGATGTTGTAGGCCACAGGCCGGCTGTCGGAGCTCTTCTCCGGCGACCCCCGGCAAGGGGACGCCCCGCTCCACGATGAAAGGTTTGCTGCACGCCTGCCGCCAGAAGCGCCACAGACTGAGGTTCCAAGATGGTGCAGGCTTCTCCGACGACCCCCGGCAAGGGGGCCCGCGATGTTAAAGTCCCTGCTGTGCCGCCGCTGAAACTCTGGGCTGTACTCCGGGAAAGGCCGCACCAAACCAGCTGTAACGCCGCGAGGAGGGGGCGAAGAAGCGACAAGGAAGAAAGTTGCATCTCCGTCGAGGTAGGTGCCTGAAAACGGTTTCCCCCTATTCCACTCCCACCACAAGACATACAGAGAAACACTAAAACATAATTTTGGACATACTAAAAACAACATAAAAAGTCAAAACAACGAACCCGCTGCAGGCGAGGCAGCCGACTTGCAGCGCCACCGGAACCGGACTGTCAACTGGCACACTCATAAGGAACAGCTACTTGTGTACAGTATCAGAGCACCTGAAAACCATATTCTAGAAACAACTGAAGATAGACACAATAAGCTGGAGTAACAAGCAGCATCTCTGGAGAGAAGGAATGGGTGATGTTTCGGGCCAAGACCCTTCTTCACCCTTCTTCTGGAAACAACTTACAACTTCATACTGAATTAGGAAAAAAAACACTATTAAAAATAAGACACTGACGAAATCTTGAGATTCGATGTCAAATTGGCACAACGTTGAAGAAGATTTTTAAGATGACTCATCCCATGATCCCACAAACACCAGGCCATGATCTCCCAGACTGTTTCTGACTTCATCACCTCTGGCAATCACCCCATCCACAGCGGCCAAACCTAACTTTCCCCAGCCCCGCACTTCCCGCTTCTATCTCCTCCCCATTATCTACAAGTAGGACTGCCCTGGCAGACCCGTCATCTCTTCCTGCCCTCCAGTTTTTTTTCGAACAGAGACGCAATCGTTTTCCCTCTACCAACACACCCCTCTACCTGGCGGAACTTGTCCTCCCCCTTAACAAGTCCTCTTCTGACTCCACTCACTCTTCCCAAGGTAAGGGTGTAGCATGGTCCTCGCATGGGCCCCAGCCATGTCTGCCTTTTGTCGGTTATGTCGAACAGTCCTTGTTCCACGCATACACTGGCACCACCCACCAAATCTTTCCCTGCTACATTGAAGACTGCATCTGAGCTGCCTCCTGCACCCATGCAGAACTCGTTGATTTCGATAACCACCATTTACTTCCACACTCCCCTCAACTTCACCTGGGTGAGTTACACCGGCACTTTGTCTCTTAAGATTTTTAAACTACATTCGCAATGGAATGGAAATTTAACAACAAACATTTAATCGGGGGAATAAACCTATCAATCAGTTCTCACTGCTCAGCGACAGTGCATTGACTGCCAAATTTAATCTGTACATGCCAGCACAGTTTGAAACTAATTTATCTTTACGCAAAAAATAGGAAATGCAAAAGCAATTACTTTTGATACTAGTTTGAAAAGCTGTGACTGACCAGCTGCAGAAACAGACACACTGGCCCCGAATTTATTGCAAGCATGGCTGGTGAGTGGTGGTCGAGAGGTTAACCGTGTGTTCAAAACCCCAAAACATAGGTGGATTGAATTACACGATTCAAATAGCTTTGAATAATTTATCTTTTTATTTCCTTTCAGCTTTCTGGTCTCCATGCTGATCTGTGGAGTGGTGTGCACGCACGTGACCCGATCCCCACGCCAACTATTTAAATGGAATTTGCAAGAGTTAGGAAATGTTGAACATTGTTCCATGGCCAGCACCTGGACGGAACTATGTTTTCCCTTCATTTATTGCTGGCTGCAGGCCACGGTCGGGAGCGGGAGGGAGAATTTTTCCCCGCCCCGTAAATAGAAGGAAGCAACCCACGGCTGCCGTCTGGGTGGGCTGGCTCAGGGATGACCTGGCTCAGGGTGACCAAGGAGGTGAACAGCCGGAGCATTGTGCTGCAGTCTTCAATACAATGCAGGAACACAGAGTACATCTGCTAAATCTCCACGGTGGACACAAAATGCTGGGGACACAAAACTCAGTGGGGCAGGTAGCATCTCTGGAGAGAAGGAATGGGTGGCGTTTCGGGTCGAGACCCTTCTTCAGACTGATCACCACCATCCCCACTGCATCCTAGTTCACTTTCCCTCTTCTGATGAACCTCACCAATCTGGAATGGTAGCTCTGGTTCTCTCTCCAAAGCTGCTGCCTAATCCACTGAGTGTGTCCAGCATTATCTGTTTTTTATTGCTGTGCCATGAACTCGTCCTGCGACATTTACTCCGTCGCTTCACGACTTGCCCTCATGTATCAGGGGCCACATTTTATGTACATCTCCACCCATCCATTCATTGCTGCCATCCACCTCAAAGCACGGGTAACACCTCATTTACCAGGGGGGGGGGGGTGGTGCGGTGGTGTGGCAGGTTGGACTGCTTCATAGCACCAGAGACCCGAGAAGGTCCTGACCTCGGCTGCTGTCTCTGTGGAGTTTACACGTTCTCCTTGTAACTGCTTGGAGTTTCAATGGTTCAATGGTTTCTTTATGGTCACGTGTGCCAGGTACACTGGAATACGATTTGTGCAAACAGCTCAGCAAGACCATCCCAGTACATGGACACAATCACCCCAGTTAGTACAAAATGTACAAAACAGGGCCCCCCCCCCACCCCCGAGTCCACATGTACGTGGCTCCTTATAGCCGCCATTTTACAATCCCAGCTTTTCTATTCTCGGGCTTCCCTTATCCCTCCAGCCCCTGACCATAACAAACCCCCTCCATCCTCCCACCCGGCTAAACCGATGTGAGCTTTACCCAGCTCAGTTTCAGACCAGGTGGTGCTGCAGGTCGGGCTGCCTCACAACACCAGATACCCAGGAAGATCCTGATCTCGGCTGCTGTCTATGTGGAGTTGACACGTTATCTGGGTTGATAGGTTAATTGGCCTTCTTTACATTTGTCCCTAATGTGTCAAGAGTGGATGGGAATGTCTGATAATGTTGAACTAGTGTGGATCAGGTCACTTGTGAACTGATGTGGGCTTGTTTCCGTGCTGTATCTCTAAAGCTAAACTGAACTTCTGCAGACCAACACGCCTGCCTGTGGGGAATCATTGGACGAGGAGGTGGGTTTCAGTCATTCATCGGATCATCGGACTGCTCTTTCATCACCATAGAGAGACCAACCAAAATGCAAGTGAAAAGAAGGTGATGAAAGGTGGGCTGCCATAAGCACAGACACAGAGGAAACACAATGGGAATAACTAGTACATCGGTCAGAGACAGAAACTGGCAACTCTCAGACGAATGGTGACATAATTACAAATCTTCTTACACGATGACTTTATATAGGTATGTTACAAAACTTACCATCAGCAGCGCTGCAGTTCTGTCACTGCCCGTGTGCGCGACTTTGGCTCCTTTGAGAGGGGGGCGGGTTTAAAATGCGGTATTTCTCCAGCCTATTCAAATCGATATTGAACAGGCTGTTTAGATGCTGAAGAAAAATCGCTTCAGCATCGGTTTTATTAAATTTATTTTATACTGCACTAGATAATTTAATTGCTGGAGTAAAGTAAAAAACCTCTTCTAAAGCTGTCAACGCCGACAACGGGGACGGATTTCACGCACGGGACAGGTAAAAAAAAGCCGTTTATTTTACATATAAACTTGCTTCTTAGGATGCCTTTAATCAAAATTTTACGTTGCGAAAAGGTGACTATGTAAACATACGAACCGGCAGTATTTTTCCTGCCGATATGGGGTTTAAATTCACCGCAACCGCAACGTTCCAAACGATCACGTTCCACAAAATTCCACTCGCAAGATGATTTAAATGGCCATTAATTTACTGGAATTAAACACTAAATTCCTTCCATTTGGACTATAAATCAATGACAATGTGATTTAAAAATCATGTTATATTGTGAATTCTTGTGTTAATGTTATTTGGACAGGCTATTTAAAAATGTTAATCTTTTCTTAAGAAATTGATAGATGTTTAGATCTAGTAATTGAATTTTGTAATTAGCTACAATTAGGTAACTAACTAATTATATGCTTTAATTTCAGGTCATCCAAGTAAGATTGTTTCATATTTGTTTCAGAATGCTTCAATCTATAATAACTGAAAATTTCATTCAGTTCTCTTAATTTTTAAGAAAGTTATGGGCTTTTGACTGTCCTCGATCACAGCTTTTGTGTTAAGTCAATGGAAAAGCAATGGGGAACAAGATGCTAATTTCCGAGTATGAAAATGGCCATAACTTTTTTAATACTGAAGATATGAAAGTGAATTAGGTGTCAAACTTCTTTTTATGCTTTATCTGATGGGATAAATTGCAGACTTGATTTATTAAATCTCAACATTTTGTAACATTGCTACTTTATAACGGTCGTAACTTAGCATCGTTCAACAAACAGCTAACAATGGCCTTTCCTTTATCATCGTTACTTTTTTTACATATCTTTCATTCATTTGTTCTATATCTCTCTACATCACCATCTATATCTCTCGTTTCCGTTTCCCCTGACTCTCAGTCTGAAGAAGGGTCTCGACCCGTAACGTCACCCATTCCTTCTCTCCAGAGATGCTGCCTGTCCCGCTGAGTTCCTCCAGCTTTTTGTGTCTATCTTTGGTTTAAAGCAGCATCTGCAGTTCCTACCTACACATAATCTGACCATTGACCCTGGCAAAATTGTCACACTTGCATAATTAATTTATACTTGTTTTTTTTTTCATCTACCATAACCTTTAGACACAGAATATCTGTGGGTGTAGAGAACGAGAATTCCCCAGAGGAACTCGTGCCTTCACACCTCATGAGAAGGTGTGGCCATCCACTCGCACAGATATTTGGTGGCAGCAGTTAGGCAGTTACTTGTATCTTCATGTGGTAGTCACAGTTCATAAGGGAGCACTAATAAACATCAGTGACGGGACAGTAAGACTTTAGAGATGCAGCACTGAAACAGGCCCACCAAGTCCGCGCCGACCAGTGATCACCCTGTACCCTAGCACTATCCTACATATCAGGAGCAATTTTACAACTTACCCAAGCCAATTAAGCTCCAAACCTGTACTTCTTTGGAGAGTGGGAGGAAAGCGGAGCACCGGGAGAAAACCCACGCGGTCACGGGGAAAACGTACAAACTCCGTACAGGCAGTACCCGTAGTCAGGGTTGAACCTGGGTCTCCGACGCAGGTAGCAACTCTACCACTGCGCCCTGAATTGTGGAGAGCCCACCTCAGAAGAAGCATTTTTCTCCAAGTTCTGCTCAGTACCTGAATCGGATGGTATGTGCCGTCCGAGAGGAAAATCTGAGAGCCTATTTATGATGTCTTTTGCCATCCCAGCAGAAAATGACAGTCGGCAACAGCCTATGGAGCAAATCCATTCATGTACAATACAATAGGATACAACTTTATTCATCCCCGGAGGAAGGTGGTCTGCCGACAGTCACAACACACAACAAGGTACACGAAAACGTGAAATTAAAATTAAATTAAAAGTGAAAAAGAAAGAAAAACACAAGCGACTGTTGTCTGGCTGCCGTGTGCACGGCGCCTTCACCGGAACAAATGAACAAACAAACAAACCAACGCAGACTTATCCCCTGGGCAGAGGATTCTAAACTGGAGTGCCCTCCCCTCCCCCACACCGGGTCCCCCCTTTGTTCTCCCACCGTCCCTCACGGCGGTCCCCCCCACGCCGGGTCCCCTTTGTATTGTGTCCATGTGTTTGTAGAACTCAAGCATTCGTCATGTCACCTGTGAGGTCGGCCACTGCATTGATTTCCTCTCTGCCATTCTCCACTCGGTTCTGCTCACCCCTGTTCTCCACTCAATCCGCCACACACCTGCAGATCCCACCTCAGCACAACATATAGATAACCAAGATAGACACAACATCCCGGAGTAACTCAGCGGGGCAGGCAGCATCTCTGGAGAGAAGGAATGGGCGACGTTTCGGGGTCGAGACCCTTCTTCAGACTATCTCTGTTCTCTGATGAAAGAAAAAGCAACCACAGCCTGAATGTATCTGGATGATCAGCCATGATCACATTGAATGGGCTCGAAGGGGCGGATGGCCTACTCCTGCACCTACTTTCTATGTTTCTGTTTTTCAATGTATCAACTCTTCAGCCTTCAGATTCTCTGGAATTCTGCAAACATTTGAACTGAGCAGTAGATTAAGCAGATGTGAACACTGAACAATTTGTTCTGAAGTAAAGTCTTTGGTCTGAAGTGTTAACTTTGTTTCTCTATCTGCCTGATCTACTGCTCATCTTCAATCTGTTCCGTTCTTACTCTTCTCATCGAAGCCAAAAATAACAACAAGCAACCTGACTTCAAACAGTCCATTTTCCCTTCCCTTTATTGGCCTAAAAAACCTATTCTGCAGATATTGGATTTGCATTCCTATTCCCGCACTGGTGATCTCCAATTAACACTTACATTTCCTGAAATACCAGTCTCAAGGTTTTGTATGAAACTGGTTATAATTTAATGTAAATATTTTTTTCATTTTCATGCATCACTCCTTGTTTGTGGTTCATTATCTATTCCATAGAAAATTCACTTGATAAGAATAGCCAATACAAGCACACTAAAAAAACAGCCATAGAAAATTATCTTGATAAGAATAGGTTATACAAGCACGCTAAATATATACCCTATAGTTTTCTTTTGAGGACCTATAGTTTTCTTTTGAGCTTATAGAATATATTGTCTTTGTTCTATGATTCAACTCACTGTTGAACTCAATATTAGAAACATAGAAAATAGGTGCAGGGGTAGGCCATTCGGACCTTTGAGCCAGCACCGTCATCCAATATGATCATGGCTCATCATCCAGAACCAGTACCCCGTTCCTGCTTTCTCCCCATGTCCCTTGATTCTGTAATATTCAGAACAATTAAATAAGTAAGCCTAATTTGAGGAAGGACATCCTTGTTGTTGAGACATCCTTGCTGTTGAGACTTGCTGTTGCAGCGTACGTTCACGAGGTTAATCCCCGGGATGGCGGGACTGTCATATGAGGAAAGATTGGAAAGACTGGGCTTGTATTCACTGGAATTTAGAAGGATGAGAGGGGATCTTATAGAAACGTATTAAGTTATAAAAGGACTGGACAAGCTAGATGCAGGAAAAATATTCCCAATGTTGGGGGAGTCCAGAACCAGGGGCCACAGTCTAAGAATAAAGATGAGGCCATTTAAAACTGAGATGAGAAAAAACGTTTTCACGCTGAGAGTTGTGAATTTGTGGAATTCCCTGCCACAGAAGGAAGTAGAGGCCAATTCACTGGATGAATTTAAAGAGAGTTAGATAGAGCTCTAGGGGCTGGCAGAATTAAGGGATATGGGGAGAAGGCAGGCACGGGTTACTGATTGTGGATGATCAGCCATGATCACAATGAATGGTGGTGCTGGCTCGAATGACCAAATGGCCTACTCCTGCACCTATAGGTTATGTTTCTATGTAAGTTGGAACTGTGCTGTTAAGGAACTTGTTCATTTTCTCTTTATTGGTCTAAATGGAGGAAAAATCTGAGGAATGGATTGTGTCCATACTACATGCTTTCCAACCTGTCTGATTTTTCAGCCGTGCTGCCACAGAATAAACATTGTATAATTCATGCCCAATCATCTACAAATGAATCATGTTTTATCTTCCTTGTGTCATTGTCACTAATTATTATTCATATTAACTATAGGCAGCAAAATTAACTTCTCTTAGTTGGTAGCATTCTCACCATTAAGTTAATAAGTTATGAATTCACACCACACATTTACCTTGAACACGTAATCCAGTCCGACACCCCAGAAATCTGATCTCTCAAAATTAACAAGTTGGAACGCACTGATGGCATGCCAGCCGTTCTGTAGATAGCAGCCAGCAAGCTTCAGTAATTCTGGACTGCCCCGTTGATTCACTGTACTACGGAACTTGGGGACGCACTGCACATCTGACGCCTTGCTTCATCCCTGGAATCAACGTTGATCCAGGGAGCTCCATTTGTGTAGGAAGGAACTGCAGATGCTGGTTTAAACCAAAGATAGACACAAAATGCTGGAGTAACTCAGCGGGACAGACAGCATCTCTGGAGAAAAGGAATGGGTGACTTTTCGGCTCGAGACCCTTCTTCAAACACACACCAGTCTGAAGTAGGGTCTCGACCCGATACATCACCCATTCCTTCTCTCCAGAGATGCTGCCTGTCCCACTGAGTTACTCCAGCATTTTGTGTCGCGCTCCATTTGTAGCTGACTCTGGATGGTGCAGCTCCAGTTGTTTCTGGTTGTTAGCACTAAACAGATTCTAGAGTATTAGTTCATGTCTGAAATCCTGGTTAAAAGCAGCAAAATTAAAAGGTCATAAGGGATAGGAGTAGAATCAGGCCATTCAGCCCATCGTCTACTCCGCCATACAATCATGTCTGATCTATCTCCCCCTACTAACCCCATTCTCCTGTCTTCTCCCCATAACCCCCGACACCTGACCAGAAAAGGGGACGATAAAGGGGACGATAATGCCAGAGCATCACACAAACCAACCTCCCTTCCATTTACTCCATTTATACTGTATTAGACTGTTCAATTATTCCTCATTATGGGTCGCTTTGTAAATTAAAAGCATAACTTAAACCAATTACACAACCGTCACCATTTGGTTACATTCAATTGCATAAAATATTTCAAAATTTTTAAGCCTTACGTTGCAAATCAAATCAGCAAAAAATAAAATTGGGGCGGCACAGTGGCGCAGCAGTAGAGTTGCTGCCTTACAGCACTTACAGCACCTGGGTTCAATCCTGGCTACGGGTGCTTGTCTATATGGAATTTGTACGTTTTCCCCGTGACCTGCGTGGGTTTTCTCCGAGATCTTCGGTTTCCTCCCACACTCCGAAGACGAACAGGTTTGTAGGTTAATTGGCTTGGTATAAATGAAAATTGTCTCCATTGTGTGTAGGGTAGTGTTGGTGTATGGCAATCGCTGGTCGGCACGGACAAGGTGGGCTGAAGTGCCTGTTTCTGCGCTGTATCTTTAAAGCTAAAACTAAAACTGAATCAATTTGATTGAGAGCCAGAGGTTTCATACGGTTCATTGTGGAGCCTAATGTTATATTTGCTGATTTGCTGGGGCAAATTTGACTCATGAACTTGTTCCTGTAGCTTTTTGCCCAGAAAGCCTGTAGTGTGGATGGCAACCCCGTTAAGGGTCTGTCTCACTTAGATGATTCTTTACGCAACTACAGGTGACTAGGCTGTCGCCACATGATCACCGGGGTGTCGCCTGTATGGTCGTAGCGTCTTTCTGGTCGTCGCTGGATTTTCAACATGTTGAAAAATTTTCGGAGACAGTCGGCGACAGTGGGTTTGACACCAATGAGCATAGCTTGACTTCACTTGACGTAGGTGCTGTCGTAGATGTCGCCAGGTTAACGTAGGTTGTCGCCAGGTGACGTAGGTTGTCGCCAGTGCTGACCATTTTTGTTTGTTGTTAAAGTAATGATTCTATTTCAAATTTTATGCCGAAGGGGGGTCCAGTCGCTGTTTTTTCGGCGACCTGCTATACACTATGACAGTCGCCGGCAGTCGCCTAAAAATAGCCTAAATGGGACAGGCCCTTTAGTGTGAAAGGACTTACCAATGCTGTGAAAGTTTTAGCGGAGTGCTTGACTTATTTTACTTTATTTTAATATTTCTAATTATTTGGAATTTTTTTTGTGGATCGTTAATTAGTTGGAAGTCCTTTTTAAAATAATACATTTCTCTTTTAATTGTGTTTAAATGTCTCTATCAAAAATATTTGAAGACAGTTCAGAAGACGTTTGGCAAGTACAGGGCTTTCAAAGACCATAGGGGTGCAGAGGGTTGGGTATCTCAGGATATGTTGCCTGATAGCTAGTCTAAGATTTGCCCTTTATCACGGACGTCCCCCTTTGCAACTGGAAACATGTCTTGACAGGGTGAAGATATGTCCCAATATCATAAGTATCTCACCAATAATGTGCAATATGAAACTGCAACTTGCTATTAATATACAGAAATCAGATGCAGCAGACAATGGGAACTACTGCTGTAAGTGCTGCAAGTTATTAATATTTTATCCAATGCTAACAGATCAAGCAATAATGTTCATTTAATTTGAAGATCTTAGAGTCATAGAGCATGGAAGCAGGCCCTTCGGTCCAACTTGCCCACACCCGCCAACATGTCCCATCTACACTCGTCCCACCTGCCCGCATTTGGTCCATATCCCTCCAAACCTGTCCTATCCATGTACCTGTCTAACTGTTTCTTAAATTTTGGGATAGTCCCTGCCTCAACTACCTCCTCTTGTTCCATACACCCACCACCCTTTGTGTGAAAAAGTTACCCCTCCAATTCCTATTAAATCTTTTCCCCTTCACCTTAAACCTATGTCCTCTGGTCCTCGATTCACCTACTCTGGGCAAGAGACTCTGTGCACCTACCTGATCTATTCCTCTCATGATTTTATACACCTCTATAAGATCACCCCTCAACCTCCTGCGCTCCAAGGAATAGAGACCCAGCCAAGTTAACCTCTCCCTATAGCTCACATCCTCTAGTCCTGGCAACATCCTCGTAAACCTTCTCTGTATCATTCATTGGTCAGAAGGTATCTGCTCCCAATGGGTAACAAATACACCAAATTCACTGATGCACATTGATGAATAAGACAAATGAGTGAAGTGTTTTTTTTGTCTTGTGGAACTTTACCGGGCTGGATGTTTTCTCTAATGATGGTCACATGATCGTCTCGGTCTGGTCTGGTGTGTTCATGCCAAAACCCAATCACATGGCCCAGTTCGTGAACGACAATCCCGAATTTGTCGCAGTTTTTGCCTATCGAAATAGCCTGAGGACCATTACCACGCCTGCCCACATAGGAGCAACACCTGTTGAACAAAATCACACCATTAGCTTTCAATCACAGCAAATCTTCCTGTTCAGATTGCAGCCATTAATAGGTTTACCTTGCAGGAGTGAGTTTTGGACAAAATTACTGACAAATCCATCACACTTTGCAGCATATAAGTTTTGAATTGAGTCAAATGCACTGGAAGGTTTACAGTGCAATGCGTCAGAGTCGATGCAGTACGGCAGAACATCGACAGAGCCCACATCGCCATGCAATGGGTAGCTATTATTGTATTAATCAGCTTATAAGTGAACAATGATTACAATCATAAGTCTGTCAGTATCACCAACATTATAGTATGTACCTGATGGTCAACAGCTACCACACCAGCTGTGTTTAGGGTTCTTGTGGATAAAAGATGTGATGACGGAGCTCTGGAGCATAGATCCCATCCTCCACTTTATTGTCTCCCATTTGGACAATGGGAGACAATGAGCCCTCCGGCCCACTGAGTCCATGCCGACCAGCGATCGCCCTGTACACTAACACGATCCTACACGCACTAGGGACAAGTTACAATTTTACTGAACCCAATTAACCTACAAACCCGTACGTCTTTGGAGTGTGGGAGGAAACCAGAGCACCCGCAGAAAACCCACGTGGTCACGGGGAGAACCTACAAACTCCGTGCAGACAGCACCCCATGGTCAGGATTGAACTCGGGTCTCTGGTGCGGTAAGGCAGCAACTCTGCCGCTGTGCCACCGTGACCGCCGCAGGTTATAATGCTATTGAGAGGGACCAAGGAAGGGGTTGGATGGAGATATAATTATGAGGGAGTCACCCACCAACTTGAAGGAGAGCAAGAAGTACATTTTGGGTTGAAAGCTCTATTCTATCAACTAGAGGTCATAATCTTGCAGTTGCTGTAGTGGGGCGGGGCCATGCTTTGAAGGTGTTATTTGCAGAATGAGTCAGAAAACCTGTCGCTTGCAGGTGGATGTAAATTATCCTCTGACACCATTCAATAAAATGCAGCTGAATAGCCGCAGTGGCCTGTCTAATCTTTATGGCTAATAACTACTCTTTCTTTCACTCACTACATTATTAATCGGTCATAGAGTTCAGACTAACATTGACACGAACCTGGAAACAATCACTCAGGGATTTTGTAAGCCATCATTCCTACGTGTAATGAGTTTCAGTGCATCAGGTTATATTGTACTGTGTAAGGGTTTAGTGTCAAATTCCTGTGTGCGCTATTTCAATAGGTCATTATCACATCTATCTATAACTATCTATCTTCTTCTATACATAACTTGTTATAGATACATCTTGTTATCTTCCGGTTTGGCGGTCTTTCTATTTGCGCAAAAACGGTTCGCGACAGCGCTACGATTTTTCACCAGTTCACTCACCGTTCTCCTGTGCAGCAAGTCCACCAAGTTTTGTTCCGATCGGTTGAATGCCGTAAAAATTAGCGAGGTTTCAAAATCTTAAAACCGCGTGTGCGCAGATCGATCTCTTCTCCTGCCAGTCAGCATCGCGGATTAGCCTCTTCCCCTGTCACTCCCCGGGACGGTTCGCCCCTTCCTGCACCATCGCGTCTTTACTGGAGCTGAGGAAAGCCGGCGGAGGTTTCCAACCGGACTTTCGGAGGGACCTGAAGCAGCCCAGCCCAGCCCCAAGCAGCCCAGCCCAGCCCTGCCCCAATAAGCCCCGCTCCAAGAAGCAGCCCAGCCCCAAGCAGCAGCCCAGCCCCAAGCAGCAGCCCAGTGCAGGAGACCCGAACCAGCCCAGCCCAGTGTGGGAGACCCAGCCCGGAGTCGGAGATGTCGCCAAACGAAAAGCGGAGACTCTGATCCTAGCCTGCTGTGAGTCCCCATTGCACCGCCAATTCCAGCCACTACCCCTCTGGTCCCCCTCACTGGCCCCTCACCCGTGATGCCCCCCTTTCCCCCATGGCTCTTTCCCCGTCTTTTCTCCGCGCTCTCTCCTCCCCCACCCACACACCCCTCTCCCCCCTCAACTCTCCCCCACCCCCCCCCGCGCCCACAACTCCTCCGCCCCCACACCCCTCCCCCACACAAACACACACCCCGCCCACACACACTCGCACACCCCTCCCATTCACACACACCATCCCCCACATCCCTCCTCCCCCCTACACCCCTCCTGCCCACATACACACCGCCACACCCCCCTTCCCCCACACCACCCTCTTCCACCCATCCTACGCCCCCTGTCCACACACACCCCTCCTTCCCTCCCACCCCACACCACACACCCCTGCCACACACCCCACCTCTCCCCCCCTCCCCTCCCACACATGAAGATGAGGGGAAATGAGCCGAGCCTGCGCAGTTATGGGCTATGGGTGAGTGGTGGAATATTACATTGGGGGAACGGGTGAGTGGTGGAATATTGCGTTGGAGAATGGGTTACATTGGGGGACCAGGCATCCTGTGTAGTCTATATTTAAAAAACGGTTTGGGAAAATAGGAGAAAAGAGAATTTGACGTAATTGCATTAATCCAGGTTAAAAAAAAGTAAATAATTTCAAACCTTTAGCAAGAGTAAATAATAAAGGTGAGAAAATAATGTTAGGAAGAGAAATGTATCTTTAATGTCAAATTAGAAGTTTGTCTAATTTGACATTAAAAATACATTGGATACCTGGAACTGCAGATACTGGTTTACAAAAGAAGACACAAAGTGCTGCAGTAACTCAACAGGTCAGGCAGCATCACTGGAGAAAATGGATAGGTATGTTTAGGGTCAGAACCCTTCTTCAAACTGATTGTAGTAGGGGGAGGAAAGTTGGCAGAGAGGAGAGGCAGGACAAAGTCTGGCAGGTAATAGGTTAAGGTACACAAAAATGCTGGAGAAACTCAGCGGGTGCAGCAGCATCTATGGAGCGAAGGAAATAGGCAACGTTTCCGGCCGAAACCCTTCTTCAGACAGGTTAATACAGGTGAGCGGAGGGAAGGTTGATTGTGGACAAAGGCCAGAGATGAAAGGCCAGAAGGTGTGAGACGAAAGGACTGAAGAGTTGTTGATTGTGAAGCTTGAGGAAGGAACTTAGGTAACAAAGGACAAAGGACATTTACTGTCACATACACCAATTGGTGCAGTGAAATTTGAGTTACCATGCCAAGTAGAAGAGAAAAGGGAGGGGAGAAATTGGTGCGTCCAGGTGGGGCACAGGGAGGGGGGGTGGAGGAAAGGGTGAGCGGGGGCATTAGGGGGGAAGAAGGGAGAGTGTGGATGGTTTTGCCGTTACCTTAAATTGGAGAATTCAGTGTTCATGCCATTGGATTATAAAATAGCCAAGCGGAATGTGAGGTGCTGTTATGTGGCCTCCCTCTGGCAATGGAGGAGTGACCGGGAGATCCCGTCGGCCTTGGTGGACCGAGCGCAAGTGTTTAGCGAAATGGTCACCAAGTCTACTCTTGTTCTCACCAATGCATAGGAGGCCTCATTGGGAACACTGGATGCAGTCGATGAAGTTAGATGAGGAGCACGTGAGCCTCTGTCTCACCTGGAAAGACAGCTGGGGTCCCTGGATGGAGGTGAGAGAGGAGGTATATGGATACGTGTTACATCTCTTGCGGTTGCAGGAAAACGTACCTTGGCATGGGGTGGTCTTCCTCCCAAATATCCCCTCGCAATGCCTGCTGTGGAGAGGAGATGGTTGCCTGCTTCTTTGCGGAGTGGGGATCTCCAAAGAGGTTCTGGAGAAAGGACCAAACTACCTTCTGAGGTTTCATCCCTGGCAGCTGATGACTGCAGTCTCTGATCTAGAGGCTGTTCCCAAGGACACACTTGGAAATGGAGATAAAGTGTCGCTGAGAGGCTATTAACTCTGTGAAGGATGCTCTTTGATTTACCCAAGACCTGTTGGTCGAACAGCACAGCGAGATTTCCGTAAGGGAATGTTGCTGACTGGTCCGTTCCAGACTGCAGGAGAACATCCTAAGGGATGGATTGAACCTTGGTGCAGCCAACGTGAAGTGAAGGCTTTGTAGGGAGGACCACAGTCTCGGTTCCTTCTGCATCTGGACATTGAGGTGTTGTGCACAATGATGACGCCCCTCAACCAAGGGTAGGTACTCCCGAGCAGGGGGCCACGTGAGAGGTGCAATGGTTCTATTCGCGCTTTGATGTGCCTTCCCGACCCCCCATAGACCCTGATGGTATTACTGTCTCAGTCACCGAGGCCGTTGTGAGGAGATCCTCCTGGAAGGTGAACTCTTGGAAAGCGTCTGGACGTCTGAGGGTATACCTGATCACGTTCTGAAAACCTGTGCAGACCAACTGGCTGGAGTTTTTGTGGACAGCTTCAACCTCTCATTACTGAGGTCTGAGGTTCACACCTGCTTTAAAAAGGCATCAACAATACCAGTGCTCAAGAAGAGTAAGGTGAAGGACCTCATTGACTACTGATTGCTGGTAAAATTCTAGTGTCCTTTATAAAGGATGAGGTTTCTTAGTACTTAGAAGCTCCTGATAAAATAGGCCGAAGTCAGCATGACTTTGTGAAGGAGAGATGTTGACTGAAAAACCTGTTGGAATTCGTTGAGGAAGTAAATAGCAGGACAGACAAAGGAGAGTCAGTGGATGTTGTTTACCCAGACTTTCAGAAGGCCTTTGAGGCTGCTAATGAAGTTGAGTGCCCACGGTATCAAAGGGCAGATGTGAGCATGAATAGCAGGTTGGCTGGATGGCAGAAGACAAAGAGTGGCAATAAAGGGGGCTTTTTCTTGTGCCAGTGACTAGCGGAGTTCTACAGGGGGTCGGTGTTGGGGCCGCTGCTCTTCATGTTGTATATCAATGATTTGGATGAGGGGATTGAAGACTCTGTGGCCAGGCTTGCAGATGATACGAAGGTAGGTGGAGGGGACAAAGCAGCTGGAGAAAGCAAGGACTCTGCAGAAGGACTTGGACAGGTTCTGAAAATGAGCTGATAAGTGGCAGATGGAATACAGTGTATTTTGGTAGTAGGAATAAAGGCGTAGACTATTTTCTAAATGGGGAGAGAATTCAGAAATCGGAAGTGCGAAGGGACTCCGGAAGTACAAAGGGAATGCTGGTGCAGGGTTCCCAAATAGTTCATTTGCAAGTTGAATCAGCAGCAAGGAAGGCAAATGCAATGCTAGCATTTATTTCGAGAGGACTAGAATATAAAAATAGGGATGTAATGCTGAGGCTTTATAAGGCACTGGTCGGACTGCATTTGGAGTATTGTGAGCAGTAATGCGCCCCATATCTGAGGAAGGATGTGTTAGTGTTGGAGAGGGTCCAGAGGAGGTTTATGAGAATGATTGGGTTAACATATGATGAGCGTTTGACAGCACTGGGCCTGTACTCTCTACAGTTTAGAAGGTTAACGGGGGACCTCATTGAAATTCACCGAATAGTTAAACAGACCATGTAATTAATCTCAGTCCCCACGTGTTAAAACATTGCAAAAGATTCTCTCTGAATTCCCCCTCAACTGCCCTATGATATGCAGAGTTTAAACAAAGACCTCTGCACGGAGGACTGCACAGTCACTTACACCTCCTCCAACCTCATCTACTGTGTCCAGGTGTGGGCTCCTATATATCGGTGAGACCAAGCGCAGGCTCGGTGATCGTTTCGTTGAATACCTTCGCTCAGTCCGCCTAAACCTACCTGATCTCCTGGTTTTGAAACTTTTTAACTCCCTCTCCCATTCCCACACTGACCTTTCAGTCCTGGGCCTCCTGCATTGTCAGAGTGAGGCTCAGCGCAAATTGGAGGAACAGCACCTCATATTTCGCTTGGGCAGCGGTATGAAAATTTGATTTCACTAACTTCAAGTAACCCTTGCTTTCCCTCTCTCCATCCCTCCCCCACCCTAGTTTCACTGTCCTTCTGATTATATTTTACTGATTGTATGACCTTCCCCTCAGCTAACAATGAACCATTCTACATTTCCTATGCATCGTCTGCTTTGATCTGTTGTTTTCACACCTTACCCTTCCATCTCTAGACTCCCTCTCCCCTGACTCTCAGCCTGAAGAAGGGTCTCGACCCGAAACATCACCCATTCCTTCTCTCCGGAGATGCTGTCTGTCCCGCTGAGTTACTCCAGCATTTTGTGTCTGTATCCATAGGCTGGTGGGTGAATAGCCACTGTAACTGCTATCGTACAGTGAAGAGCAGAAATTTGACAGTGATCACCCAGAATATTGGCAGGAAGACAGTGCCCCTGGGGATTCTACCAAGGTTAAGGCAAGTGATTTCAGACAGCACCTGTGTAAATTTATTTTTCATGGCCCTTTCCAACAGCTATTCTGCATGGGAGGGCTGCTCAACCTTAGTTTAGATTAGAGATACAGCGCGGAAACAGGCCCTTCGGCCCACCGAGTCGGCACCGACCAGTGATCCCCGCACACTAACACTATCCTACACCTACTAGGGACAATTTACACACACACACCAAGCCAATTAACCTACAAACCCTACACTTGACTTCAGTGCAGTCCTCGTGGTTCTGCTTCAGTCCTGTTTGTCTACTCACTGTGCCAGCTGTATGGATGCCAACAACACTTGGGCATGCAGACTGGGGAGACCCAACCTCAAACTGTCGTGGTCTTGCCACGTTCAGGCAAAGTGCTGCAGGCAAGAGATGGGATTTGGAGCCAATTTTGCCAGGACCACACCCTTCTTGAAAGTGGGTCTGCCAGTACACAGTGCAGACCTTGGGCTAAGGGATAGATCTAATGCGAAACTCCATACCAGAATCCAAACCAATCCAGGAATGGAAACAGTAGTGAGGTAGTCAGTGACCAGTGATGCAGGAATCACATTTGAGTTCCTTTCCCTACTAGCTGGGACAAAATCCAGGTCCAGCCCATATCCAGTTTAGTTTAGTTTAGAGATACAGTGCGGAAACAGACACTTCGGCCCACCGAGTCCGCACCGACCAGCGATCCCTGCACATTAACACTATCTGACACACACTAGGGACAATTTTTACATTTACCAAGCCAATTTATCTACATACCTGTATGTCTTTGGAGTGTGGGAGGAAATTGAGGATTTCGGAGAAAACCCACGCATGTCACGGGGAGAACGTACAAACTCCATACAGACAGCAACCGTAGTCGGGATCGAACCCGGGTCTCGACCGCTCTACCGCTGCGCCACCTTGACCGCCCAATGTGGGTATAGTTTAGTTAACGTGCGTCAGGCACCATTTAACGCTGAGCACAATTATTTTGGGCAATGACCTGACACCTTCTAACACTGGCGTATAGATCTGGTGCACAAACGTCTGCAATTGTTTAACACTGGGGTGAAGTTGGAGTGAGTACAGACCTGGCACTCCCATGATTAACTGTCTGGCAGGTGTTGGCATGGCTAATCTGTTTTCCAGGCATTTTAACTCTATTTTTTACTAACATTAGTCAGCTGCTAACAGTGGGGAGAAATGCTCAATGGGCTGGCACTGCACAAAACAGTGGAACACCAAGATTCAGGCCAACACTTTACATCAGCATTTGCTCGGCATATTCTTTAACGTAGAAGGCTGTGGAAACCAAGTCAATGGATATTTTTAAGGCAGAGATAGCTAGGTTCCTGATTCGTACGGGTGTCAAGGGTGATGGGGAGGAGGCAGGAGTATGGGGTTAGGAGGGAGAGATAGATCAGCCATGATTGAATGGCGGAGTAGAGGTGATGGACCAAATGGCCTAGTTCTGCTCCTATCACTTATGACCTTATATCCAAAAAGGTTTCCGGCATTCACTGCCGGACGAGGAATGTCAAGCCTCCCGCCATTCCACATGGCAGAAAATGAAGCATAGTACCAGCCGAGTGTTTTCAGGATCCCTCTTCACTTCAAATGGGAGCATAACAACAACAAGCATCGGGCATCTCCCATTGTTGCTGCTGCACTACAACAATCTATCCATTCAGCAAATCTGCGGAGAGTAGCAGCAGGGAAGCACCGTAACTTATTGCTTTCCAACAACATGGAATGCTGTTTGGAAGTTGAAATTCAGCTGACCAACGTCAGTAAAACATTGAGTTAAAATGCTTGGATAGGGGATTGGCCAAATCTTGCCTGGTCCAGTTAATTGTAACTGTAATTCATTGTAACTGTAGTTAATTTATTAGCCAAGTATGGAAACATACAAGGAATTTGATTGAACAAAATTAAACTGAGTTGTACTGCACAGGAACAGGCCCTTCAGTCTATGCTGACTGTGATGTCTATCCACGTTAATCCCAAATGCCAGTGTTAAGCCGGTTTCCTCCGTTCCTTTCCTATCTAGTACCTGCCCATAAGTCTTTAATTGGCCTGATATCAATGTAAAATTGTCCCTAGTGTGTGTAGGATAGTGTTAGTGGGCAGGGATCGCTGGTCGGCACGGACCCGGTGGGCCGAAGGGCCTATTTCCGCACTGTATCTCTAAACTAAACTAAACCCATTGCTGGGGTGGTCAAGTACAAATATTCGGCTTCCACATCCCTGTGATGAGAAGCAGGTAAACGGCAGCTCATGTGTTGGAGGATATGCTCCAGCGTTCACTTCCCAGTCTCATGCATGAAGAGTGGCAAGCAGGTCAGGGTACTAAGAGCGGATGCACCTCAGCTTGGTTTGGGAACAGCTCCATCCAAGACCGCAAGAAATTGCAGAGAATTGTGGACGCAGCACAGACCATCACACAAACCAACCTCCCTTCCATTGACTCCATTTATACTTCACGCTGCCTCAGCGAGGCCAGCAGCATAATCAAAGGATGAGTCGCACCCTGGCCACTCCCTCTTCTCCCCTCTCCCAGCAGGCAAAAGGTATAGAAGTGTAGAAACGCACACCACCAGATTCAGGGAGAATTTCTTCCCAGTTGTTATCAGGCAACTGAATCATCCTACCACAACCAGAGAGCAGTGCTGAACTACCATCTACCTCATCGGGGACCCTCAGGCTATCTTTGATCGGACTTTGCTGGCTTTATCTTGCGCTAAACGTTATTCCCTTATTACGTATCTGTACACTGTGAATGGCTCGATTGTAATCATGTGTTGATTTCTGCTGGCTGGTTAGCACGCAACAAAAGTATTTCATGCAACAAAAGTACCTCGGTACACATGACAATAAATGAAAGATAGACACAAAAAACTGGAGGAATCAGCGGGACAGGCAGCATCTCTGGAGAGAAGGAATGGGTGACGTTTCGGGTTGAGACCCTTCGTCACACTTGACAATAATAAACTAAACTGGACTGAACTGAGCTACTGTGCTTCATGAAACTTCCCTCAGGAGTATAGTTTTGTTGAGTTGAGTTTATTCTCACGTGTACCGAGGCACAGTGAAAAGCTTTTGTTGCGCGCTAACCAGTCAGCGGAGAGACATTAAATGATTTCAATCGAGCCGATCACACTTGACCGATACAAGGTGAAAGGAATAATTTAGTGCAAGATAAAGCCAGTAAAGTCTGATCAAAGGTACACAAAAATGCTGGAGAAACTCAGCGGGTGCAGCAGCATCTATGGAGCGAAGGAAATAGGCAACGTTTCGGGCCGAACCCCTTCTTCAGACGCTTTATTCAGTCCGAAGAAGGGTTTCGGCCCGAAACGTTGCCCATTTCCTTCGCTCCATAGATGCTGCTGCACCCGCTGAGTTTCTCCAGCATTTTTGTGTACCTTCGATTTTCCAGCATCTGCAGTTCCTTCTTTAACACAAAGTCTGATCAAAGATAGTCAGAGGGCTTCCAGGGGTAGATAGTAGATCAGCACTGCTCTCTAGTTGCAGTAGGATGGTTCAGTTGCCTGATAACAGCTGGGAAAAACTGTCCCTGAATCTGAAGGTGTGCGTTTTCACACTTCTATATCTTTTGTCCCATGGGAGAGGGGAGAAGAGGGAGTGGCCAGGGTGCGACTCAACCTCGGTTATGCTGCTGACCTTGCCGAGGCAGCGTGAGGTATAAAAAGTGGATCATGATATTTAGGTTCATCCTATCAGTCAGATAGCAAAGTTAAATGGCATAGTGGTTCACCGGTGACTGATGCTTGCCAAGTAATAAACAAGATTTGTATGAACTCATCTTGTAATTAAACCTTGGCAGACACCAATTTAATTCCAAGGTCTCTGTGTTGAGATGACCAGACCTGGGTTTAAGTTTAGAGATTCAGCGCGGAAACAGGCCCTTCGGTCCACCGAGTCAGCGCCGCCCAGCGATCCCCGCACATTTACACTACTCTACACCCACACAAGGGACAATTTACACATATACCAAGCCAATTAACCTACAAAGCATCTTTGGAGTGTGGGAGGAAACCGAAGATCTCGGAGAAAACCCACGCAGGTCACGGGGAGAACATAAAACTCCGTACAGAAAAGCACCTGTGGTCGAGATCGAACCCAGGTCTCTGGCGCTGTAAGGCAGCAACTCTACCGCTGTGCCATCGCGGGTGTCGGGCTGCACAGTATACTCAGCCTCTCCATTTAGGGAAGGGTCATGTACTCCAGTGAATGTAATGATGAAAACCTTCTTCATGCATGTGTCTAACCCTCAATGCTGCGTAGCTGTTAAGACAGGGCTGCATGGACAAGAGTAGCTGCAACTTCAAGTCCATAGCTCCCTTAGTGCTGCTACATGTACAGTACATAAAGTGGTAAAGAAGGCATATGGTATACAATATTTGCTTTCATTGGTCGGCACATTGAGTACAAGAGTCAGGAAGTCATTTAGCAACTTTGGTTAAGTGTGCAGTATTGTGTGCAGCTCTGGCTGCCCCATTACAACAAGGATATGGAGGCTTTGGAAAGGATGCAGAGGGGTTTACCAGAATGCTACCTGGATTGGAGGATATCAGTCATAAGGAGATTGGACACACTTGGATGTTTTTTTCTGGAGCATCAGAGGCTGAGGGGAGGTCTGAATGAAGCATATCAAATTATGAGAGGCAAAGAAAAGGTAGACAGTCAGAACATTTTTCCTAGGATGGAAATGCTATAGACTAAAGGTTTTGTGAAGATAGACAGAAGCTGGAATAACTCAGCAGGACAGGCAGCATCTCTGGATAGAATGAATGGGTGACGTTTCGGGTCGAGACCCTTTTTCAGTTTTGTGAAATGGGCAAATTTTAAAGGGGATGTGTGGTGCACAATAATGGCATTTAAAAGGCCTTTGAAGGCTCGTGGATGTGCAGGGAGTGGAGGGATGTGGATTACATGTAGACAGACGAGATTAGTTTAACCTGACCTCATGTTCGACACAGAGATTATGGTCTGAAAGGGTAGTTCCTGAGCTGTACTGTTCTTAAACTTGGCCTGCATATGCAATGAGCGGCTGCAACAATCCATCCATTCAGCAAACCTGCAGGGAGCAGCAGCAGGGAAGCACTGTACTTTGTTTCCCATAAACATGGCTTTGCTGCAATCCTGTTTGGAAGTTGAAATGCAGTAAATTACTATTGTCTCAAAAGGGTGGTGTTGGAATGTGTACAAGCCTGAGGGGAAGCATGTGTTACTTTGAAAAGAGGTGTCAGTGCAATTGCTTTAAAATGGCATTGCTTCCCATGGATGCATGATTATAAAGGAGTGACCTTGATGCATTGAAGGAGAACGTACTGAATTGATGGTACAAAGGGCATTAAGAAATACAGTCCTGAACATATAATGAATGAAATAATTGTTTACAAACATGGCAAACAGAAGAGAGTGCTTTCAGTCAATCACCCAACCACTTTGAGGACGGCATAGTGGTGTAACTGGTAAAGTTGCTGTCTCACAGTGCCAGAAACTTGGCCTCAAGTGCTTTCTGTGTGGAGTTTGCACGTTCTACCTGTGACTGAGTGCGTTTTCTCTGGTTTCCAATAGACAATAGACAATAGGTGCAGGAGTAGGCCGTTCGGCCCTTCGAGCCAGCACCACCATTCATTGTGATCATGGCTGATCATCCACAATCAGTACCCCGTTCCTGCCTTCTCACCATATCCCCTGACTCGGCAATCTTTAAGAGCCCTATCTAGCTCTCTCTTGAAAGCATACAGAGAATTGGCCTTCACTGCCAGAATTCCACAGATTCACAACCCTCTGTGTGAAAAAGTTTTTCCTCATCCCCGTTCTAAATTGCTTACCCCTTATTCGTAAACTGTGGCCCCCGGTTCTGGACTCCCCCAACATCGGCAACATGTTTCCTGCGTCTACCGTGTCCAAACCTTTAATAATCTTAGATGTGTCAATAAGATGCCCTCTCATCCTTCTAAATTCCAGAGTATACAAGCCCAGCCTCTCCATTCTCTCAGCATATGACAGTCCCGCCATCCCGGGAATTAATCTTGTGAACCTACGCTGCACTCCCTCAATCGCAAGAATGTCCTGCCTCAAATTTGGAGACCAAAACTGCACACCATACTCCCAAATTCCAAAGACGTGCGGGTTTCAAGGTTAATTGGCTGCTCCTAAATTGCACCTGTGTGCAGGGATGAGGGATAACATGGAACCAGTGTGAACGGATGATCGGAACATCAGAGAGCAAGTGTGCGAATGAGCAAGCAAATGAATGTACAAAAAGTGAGGCATGTTCAAGAAGCAGGAGAGAGTGAGAGAAAACACTTGTGATTTTCAAACTCCTCAACAGAAAAAAAAACCACCAAGGAACCAGGAATCAATTCATCTGGTGACAAAAGAGCCACTACTTATTTTAGTGTGCACATGGTACCAACTTCAAATTAATTTTCAAACACAATGGAAATGCTAATCCAAGTATTCAGAGGCAGTTGCCAGTCCTTCCACTCTAAGTTGCAGCATCGTATATATTGTTTTAAAATGGTACAAAGTAACATCTGACTTGCACAGTAAACAAACAGTAAACTTTATTAAACATGCTTATATCCGCAAAATATCAGCCTACAAAGTGACACCGTGACACCCTGTGAACTGTGTGGCCCAGTGTTTCCACTTTGAAGGAAATTACCCATAATTCGGGAAATTCGGGTTGTCTTCGGGTAAATTTAGGGAAATTAAATCATTTCGGGAAATTTCGGGAAAGTTCCGCATCCGGCACGTGAAGGATGATATGTGGAAAAAAAGTATATTTACGACCATCCGCGCCTGCACAGTTGGGAGAGGCCCGTCAGTCGCGTCACAATAGAAAATGGTGCCGGTGACGCGGTAGGGACGCAAAATGACGCCGTCTCCCCGCGCTTGCGCAGTGGGCCCGGTATCCGTGCGTGCGCAGTTGGGGCGCCAGTCGCACATGCGCAGTTGAGGAAGGCTTAAATTTCAGGAAATACCATCAAATTCCAGGAAATTTGGGATTCTATTTAAGGAAATGTTTTCTTGAGGTGTGGAAGCACTGGTGCAACTGGTGCCTGCAGTTTCCTTTCAAGTCAATTTGCAGCAGTCATTAATTCAATTTCATGTTAGCTTATAGATCATCAGTGACAAGCGAAGATCAACAAACGGTGGAAAGCAAACAATGACAGAGCAGGTATACACAGATTTGTAATCTGCCCAAAAAATAATTCCTTTTCAGCTGCGCAGAAAGAAACAAATGGTAGAAAAGGGGATTGGTGCCGAGAAAATCTAAGGAAGTATGGCTAATTGATGCCTGCTAAACACTTTTCACAAAGAAGCCATTGTAGTCTATGTCATTCTGTTAAGCAGCTGAAATAATGGCGTGAGGTTAACATTACAGAGTGAATAATGAATCTACACCTTAAATGTGTTCGGTCCAATTTGTTAGCAAATTAAAATTGCTGAGGAGAAGAAAAGAACAGCTTGAGCTTACCCACACGGTCTGTACGTGAAGACAATGTAACTTTCTTCATCTGCCCGTTCTATGAAAGTAACACACGTGTATTTTTCCCAGTGCCGCATGGCTTGTTTGAACATTGCCCGCTGGCTACCTAGAGGAGTTAGAATACTAACTGAGAAATTGCATCGTACCAGTCAAGCACTAAAGAGCAGATGCTTACATTGGTTTCATTTTTTAAAGTTATCTGAACAGCACAGCAGCCCAAATGTCTGCTGCAAGAGAAGAGTTGAATTCACAGTTCACACCTCCTGTAAAATAAACTAGATTCTCATTGCGTTAACAAATTGGCGTTCACTTCCGTATTGCCTTTGTGATTGAAAAACAAGGTGGTGGAGTAACTCGGCAGGGCAGGCGGCAAATTTGGACAGGACAGGGCCGAGAACGGTTTGGGTTGGAACCCTTCTTCACTCTCCGACAGGAGTTCTGAGAGACCCTCTCTCGCTGATCCCCCTCTGTGATTCCTGCTGCTCTCCAATCCTCTGCTGGTGCTGCCTGGCCTGCTGAGTTCCTGCAGAAAGTCGTTACTTTGCTCAAGGTTACAGCATCCACTATCTATCGTGTCTGCCTTTATTGGCTCCGTTAAAAACCTCTAATGACACTACTCCAGAATCATTTCATAGAAACATAGAAACATAGAAAATAGGTGCAGGAGTAGGCCATTCGGCCCTTCGAGCCTGCAATATGATCATGGCTGATCATCCAACTCAGTATCCTGTACCTGCCTTCTCTCCATACCCCCTGATCCCTTTAGCCACAAGGGCCACATCTAACCCTCTTAAATATAGCCAATGAACTGGCCTCAACTACCATCTGTGGCAGAGAATTCCAGAGATTCACCACTCTCCGTGTGAAAAATGTTTTTCTCATCTCGGTCCTAAAAGATTTCCCCCTTATCCTGAAACTGTGACCCCTTGTTCTGGACTTCCCCAACATCGGGAACAATCTTCCTGCATCTAGCCTGTCCAACCCCTTAAGAATTTTGTACGTTTCTATAAGATCCCCCCTCAATCTTCTAAATTCTAGCGAGTACAAGCCGAGTCTATCCAGTCTTTCTTCATATGAAAGTCCTGACATCCCAGGAATCAGTCTGGTGAACCTTCTCTGTACTCCCTCTATGGCAAGAATGTCTTTCCTCAGATTAGGAGACCAAAACTGTACGCAATACTCCAGGTGTGGTCTCACCAAGACCCTGTACAACTGCAGTAGAACCTCCTTGCTCCTATACTCAAATCCTTTTGCTATGAATGCTAACATACCATTCGCTTTCTTCACTGCCTGTTGCACCTGCATGCCTACTTTCAATGACTGGTGTACCATGACACCCAGGTCTCCTTGCATCTCCCCTTTTCCTAATCGGCCTTGAGAGGAATTTCGAGCTAACCCATCCTTTGGCTGTAATATATCAAAATGTCCACATGTTATTGTATTCTAGGCAAGCACATGGGACATTCTCCTGTTCACTAGCAGGAGTAGGCTATGTGGCTCCTTCTACCTTCAGCACCAAGTATACTTTATAACTTTGTCAGTGCCCTTTACGTGGTGACTATTTGCATAGCTTGGGAATGCAAGCAAAGAATTTCTCTGTGACTTGTCACTTGTGACAATAAGGTATTAAATAATTCATTCATTCATTCAGTCATTCATTCACAACACAGGCTGATGTTTTTTTAACCCCTGTGCACCTTTCCTGTATTAAACCTATCTTCCTTAATTCCTCACAGAGTGAAAGAAGATGAGACATAAAACATGCCAATTAAAACATGGGGTCGGCGGGGCCTCGCGGGTCGGTGGGGCCTCGCGGGTCGGTGGGGCCCAGCGGGTTGGTGGGGCCCGTAGCCGATAGAGACTGGGTCAACGATCGTGGAGGAGGTCGGTGCAAAGGTCGATGAGGGCGCTGGCAGTCGTGGATGGGCCACATGTGAGTCGGAGGACTCGTCGCTGGGAAGAAGGAGGACCCGGCATGCGTGAGTCCGCCATGAAGGAGGGGGAGGTGGAAGGAGAGGGAGAGGTGTGGGGAGAACAAAGGTGGACCTGCTGTGGGATACTTTGTAACTTTGTCAGTGCCCTTTACGTGGCGACTATTTGCATACCTTAGGTATGGAATCAAAGAATTTCACTGTGACTTGTCACATGTGGCAATAAAGTATTCATTCATTCATTCATTCAGTACAGTGCAAAAACAGGCCGTTCTGCCCACCATGTCTGGGTAAAGTATAATGTCAGGTTAAAATAATCTCCTCTGCCTCCATGTTATCCATATCCCTCTATTTCTTGGAAATCCATGTGCCTATGTAAAACTCTTAAATGTCACTATCTGCCTCCACCCCTGGCAGCATGTTCCAGGCACCCCCACTCTCTGGGTAAAAAACTTGCCGTAAACCGCACATCTCATTTAGATTTTGGCCTTCTCACCTTAAAGCGATGCCCTCTAATCCTTGACATTTCCACCCTGGGAAAAGAGTTCTTACCATCTATCGTATCTGTGCCTCACAATATTATGGAAACAGATTATAAAAGGACCCAATTTACATCATACGTTCGTTCAGTGGGCATCTTTTGTAGTTTGAAGTTGGTCAAAGAAGATGTTAAAGTTGGCTTGTGGACCATTGCTGATGGCCAGTGCTATGTCATCCAATTAAATAAGTCAGCAAGAAAGGTGACTATGGTACACTTTTATTTTTCAATTTGAGCTTTACAGGAAGGGAAGAAATGCCTTCACCTCCCGAAAAAACTGCCCTCACCTCCAAATCCATCTCAACTACAAATGATGGAATGGGGACTCTGGTATTTAAAAGCAGGCCAAGAAATCTGAATACTAAATAAAACATAGAATATAGAACATCGAGATGGATTCTTAGAGCAGCTTGTAATGGAGCCGGCCAGAGAAAAGGCAATTCTGGATTTAGTGTTGTCCAATGAACCAGATATGATAAGAGAACTCGAGGTAAAGTAACCGCTTGGAGGTAGTGATCATAATATGATTAATTTTAATCTGCAATTTGAGAAGGAGAACGTTAAATTGGAAGTGTCAGTGATGCAGATGAACAAAGGGGACTATGAAGGCATGAGAGGGGAGCTGGACAAGGCAGACTGGAAAGGGATCCTAGCAGGATTGACGGTGGAACAGCAATGGCAGGAATTTCTGGGCATAATCCGGAAGACGCAGGATCATTTCATTCCAAAAAGGAAGAAAGACTCTAAGGGGAGTAGGAGGCAACCGTGGCTGACAAGAGAAGTTAGGGGTAGAATAAAACTAAAAGAAAAGATGTATAACACAGCAACGAGTAGCCGGAAGCCAGAGGATTGGGAAACTTTCATAGGACAACAGAAGGAAACAAAACGGGCAATATGGGCTGAAAAGATGAAGTACGAAGGGAAGCTGGCCAGGAATATAAAGGACAGTAAAAGCTTCTTTAGATATGTTAAGGGAAAAAGGCTAGCAAAGTCAAATGTGGGTCCCTTGAAGGCAGACACGGGTGAAATTATTATGGGCAACAAGGAAATGGCAGAAGAGTTGAATAGGTACTTCAGATCTGTCTTCACTAAGGAAGAGACAAACAATCTCCCAGATGTACTGGAGGACAGAGGATCTAAGGGGGTAGAGGAACTGAAAGAAATTTTCATTAGGCGAGAAATAGTATTGGGTAGGCTAATGGGACTGAAGGATGATAAATCCCCTGGACCTGATGGTCTGCATCCCAGGGTCCTCAGGGAGGTGGCTCTAGAAATAGTGGACGCATTGGTGATCATTTTCCAATGTTCAATAGATTCAGGATCAGTTCCTGTGGATTGGAGGATAGCTAATGTTATCCCACTTTTCAAGAAAGGAGCGAGAGAGAAAACGGGGAATTACAGACCAGTTAGCCCAACTTCGGTGGTGGGAAAGATGCTGGAGTCAATTATTAAAGAGGTAATAATGGGGCATTTGGATAGCAGTAAAAGGATTAGTCCAAGTCATCATGGATTTATGAAAGGGAAATCATGCTTGACTAATCTTCTGGAATTTTTTGAGGATGTGACAAGTAAAATGGATGAAGGGGTGCCAGTGGATGTAGTGTATCTAGACTTTCAGAAAGCCTTTGATAAGGTCCCGCACGGGAGACTGGTGACTAAAATTAGAGCACATGGTATTGGGGGTAGGGTGTTGACATGGATAGAAAATTGGTTGGCAGACAGGAAGCAAAGAGTAGGAGTGAACGGGTCCTTTTCAGAATGGCAGGCTGTGGCGAGTGGAGTGCCGCAAGGCTCGGTGTTGGGGCCGCAACTGTTTACCATATATATTAATGATTTGGAAGAGGGAATTAGGAGCAACACTAGCAAGTTTGCGAATGACACAAAGCTGGGTGGCAGTGTGAACTGTGAAGAGGATGTTAGGAGGTTGCAGGGTGACCTGGACAGGTTGAGTGAGTGGGCAGATGCATGGCAGATGCAGTATAATATAGATAAATGTGAGGTTATCCATTTTGGCGGCAAAAACAAGGGGGCGGATTATTATCTCAATGGGGTTAGGTTAGGTAAGGGGGAGGTGCAGCGAGACCTGGGCGTCCTTGTACACCGGTCACTGAAAGTTGGCTTACAGGTACAGCATGCAGTGAAGAAAGCTAAAGGAATGTTGGCCTTCATAACAAGAGGATTTCAGTATAGGAGTAAAGAGGTTCTTCTGCAGTTGTATAGGGCTCTGGTGAGACCACATCTGGAGTATTGTGTACAGTTTTGGTCTCCTAATTTGAGGAAGGACATCCTTGTGATTGAGGCAGTGCAGCATAGGTTCACGAGATTGATCCCTGGGATGGCGGGACTGTCATATGAGGAAAGATTGAAAAGACTAGGCTTGTATTCACTGGAGTTTAGAAGGATGAGGGGGAATCTTATAGAAACATATAAAATTATAAAAGGGCTGGACAAGCTAGATGCAGGAAGAATGTTCCCAATGTTGGGTGAGTCCAGAACCAGGGGCCACAGTCTTAGAATAAAGGGGAAGCCATTTAAGACTGAGGTGAGAAAAAAACGTTTTCACCCAGAGAGTTGTGAATTTGTGGAATTCCCTGCCACAGAGGGCAGTTGAGGAGAAGTCACTGGATTGATTTAAGAGAGAGTTAGATAGAGCTCGAGGGGCTAGTAAAATCAAGGGATATGGGGAGAAGGCAGGCACAGGTTATTGATTGGGGATGATCAGCCATGATCACAATGAATGGCGGTGCTGGCTCGAAGGGCCGAATGGCCTCCTCCTGCACCTATTTTCTATGTTTCTAAAATGCTGGAGTCTAAAGACGTGCAGTTTTGTAGGTTAATTGGCTTCTGCAAAATTATCCCTTGTGTGTAGGATAGTGCTAATGATGGGGTTATCACTGGTCGGTGCGTACTCGATTAGCCGAAGGGCCTGTTTCCACGCTGTATCTCTAAACTAAAGGTGTTTGGTTCAAGCCTATTAAGTGATTTAATGGTGGATTTTCATGCTTCTCTCTGGTAGTCTTGCAAGGGCATTGGGGAATTTTTCCCATCAGGGCAACTAGACCTTGAGGTAGAGATGAAAAATCACAAGGTGCTGAAGAAACATAGCATGCAGGCAGCATCTGGGAAGGGAATGGTCAGACTCATTTCATAGAAACATAGAAAATAGGTGCAGGAGTAGGCCATTCGGCCTTCGAGCCTGCACCGCCATTCAATATGATCATGGCTGATCATCCAACTCAGTATCCTGTACCTGCCTTCTCTCCATACCCCCTGATCCCTTAGCCACAAGGGCCACATCTAACTCCCTCTTAAATATAGCCAATGAACTGGCCTCAACTACCTTCTGTGGCAGAGAATTCCACAGATTCACCACTCTCTGTGTAAAAAATGATTTTCTCATCTCGGTCCTAAAAGACTTCCCCCTTATCCTTAAACTGTGACCCCTTGTTCTAGACTTCCCAACATCGGGAATAATCTTCCTGCATCTAGCCTGTCCAACCCCTTAAGAATTTTGTAAGTTTCTATAAGATCCCCCCTCAATCTTCTAAATTCTAGCGAGTATAAGCCGAGTCTATCCAGTCTCTGTTCATATGAAAGTCCTGCCATCCCAGGAATCAGTCTGGTGAACCTTCTCTGTACTCCCTCTATGGCAAGAATGTCTTTCTCAGATTAGACCAAAACTGTACGCAATACTCCAGGTGTGGTCTCACCAAGACTCTGTACAACTGCAGTAGAACCTCCCTGCTCCTATACTCAAATCCTTTTGCTATGAATGCTAACATACCATTCGCTTTCTTCACTGCCTGCTGCACCTGCATGCCTACTTTCAATGACTGGTGTACCATGACACCCAGGTCTCGTTGCATTTCCCCTTTTCCTAATCGGCCACCATTCAGATAATAGTCTACTTTCCTGTTTTTGCCACCAAAGTGGATAACCTCACATTTATCCACATTATACTGCATCTGCCAAACATTTGCCCACTCACCCAACCTATCCAAGTCACCTTGCTGCCTCCTAGCATCCTCCTCACAGCTAACACTGCCCCCCAGCTTAGTGTCATCCGCAAACTTGGAGATGTTGCATTCAATTCCCTCATCCAGCTCATTAATATATATTGTAAATAGCTGGGGTCCCAGCACTGAGCCTTGCTGTACCCCACTAGTCATTGCCTGCCATTCTGAAAAGGACCCATTTACTCCTACTCTTTGCTTCCTGTCTGCCAGCCAGTTCTCTATCCACATCAATACTGAACCCCAATACCGTGTGCTTTAAGTTTGCATATTAACCTCTTATGTGGGACTTTGTCGAAAGCCTTCTGAAAGTCCAGATATAACACATCCACTGGTTCTCCCTTATCCACTCTACTAGTTACATCCTCGAAAAATTCTATAAGATTCGTCAGACATGATTTATCTTTCATAAATCCATGCTGACTTTGTCCAATGAATTCACCACTTTCCAAATGTGCTGCTATCCCATCTTTAATAACTGACTCTAGCATTTTCCCCACTACCGATGTTAGACTAACTGGTCTGTAATTCCCCGTTTTCTCTCTCCCTCCCTTTTTAAAAAGTGGGGTTACATTAGCTACCCTCCAATCCTCAGGAACTACTCCAGAATCTAAAGAGTTTTGAAAAAATTATCACTAATGCATCCACTATTTCTGGGGCTACTTCCTTAAGTACCCTGGGATGCAACTTATCTGGCCCTGGGGATTTATCGGCCTTTAATCCATTCAATTTACCTAACACCACTTCCCGGCTAACCTGGATTTGACTCAGTTCCTCCATCTCATTTGACCCCCGGTCCCGTGCTATTTCCGGCAGATTATTTATGTCTTCCTTAGTGAAGACAGAACCAAAGTAGTTATTCAATTGGTTTGCCATGTCCTTGTTCCCCTGTTTCTGACTGCAAGGGACCTACAGCTCGTACCCTTCTTCAATTTCTATTCATTGCTTCCACAGATGCTGTCTGATCTGCGGAGTTACTCCCGCATTTTGTGTTGGACCTTGGACCTTTATATGTATTTTAAATAGTTTCTTTTGACCAGTTGAATGGCTTTTCAGTTCACCCTCAGTGCCCTTGTTCCCAATAAATCACACATTGTTTCTGACTTTCATTGCCTCAAATTAGATTCAGTAGGCTTAATAGCCTATTATGTAGAGAATTAGAAAGCACTGTTATGTTTCAGGGTACAATGTTTCAATATAGAAATCGTGTTTGATGCAAACAGGACCTGACGTTAAATGGAACTAAAACAGCTCCTGCACTTATGTGTCATCACTCAGCATAAAATACTGGGCCATTACGGTGGAAAGAATGCAGAAATCTATGAGGATGTTGCCAGGACTCAAGAGCTTAAGCTACAGGGAGTTGGGCAGGCTAGGGCTTTATTCCTTGGAGCACAGGAGTCTACGTTGTGATGGTACGGAGGTGTGTAAAATCATAAGGCGAATAGACAGGGTGAATGTGCAGAGTCTTTTTCCCAGGACAAAGGAAATCAAGAATTAGAGGACATAGGTTTAAGGTGAGAAGAGAAAGATTTAATAGGAACCTGAGGGGTGACCTGGGGCGGCACAGTGGCGCAGCGGTAGAGTTGCTGTCTTACAGTGCCAGAGACCCGAGTTCGATCCTGACTACGGGTGGAGACACAAAATGCAGGAGTAACTCAGCGAACAGGCAGCATCTCTGGAGAGAAGGAATGGGTGACATTTTGGGTCGAGACCCTTCTTCAGACCATGGGTGCTATCTGTACAAAGTGTGTATGGTCTCCCTGTGACCGCATGGGATTTCTCCAGGTGCTCCGGTTTCCTCGCACATTCTACAACATGCATTTTTTTAGGATAATTGGCTACTGTAAATTGTCCCTTGTGTATAGGATAGAACTAGCAAACAGATAGAATAAAGGGGAGGTCATTTAAGACTGAGGGAGGAAAAAACGTTTCACCCAGTGAGTTGTGAATTTATGGAATTCCCTGCCACAGAGGGCAGTGGAGGCCAAATCACTGGATGGATTTAAGAGAGAGTTAGATAGAGCTCTAGGGGCTAGTGGAGTCAAGGGATATGGGGAGAAGGCAGGCACGGGTTATTGATAGGCCATCAGCCATGATCACAATGAATGGCGGTGCTGGCTCGAAGGGCCGAATGGCCTCCTCCTGCACCTATTTTCTATGTTTCTATGATGTGCAGGAAAGAACTGCAGATGCTGGTTTAAATCGAAGGTAGACAGAAAACAGGATGATCATTGGTCGGAGTGGACTTGGTGGGCTGAGGCCTATTTCTGCACTGTATCTCTAAACCTAAAACTTTTTCCACAAAGAGGGCGGTGGGTATATGGTCGGTAGTTGAAGCTGGTACAATAACTTCACTTACAATAACATGTGGACAGGTACATGGACAGGAAAAGTTTAGAGGGACATGGGCCAAAGGTGGGCAAATGGGACTAGTTTGAATGGGGCAACCATGTCCATGGTTGGCATGGACATGATGGGTCGAAGGCATGTTTCTGTGCTCTTTGCCTCTATAAACATCACAACAAGATGTACGGCATCTATTTACTGGAGAAATTCAATGCCACTTTGCTGCCCCAAAGAATGAGTTCTATTTGTGCAATTACAACAGGTTCAATGTCAGAATGATCTGCACCATAATTTATTGCTTTAATATGGTATATATTTCTTAAATTACAAATATAAGATGTTACATAAATCACATTTGATTTAACCTGAAAAAATTAAAGATATTTCTATCTTAAACATCCACATTCACGAGAGACGTATTATAACTGGCCCTTCAGTCCTCTTCCCTCCCCCCCCCCACCAATTTCTGTCTGCAGAAGGGTCTCAACTCGAAACGTCTGTTTCACCTCCAGTTCTTGCCCCCCCTCCCCCACCCCTCCCCCACCCCGCCACCCTTACTTTCAGTCAGAAGAAGGCTCCCAACCCGAAACGTCACCTATCCTTTTCCTCCTTCCAGTTACATATTGTTTTTAATTGTGGTTGCACTGCTGGATTTGACATTTTGGAAACAATGCAAGATATCCTGCAAATGTAAGTCAAAGCCATTCGCTGTGCAAGTTCACTGGTTGTAAACAAACGCGATTAGGCAAGAATTGACGAGTAATTAGCAAACAAAGACAAAGTACTAGGGTAACTCAACTGGTTAGGCAGCATCTCTGGAGATGGATAGGTGATGTTTCGGGTCAGCACCCTTCTTCACACTTGTTCGATCTACATGTTAGCTTTCATATGCAAGGACACTCCCATCTCTGTCAACACCAGCACCCTTCAATTTCTTGTAATTAAAAAAAATACTGCTTTTCTGTTTTTTATTATGGTAGGGAAAGGTTGGAAGAGAGGGACAGGGCAAAGCCTGGCGAGTGATAGGCTGGTACAGGTGTGGGGGCGGTGGGTGAGTTTGATAGGCAGAAGTGTGGACAAAGGCCAGAGATGAAGAGACAAAGGTTGTGAGATAAGGACAGAGTAAAGTTGTCGTGTGAGTCGGAATAACAACCATCAAGACAGATATCCAGTGGTCTTCAAAGAATCATAGCTCATATTTAACTTTGAAATGTATTTCTTATTGAAGTTCTTTTTCTTCCTCGTCCTGAGGTAAATTGCCTTTGGAACCACAATAAACAGATCAGGTCACAGCCTACATCATAGGCTGGCTCATCTTGCTTCCAGTTGGAATGTCAGAACAAGGAACTGCAGATGCTGGTTTAAAAAATAAAAACACAAAGTGCTGGAGTAACTCAGTGAGTCAGGCAGCATCTGTGGAGAACCTGGATAGGTGACGTTTTGGGTCGGGATCCTTCTTCAGATTCTAAAGAAGGGTCCCGACCCGAAAAGTGATCCATCCTTTTTCCTCCAGAGATGCTGCCTGACCCACTGAGTCACTCCACAACTTTGTGTCTATCTTCGGTATGAACCAGCATCTGCAGTTCCTTTCTATACACATCACCTACTCATGTTCTCCACATATGCTGCCTGACCTACTGAGTTGCTTCAGCACTGTGTGTTTTCACAAACAAACCAATCCCTTCTGAACTCTTTTTCAAAGTCTGTCTATCCTTTCTGTCCTTCACCTGTCAGATTGGAGTTGGTTACAGAGTCCAATAGCTGCAAAAACAACCAATCTGTGTTTACTAACTGCCACTAACAATGCCTAATCTTCTCCAGGGGTCAGTTGATGAAGCACACAGCTTTCACACAACCCAGAAAGACCAATGATCAATACAAAATCTTCTTGTCTTGGTTGGGTTTCCAAAACTGGCCCACCAGGAAATTCTGTTTAGTTTAGTTTATTATTGTCATGTGTACCGAGGTACAGTGATTACATTCAAGCCGCACACAGTGTACAGATAAAGGGTGCAACATTTAGTGCAAATAAAGTCTGATTAAAGATAGTGCAAAGGTCTCCATTGAGGCAAGATAGACACAAAATTCTGGAGTAACTCAGTGGGGCAGGCAGCATCTCCGGAACGAAGAGATGGGTGATGCTTCGGGTCAAGACCCTTCTTCAGACATTGAGGTCGATGGGAGTTCAGGACCGGTGGGAGGACGGTTCAGTTGCCTGATAACAGCTGGGAAGAAACTGTCTCTGTATCTGGACATGTACGTTTTCAAACTTCTGTACCTCTGGCCCGATGGGAGAGGGGAGAAGAGGGAACGACCAGGGTGAGACTGGTCCTTGGTTATGTAGGTGGCTGATTGTTAATCGGTACCTTGTTTCAGCGAGCAGACTTGCCTGGTACAGACGCAATGCCACCTTGTGAGCAGCACTGTCCATAGTCACATGAAGATCAAATACTGAGAGCAACAGAATGGGGAAATAAACTAGAGCCCAAAGAATTGCACCAGGAAGTGGAAACAGCAAGAGGGAAAGCAGGCTTATTCTCCCTCTAGAAAATATGAAAAACACACCTGGTGTTAAGGTAAGCATAAATTCCCTTTACGTTTTACAGCTTGCAGAATTAAAACATTGGCAGTTTACTACAAAATGCATATTGATAACATTCTGAAAAGCTAGCACATTTTTTTTTGTGCATTTCCAATGGAATGTTACTAGAATGTCCTAAAAAGAGCACATCAACCAGGTAAAATATTTTAAATTTGTTCAGACAACAATAAGAATAATAGGACAACAATATGAAGTGTCAGTGAAGAAGCATTCTGCAAATACAACTGATGGGCAATGTGACATGAAAGACATTTTGAGAAAGCCTATTATATTCCAAGGTCGCCGTTTTCTGGAGATTAGAGATGGCAGCATTATAAAGCAGAGAACTTTCTATTTGGGACAGCAGTTTCTCACAATGTCTTAGTCTTTACATAGTGGGAATAAAGATTGAAAACCATGGCAGGTAGACAAAAATGCTGGAGAAACTCAGCGGGTGCGGCAGCATCTATGGAGCGAAGGAAATAGGCAACGTTTCGGGCCACCCGAAACGTTGCCTATTTCCTTCGCTCCATAGATGCTGCCGCACCCGCTGAGTTTCTCCAGCATTTTTGTCTACCTTCGATTTTCCAGCATCTGCAGTTCCTACTTAAACACTTAGAAAACCACGCCGTTAGTTTTATCCTACACACTGTGAATTATCCATGGTGTAGCATAGAACTACTGCAGTGGTTCGATTTTTCCTCCCACACGGTGTACGGGTGATCGATGGTTGCCTCGCAGACTCGGTGTTTCAACTCTGTGTCTCTAAAAGTAAACTAAGATAAAACGGTTCAAAAACACCATTCGCTCTATTCAACTAGTGGTCCTTCCGTGAAACAACAAACTTCTGTGAAACAACAAACTTTGGTCCGCTGTAACTGAAATACATTATAAAGAGGTCTGTTAAAGCAAGGGTTTACTGTATACCAATCTCACCTGGATTTGAATCTCTCTCACACCAAACAGAAAGGCCAATTACTAGTTAAAAAAGCTTACAGATTATCCTCAGATCCACTGATTCTGACATAATAGGTTTTCTATCCTAAACAGCATTTGGTGGGAGCCACCATTAATTCTGCTCATAAGTTCTCAGAGCAGAATTAGGCCATTCGACCCATCAAGTCAACTCTGTCCTTCAATCATGGCTGATCTATCTTTCCCTCTCAACCCCCATTCTCCTGCCTTCTCCCCGGGAAGCTGACCTCTGACACCCATACTAATCAAGAATCTATCAATCTCTGATTTAAAAATATCCATTGACTTGGCCTCTGCAGCCATCTGTGGCAATGAATCCCATAGATTCACTGCCCTCTGATTAAAGAAATTATTGCACCGAACATCCCACGACTTTACATAAAACACAGAATCAAGGAAGATCAAGTAAGCCATGTTGAGCGTACAAGTCCTGCGTGATATCGTAGACCTTTGAAATGAGTGGCACGGCCTCGCCGAGCGTCTCCACTACCTTTTCAGTTGTGCCCATGTTCATGACCTCAAAGAAGTCTGCCCGACCAGGCAGAAAATAGAATGCAAGAACAGCAGACTTGCGCACTATCCAGGGGTGATAGTTTGCCAGGGAGTCATTGTAGGCCTCTGCACACAAGACGGAGGTGTTGCTGTCATCGGAGGCCACCCGTAGCTTTTCCAGGAAGAGCTGCAGCCACCTGAGGGCACGGTGGAGTCTCAGTAGAGTACGGCAGCCAGAGTCCCAGTGATCGCCTCGCTTCTTCACGTCCACCAGCTTGTGGTCGACCTCGTACTTCACCATTGACTGGATGGTTTTATACTCGCTGCCGTTTTCGCCACTTTGGTAGTTTTCCAGAATTTGGATTTTGGTGACAGCATCCTTTGAAATAAAGGAAAAGGCTGCACCCAGGCTGCTCATGAACCTAAATAGGGAATGAAATAACACACTTTAACTGTCAATGCAATTAAAATTTGAAGTAAAGAGAAAGAACAGAAAAATTAGATATTAGAAATAAAAATAGGTGGTATTCGAGTGCACAATAATCACAGCCAGGGGCATGGCATCCAAATTCGGAACTTATTTACTTGCAAGTCTCTATTCCAAGAAAATTCCACTTTATTTTGTGGTTTTAAGAGGGGGGGGGGGGAAATCATGATGTGCAAATCGTGAAAACATATTAAATGTAACCTTTATAATAATCAGCTTTTGTGTAGCTTATGTCTACAAAGCCCTCAATGGGCTTGCCCCCACCTACATTAAAAGTCTTCTTACCCACCACTCCACCTCCAGGTCCCTCAGATCGGCCGACTTGGGGTTGCTGAATATCCCGCGGTCTAGGCATAAGCTCAGGGGCGACCGCGCCTTTGCGGTTGCAGCTCCTAGACTGTGGAACAGCACCCCCTTCCCATCAGAACTGCCCCCTCCATCGACTCCTTTAAGTCAAGACTAAAAACTTATCTATACTCCCAAGCCTTTCTTGAAATCCTCTGAGCGAGGGCTATATGTATATATGTATGTAGTTTGTTTGTTTATACTATTCTTATAACAAATGTAAAGCACTTTGGCCAACGAGAGTTGTTTTTTAAACGTGCTATATAAATAAATGTGACTTGACTTGACTTGATACAAAACAAAACAGTGCAGGTGACAATAATAGACCAAGAGATTAGTTTAACAGCATGATATTCGACATAGGCACAAAGTGCTGGAATAACCCAGCGGGTCATAGAAACATAGAAAATAGGTGAAGGAGTAGACCACAGAAGGCAGTGGAGGCGAATTCACTCAATGTTTTAAAGAGAGAGTTGATTTAGCTTTTAGAGCTAACTGAATCAAGGATATGGGGAAAAATTAGGAACAGGGTACTGATTTTGGATGATCAGCAATGATCATATTGAATGGCGGAGCTGGCTCAAAGGCCGTTCCTACTTTTTCCCCATATCCCTTGATTCAGTTAGCCCTCAGAGCTAAATCTAACTCTCTCTTGAAAACATTCGGTGAATTCGCCTCCACTGCCTTCTGTGGCAGAGAATTCCACAGGGGTCAGGCAGCATCTCTGGAGAAAAAGGAAAGGTAACGTTTCAAGTCGGAATCCTTCATCAGACATTGGACATTGTGGGCCAAAGGACCTATTCCTGTGCTGTACCGTTCTACATTGTCAATGAAGCCCACATCTATAAATTGAATGAAAAGTCCCCCACAAATGACAATCGGAAATGACACCAAACATGTCACCCTCCATAATAAACTTTTATTGCCTTATTCTACAAGTAGATGACTTGTTTCTTTGCTCTCGCACCATGAGGCAGCTGCTGATGTTAATTATTTTATATCAAACAGAAAATATGTTTCCACTAGTGGGAGAGTCTAGGATCAGAAGCTTCAGAATAAAGGGACGTACCTTTCAGAAAGGAGATGAGCAGGAATGTCTTTAGTTGGGTGGTGAATTGATAGAATGAATTGCCACAAAAGACTGTGGAGGTCACATCAATGGATATTTTTTAGGTGGAGAGTGACAGATTTTTGATTAGTACGGGTGTCAGGAGTTATGGGGAGAGAGGGGCAGAAGAATGGGGTTGAGAGGGAAAGATAGCAGCCATGATTGAATGGCGGAGTAGACTTGGTGGGCCGAATGGCCGAATTCTGCTCTTACAACGTATGAATGAATGAAAATAATGCTGGCTACACTCAGCCAGTCCAGCAGCAGCTGTGGATAAAGGTTTCTGATCGCAGATTGCCAACATTATCTGATGTGTGTAGGAAGGAACTGCAATTTCTGGTTAACATCGAAGATAGACACAAAATGCTGGAGTAATTGAGCGGGTCAGGCAGCATCTCTGGAGAAATCATTTCAATGGAACAGGTGACGTTTCGGATCGAGACCCTTCCTCAAACGTAATCAACATTTATCTGGTGTTATTTTGGATTTGCAGCATCTGTAGGTGTTGTTATTGGATTTTTAGGATGATATTAGGTCGCTCACTCACTTCACCAGCCCCTTCCTTCCTACAATATCCTTCCTGCTATACTCAGGGGTTGTTGTTGTTGTTATTGGATTTTGAGGATGACATTAGGCCGCTCACTCACTTCACCAGCTCTTTCCACCCAGCCAGGTAGTGCTGCTGCTCCAGCTCGCCGCTCTGGGTCAGGCAACGTTTGAATGATTCCAGGACATCGCTCAGCCTGAAGGCCTCCGCCGCCGCCATCTTGCCGCCAGCGGCCGCCGGCCAATCACACGGCGTGTGCTACAGACTCCCGCCCGGCTCCTGTATGGAAGCGTCGACACGATTGGCTGAGGGGCGGGGAAGTAGGCGTTGTCGAGGCAACGGCGGTAGGTAGGCCCGAAGCCTCGGGCTTGCGTGACGGGCCGGTTGTTGTTGTCGTCCGCTTGTTTCCTCGGTGCTGGCCCGTGTGACTAGTGGCTAGTCGCCACGGAAAGGTGAGGAGGCAACCCGGTTCAATGGAAAGAGATGGGGTGGTCAAGAAGTCTTTTAGTGCATCAGTAAAGAAGTAGAAAAAGAAGGGTCCCGATCCGAAAGGTCACCTATTCCTTTTCTCTGGAGATGCTGTCTGACCCGCTGAGATACTCCAGCACTTTGTGACTGTCTATTGAGTATAGAAGTTGGGTTAGACACAAATGCTGGAGTAACTCAGCGGGTCAGGCAGCATCTCTGGAGAACATGGATAGGTGACATTTCACGTTAGGGTGCTTCTTCAGACTGAAAGTCGAGACATTATGTTACAGTTGTACAAGATGTTGATGCGACCATTGAATAGTTTAGGTCAGAGTCAAACAGCGTGGAAACAGGCCCTTCGGCCCAACTTGCCCATCATGTCCCATCTACCTGCATTTGGCCCATATCCCTCTAAACTTGTCCTATCCATGTAACTGTCTAAATGTGTCTTAAACGTTGCAATACTACCAGCCTCAACTATCTGCAGCTTGTTCCATACACCTACCACCCTTTGTGTGGAAAAAGTTACCCCTCAGGTTCCTATTAAATATTTCACCCCTCACCTTAAACCTAGGTCCGCTGGTTCTCAATTCCCCTACTCTGGGCTCTACCCAGTCTATTCCTTTCATGATTTTGTACACCTCTATAGATCAGGTTGGCAAAGTGAAATTCAACACACAAACCTCTATGAAGCATAAAGTGCTGGAGTAACTCACCAGGCAACATCTGTGGAGGGAATGGATAGGTGGCATTTCAGGTCAGGACCCTTTGCCTATCCATTCCCTCCAAAGATACTGCCTGACCCACTGAGTTACTCCAACACTTTGTTTCCCTCAAGATTGCAGCACCTGCGGGTTTGTAGGTTCATCGGGTCCTGTATGGAAGTCTTCACAAATTTCTGTATTAACTGGTCGTTTTTGTTAACTGAAATAATATGCTCTCTGAGTCACCTACAATGACTAGTGTTGTAAAATGATCTAATAGGTGTAGTTTAGAGAGAGTTTAGAGAAACAGGCTCTTTGGCCCACCAAGTCCATGCCAACCATCAATCACCCGTTCACACTAATTCTATGTTATTCCACTTTCTCATCCATGCCCTGCACATCAGAAGTTCACAGAGGCCAATTAACATACAAACTCATGCGTCTTTGGGACTTGAGAGGGAACCGGAGCACCTGGAGGAAACCCACGTAGGCACAGAAAGAATGTGCAAATCTCCACAGACAGCAGCCGAGGTCAGGAATGAACCCTGCTAGAGGACCCTTAAACTAATTCCATTGCTCTACTCACTCTCTGTAACTTCACAGCTGCCCATACACCAAATAAATGTACAGGAATGCTCAAAATTGTCTTATTTTTCTTTGGATGGGCGATGGTTCAGGACTAAACCAATAGTTATTCCCTAAAGTTATAAAGTTGCCTTGAGAAAGCAAATAAAGACCACCCCCCTCCCACAGGTCACTAACAAGTAGCATAATTATCCAGACAAAGAAGATGGACGAGATTAATTTCCCTTGCAGACGCTGGTTTACACCGAAGATAGGCACAGAAAGCTGGAGTAACTCAGCGGACAGGCAACTTCTCTGGAGAGAAGGAATGGGTCAAGAACCTTCTTCAGACAAAGTCATGGGAAAGGGAAATGAGAGATATAGACCATGATGTAGAGATATAGAACAATGAATGAAAGATATGCAAAAAAGTTATGATGATAAAGGAAACAGGCCATTGTTAGCTGTTTATTAGGTGAAAATGAGAAGCTGGTGTGACTTGGGTGGAGGAGGGATAAAGAGGGAATGCCATGGTTACTTGAAGTTGGAGAAATCAACATCACTGGATTGTAAGCTCCCCAAGCGAAATATGAGATGCTGTTCCTCCAATTTGCATTTATAGCATGGAAACATGCCCTTCAGTCTACCAATTCCACACTGACCATTGATCACCTGTTCATGCTAGTTCTATATTATCCCACTTTCTCATCCGCTCCCTACACAATAGGGGCAATTTGCAGAGGGCCGATGAACTTACAAAACCTGCTGGTCTTTGAGATGTGGAGGGAGACAGTAACACCCTGAGGAACCCCACGCAGTCACGGGGTGGAACGTGCAAACTCACACAGACTGCACCTGAGGTTAGGATCGAACCCGGATCTCCGGCACTGAGGCAGCACCTCCAGTGATCTAGAGATTATATTCCTATCTCTGTAATGCAACATATGATGCTGGATGGTGCAAGATATCCAAGGTGTGCTAGATGGTGCAAGACAACAAAGACTTTTTGCCTTCCATCACAGTGAGGAATCCGCTGTGGTAGATATTTATGTTAACTTTTATGTAGTTGTGTGTCTTGTTGCTTTTTTAATATGGCTGTATGGCAATCGAGTTTCACTGTATCTTAATTGGTACACGTGACAATAAAAGATCTTTGAAACCTTTGAAGTAGATACGATAATAACAAAGGTGTATAGAGTGCTTACATTCAGGGCAATGAGTATAAAAGTTAGGAATTCACATTACAGCTTTATTAAAGTGGTTCAATCACATTTGGAGCTTTGTGTGAATTACTGGTCACCCTATTACAGGAAGGGCATGGAGGATTTAGAGAGGGTGCAGAAAGATGTTTACCAGGATGTTGCCTGCATTTACTTTTAGGTATATGTGTCACATGTACCAAGGTACATTGACAGGCTGCATTTTGCGTGCTATCCCAAAATATGATATAATATACATAGAAATAATTATTTTAAACTCAAGTACAATAGAGCAAAGGGGAAGATACAGAGTGCAGAATATAGAGTGCTTTGCATTGTAGCAAGTTTGAACAAACTTGGATTGCTTTTATTGCAATGTTGGAGGCTGAAGGGAGACCTGATAGAAGCTGGGAAGAAACCGTCCCTGAATCTGGAGGTGTGCGTTTTCACATTTCTTATCCTCTTGCCTGTTGGGAGAGAGGAGGGAGTGTCTGGGGTGAAACTGGTCTTTGATTATGCTGATGGCCTTGCCGAGGCAGCGTGAAGTGTAGATGGAGTCAATGGAATTAAGAATGTTGTGGATTTTGATGTATCTGCTCAAACAGTCCTCAATGGGCAATATCCCTGTCCCAGCAATTAAACTGGTGACTGTTGAATTCCCTGTATTCGAAGCATGGCCTTCTTTTGGTAGAGGAACCAGACCGAGAACTGAACATTCCAGACATGATTACACAAAGGCTTGTGGTATTATAATAAGGAACTGGTGTCAAGGAAAGAGCTTTCACGTCACGGCCTTGTTTTCACCAATCTTTTCACCACCACGCACATGAAGCGCAAGGCGCAATTGTATGCAGATGCCGACAATTTCTAATCTTGTGATGTGGACTCAACAATAAGAATAACCCAGTGAATAGAATTACATCAAAAATTCCAGGAAGCAGTACATATTATGGAGTGATGTGTCTATTTCCCTGAATCATGAACAATATGGGTTTAGTTTAGTTTAGTGATACAGCGTGGAAACAGGCCCTTCGGTCCACCGAGTACTCTCTGATCCCAGAACATTAACACCATCCTACCACACATGGGGCAATTTTTAAAACATTTATACCAAGTCAATTAACCTACAAACCTGTACGTCTTTGGATTGTGGAAGGAAACCAAAAATCTTGGAGGAAACCCACGCAGTCACGGGGAGAACGTACAAACTCCATACAGACAGCACCCATAGTCGGGTTCGAACCCAGGTCTCTGGCGCTGTAAGCACTGTAGGGCAGCAACTCTACCACTGTGCCACCGTGCCGCCCTCCTTTCAGCTTAAACAATACAAAAATATAGACCCTCTTCTACTGCCCACCTATTGAATTACTGGAAAATAAGCTACAATACAGAAAATTTGGCTGTAGGAGTTTAGTTTTGAAAAAAAGGGACACAGTAATTTAGCAGTTCAACTGTGCTACCCACTACCCTGGAGCTGTATGGCAGCAACTCTATCGCTGCGCCACAGTGCCGCCCTAACATTGCCAGTGTTCTGTAACATAATGTCCCAACTTCCATGCTCAATATCCTGACTGATGAAGGACAAGGTTCCAGAAGCTTTCTAAGCTTTGTATCTTAGTTTAGTTTATTGTCACGTGCACCGAGGTACAGTGAAAAGCTTTTGTAAATGGGCATCTGTTGTTGTGTCCCCATGATCTCTGGGCCTGGACCGGTGATTGTGGGTTGTTGCTCTAACTCCTGTGGACGCGATGGTGCCCGTTGAGGTTGGAGGCGCTTTTGAAGCCCTTGCCGCACTTGAGGCAGCAGTAGGGCCGATCCTCGGAGTGTGTACGGTAGTGCACCTGCACGGTGGAGGTTCGCCGGAAGGTCTTGCCGCAGATGGGGCAGGTGTAGGGCCTCTCCCCTGTGTGGATGCGCTTGTGGGTGACCAGCTGGTGCTGCTGTACAAACTCGCGGCCGCACGCCCTGCACTTGTACTGCTTCTCCCCGCGGTGGATCAGCTGGTGGATCTGCAGGTTGTAGGAGGTGCTGAAGCGCTTGCCGCAGGACGGGCACCAGTACGGACGCTCGCCACTGTGCACCCTGCCGTGCCGCTTCAGGTCGCAGTGCTGCTTGAAGCTCTTGCCGCACTCCGCGCAGGTGAAGCGCCTCGGGTCTCCGTCGGCACCAGTGCTGCGGCCAGCAGCAGCATCCTGCGAACCGGTGCCCGCATCTGATTGCTGCATTGTCCCCATCTCACCTGCAATGCAGCATGTCGCATTCACTATGCATCACAATCACATGCATTAGAAACATAGAAAATAGGTGCAGGAGTAGGCCATTCGGCCCTTCGAGCCAACACCGCCATTCAATATGATCATGTCTGATCATCTAAAATCTGTTACCCTGTTCTTGCTTTTTCCCCATATCCCTTGATTCCGTTAGCATCAAGAGCTAAATCTAACTCTCTGTTGAAAACATTAAAATTCAATACCTGCTAGAAGTATATAAATTAAGAGAGGCATAAATAGGGTAGACAGTCAGAACCTTCATCCCAGAGTGGAAATGTCAAAGAATAGAGGGCATAGCTTTAATGTTTAGAGATATAGAGCAGAAACAGGCCCTTTGGCCGACAAAGTCCATCCCACCAGGTAAATATAAAGCATACCCAGAGCCAACCAGCTGTTTTCTTACTGGTTTAGTTTGGAGATACAGCACGGAAAGAGGCCCAACTTCCATGCTCACCGATTGCGCGCCGACCAGCGACCCCTTCACACTAGCACCATCCTACACACCAAGGACAATTTTGTGAGTCATTGTAGACATGCAGAATTTCCTCAATCGCACTGTTCTAGGTTCTATGCCTACCCTATTTATGCCGTTTGTATAGTTAGGACATAGAACAGCACAGGAGAGCAATAGATCCTTCAATTTACAATGTTTGTGCCGAACCTGATGCCAAGACCGACTATTATTTCCGACTACATTCTATCTTTGTCCGGCCCCCTCCCCTGACATCAGTCTGAAGAAGGGTCTAACCCGAAATGTCACCCATTCCTTCTCTCTAAAGATGCTGCCTGACCCGCTGGGTTACTCCAGCATTTCCTGTCTACCTTCGATTTAAACCAACATCTGCATTTCTTTCCCACACCAACTATTATCTGACTTGAATGGTACTTTATGGAGCTAGTGACATTCTTTGTTTTGCATTACAATTCAGTAAAATCACTCTATGCGGAGGCACAATCATAATGTCATTCGTGTGAGACAGGATCTGGTGGAGATGTGGATGTAATGTAAGGAATAAATCGCCCACGTTGTGACATTGGCAGAGAACAATGCAGGTCTGTTTGGAAGGGATGGGGATGTAAACAGTGAGCGTCCTGGGCCTAGCAAGCCTCCCATGCGTCTGTCGCTTTAATTCAGGCGAAGCAAGTTGTCTCTTTGCAAGCATGGCGTTGCATTGCACAGTAAGCCCGGTGTGTGTGCGGTCTGCCGGCCTGTGTTCCCGGGGTGTTTACCTGCCATCGTCCCGCCGCCGCCGCCGCCACTGGCCTCGCCCTCTGACCCTCCGCACATGCGCACGCCCCTCCGCCCACTGCGGAGATAGAGGTCTTTCCCACGTGAGAGGGATTCTGGGTAACTGGTGACGGCTGACATTTTCTTTCAAATGTTACATCTATTTGCGGCACTGTACATCAAAGGGCGGCCTCACATTTGATGATTGCCGCATTTGAAAGCTTTTCACGACCCAAGCCTTTTCCCAACTATTCATTATAGACTCTTCAGCCCAATCTAAAGAAGGGTCTCGATCCGTAACAACCCATTGCTTCTCTCCAGAGATGCTGCCTGACTCACTGAGTTATTCCAGCATTTTTATGTCTATCTTCAGCCCAACCCAACGGGGTAAAGACAGGAGAATGGGGTTGAAAGGGGAAAAAATAGATCAAATGGCGAAGCAGACTCGATGTGCCTAATTCTGCTCCTATGGTCCGTGAATGAGTGCTGATTCCTGATCAACAGGGATTGTGAATTGAACCTGGGACTTGTGTACGAAGGAACTACAGGTGAACTGCAGGTGGATGCCTGAGGGCACGGTGGAGTCTCAGTAGAGTACGGCAGCCAGAGTACCAGTGATAGCCTCGCTTCTTCACGTCCACCAGCTTGTGGTCGTCCTCGTACTTCACCATTGACTGGATGGTTTTATACTCCCTGCCGCTTTCGCTACTTTGGTAGTTTTCCATAATTTGGATTTTGGTGACAGCATCCTTTGAAATAAAGGAAAAGGCTGTACCCAGGCTGCTCATGAAGCTAAACAGGGAATGAAATAACACACTTTAAATGTCGATGCCGTTTAAACTTAGAAGTAAAGAGAAAGAACAGCAAAATTAGATATCAGAAATAAAAGAGTCAGGGCATAGTATCCAAAATCTGAACTTATTTACTTGTAAGTCTCTATTTCAAGAAATTACCACTTTATTTTGTAGTTTTAAGAGGGAGAAAATCACATTGTGCAAATCATGAAAAATTATTAAACATAACCGTTATAATAATCAGCTTTTGGGTAGCATACAAAATGAAACTTTTCACTGTACCCCAGTGCATATGACATTAATAAACCTAAACCTAGAGGAGATTAGTTTCGACATAGACACAACGTGCTGGACTAACTCAGCGGGTCAGGCAGCATCTCTGGAGAAAAAGGAAACATGACATTTCAGGTCGGAATCCTTCATCAGACATTGGACATTGTTAGACATTGCGGGTCAAAGGACCTATTCCTGTGCTGTATCGTTCTACAATGTCTGCGAAGCCCACATCTATAAATTGAATGGAAATCCCCCCACAAATGACAATCAGAAATCACACCAAACATTGTCACTCTCCATAATAAACTTTTATTGCCTTATTCTACAAGCAGATGACCTTTTTCTTTGTTCACGAAGGAACTGCAGATGCTGGAGAATCGAAGGTAGACAAAATTGCTGGAGAAACTCAGCGGGTGCGGCAGCATCTATGGAGCGAAGGAAATAAGCAACGTTTCGGGCTGAAACCCTTCTTCAGTCTGAAGAACAATTTTGTCTACCTTTTTCTTTGTCCTTGCAGCTGCTGATGTTAATTCTTTTCTATCAAACAGAAAATATGTTTCCACTAGCGGGAGTGTCTAGAATCAGAGGTCACAGCCTCAGAATAAAGGGACGAACATTTAGAAAGGAGATGAAGAGGAATTTCTTTAGTTGGAGGGTGGTGAATTGATATAATTCATTGCCACAGAACACTGTGGGGGCCAAATCAATGGATATTTTTAAGGTGAAGATTGACAGATTCTTAATTAGTACAGGTGCCCGGGGTAATGCGGAGAATGGGGTTAAAAAGGAAAGATAGCAACCATGACTGAATGGCGGAGATGGGCCAAATGGCCTAATTCTGCTCTTATAATGTATGAATTAATGAAAATAATGCTGTCTATAGCGGGTCAGGCAGCAGCTGTGGGTAAAGGTTTATGATCGCAGATTGCCAACATTATCTGCAGTGTAGAAAGAAACTGCACTGCTGGTTTACACTGAAGATGGATACAAAATGCTGGAGTAACTGAGCGTGTCAGACAGCATATATGGATATGGATAAATAGATTTTGAGGATGACATTAGGTCCCTCACTCACTTCACCAGCCCCTTCCATCCAGCAGGTAGACAGATTCTTAATTAGTACGGGTGTCAAAGGGGTTATCTGGGAGACGGTAGGAGAATGGGGTGGAGAGGGAAAGATAGATCAGCCATGATTGAATGGTGGAGTTGACTTTATGGGTCGAATGGCCTAACTGCTCCTACAACGTATGAACTTAAAATGAATATAGTTGACTATAGATAGCCAACAAAAAGCTGGAGTAACTCAGCAGGTCAGGCAGCATCTCTGGGGAAAAGGAATAGGTGACGTTTCGGGTCGAGACCCGTTACCTTTATCATTGCATATCTTTCATTTATTTGTTCTTTATCTCTCTACATCACCGTCTAAATCTCTCGTTTCCCTTTCCCATGACTCACAGATTGAAGAAGGGTCTCGATCTGAAATGTCACTCCAGAGATGCTGTCTGACTCAAAATGCTGCTGAGTTACATTTGTGTCTATCTTCGGTATTTTAAAACCAGCATCTGCAGTTCCTTCCTACAATATCAGCTATACTCAGGGGTGGTTGTTGTAGTTGTTATTGGATTTTGAGGATGACATTAGGTCGGTCGGTCGCTCGCTCACTCACTTCACCAGCCCCTTCCACCCAGCCAGGTAGTGCTGCTGCTCCAGCTCGCCGCTCTGGGTCAGGTCAGGCAGCGTTTGAATGATTCCAGGACCAAAGGGTCCAGGACCTCGCTCAGCCTGAAGGCCTCCGCCTCTGCCTCTGCCGGCGCCATCTTGCCGCCAGCGGCCAATCACACGGCGCGTACCACAGGCTCCCGCCCGGGTCCTGTATGGAAGCGGCGACGCGATTGGCTGAGCCCGGCAGAGGGGCGGGGAGGGGAGGGAGGCGTTGTCGAGGCAGGCCCGAAGGTAGGTAGGCCCGAAGCCTCGGGCTTGCGTGACGGGACGGCTGGTGTTGTCGTTCGCTTGTTTCCTCGGTGCTGGCCCGTGTGAGGAGCGGCTGCTCGCCACGGAAAGGTGAGGAGGCAATGGAAGGAGATAGGGTGGTCAAGAAGGCTTTTAGTGCATCAGTCAGGGTATTGTGTAAAGAAGTAGAAAAAAAGGGTCTCGACCCGAAAGGTCACCTATTCCCTTTTCTCCAGAGATGCTGTCTGACCCGCTGAGATACTCCAGCACTTTGTGTTTATCTATCGAGTATAGAAGTTGGGTTAGACACACAATGCTGGATTAACACAGCGGGTCAGGCAGCATCTCTGGAGAACATGGATAGGTGACATTTCAGGTCAGGGTGCTTCTTCAGACTGAAAGTCGAGACATTATATGTTACAGTTGTACAAGATGTTGATGAGGCCACTGATTACGGTAGTTTATTTTAGAGATATAGCATGGAAACGTGCCCTTCAGTCCACCCACTCCACACTCACCATTCACCTGACCCACCTCCAGTTTAAATTCCATTTGGAATATTTTGGAGGACCAAGAAACCATTATAAGTCTGAAGAAGGGTTTCGGCCCGAAACGTTGCCTATTTCCTTCGCTCCATAGATGCTGCTGCACCCGCTGAGTTTCTCCAGCATTTTTGTGTACCTTCGATCACCCATTCTATGTGATCCCACTTTCTCATCCAGGCCCTGCATACTGGGGGCAATTTGCATATGCCAATTAACCAACAAACCTGCACGTCTTTGGGATGTGTGGGAAACCGGAGCACCCGGAGGAAACCCACGCAGTCACAGGGAGAACGTGCAAATTCTGCACAAACAACACCCGAAGTTAGGGTCGAACCTGGATCTCTCTCGTGCTGTGAGGCTGCAACTTTACCTACTGTGCCACAATATTGCTGCAGTACTCTGTTCAGTTTTAGTCAACCTGCTATAGGAAGGATTTAATTCTGCCTGAAAGGGTGCAGAGATGATTTATGAGGATGTTGCCAGGCCTCGAGGGCCTGAGCTATGGGGAGAGGTTGGGCAGTTCTTTGGAGTGTATAGGCTGAAGGGTTATCTTATGGAGGTGTATAAAATCATGAGGGGGATAGATAGGGCGAACGCACAGGCTTTTACCCAGGTTAGGGTAAATCAAAGCTGAAGGATAGAAAACCTGTGAATTGTGGAGCTGGAGGAAGGATTAAGGGGGAAGGAGAGTGGTGTTTATAGAAGTTACCTAAAATTGGGGAATTCAATGTTCATACCGCTGGGCTGTAAGCTACCCAAGCAGATTAAGCGGTGTTGCTCCATCAGTTTGTGTGTGGCCTCACTCTGGTAATGGAGGAGGGCCAGGACTGAAAGATCAGTATAGATACTTTGTGATGTGTTTTGCTTTGCTTATATTGAGTTCTTCAAACTTAACAGCTTTCCTTGACAACATTTAGAATGACTGACTGACATCACTCCAATCTGACAGAGCGAAACCTAGTTACAATGCCTGAAATAAAAGTCACGCCTTTGGGTAAGAAATCCAACATTATGGCAAATTTTACAATGGAACTCCTGGTGCAATGAGTTCAGAAAATGGACCCTTTCTTGATTTTATTTCAGGTGCGGGCCAGGATGTGGGCCGGAGCTGTATTTTGGTCTCATTTGGTGGGAAAAACGTGATGCTGGATTGTGGAATGCACATGGGATTTAATGACGATGTAAGTAAATGTGATTATATAAGATGAAAGAAAATACAGGAAAGATGTTATCGTTCGCTTATTATTACCGAAAGGAATATCTTGTCTGGAGCATTAAATTGATGGGCAATGTCAAGTCAAGAACCTAGTGAGTTTAAATATCATTGTACCGAAACGGAACAATGGAATTCTTGCTTGCATCAGCACAACAGGTTTGTAAACACAGTACTCAATGGATAACATAATAAACACAACAAGTTCAATACATTAAAAAAAGGCCAATGTTAGAGCAAAACCAAATAAAAGCCCAAAGTCCCACCACATAAATCATCCTCTCCACATCCGCTCTATCCAGGCCTTTAACTATTCGGTAAGTTTCAATGAGGTCCTCCCCACATCCTTCTAAACTCCAGCGAGTACAGGCCAGTGCCGTCAAACGTTCATCATATGTTCACCCAATCATTCCTGGGATTATTCTCGTAAACCTCATCTGGACCCTCTCCAATGCCAACACATCCTTCCTCATATATGGGGCCCAAAACTGCTCACAATACTCCAATTGCGGTTTGGTCATTAAGGCCAAAATGAGACTACATTTTTAACAGATGTGGACTTGAATCACACAAACTGGTGCCAGAAATGCGGCGACTCTTTTGTATTGTCTCTGTAGAATCTACTGCACCTAAACTCTTGTACTTAAGTATGATTGTGCCCATGATTTTTATTGAATTGTATGCAAAATAAGAATTTCACTGTAGCTAGGAACATGTGCCAATAAAGTACCAGGCAGCAAAGAGGTTGCGGAGATTGATAAAATGCCAATAGAGCCAAATCTGCCAAATGTCCTTATTCACTGCTGCAAACCTCTCAAAATTGCATCCCGGCTGCATCGATAACACCGATGAGAATGGAAGCAGAGCTTTGCTGATCTACCTGTCTCCGTGCGGCACTCTGTGATTAATTGCTGCTTCCTTCTTTTCCAGAGACGCTTCCCTGACTTCTCCTACATAACTCAGAATGGAAGACTCACAGAATTCCTCGACTGTGTCATTATCAGGTAACTATTGATGCCCCCGAGTAAAAATTTGTGAGGTTATTGGAACTGCGGTGGAGTTGTAGAGAAGAAATAGCTTCTGGCTGTGGCCCTTGTTCACGGCTTAGTGCTACATGTTCCGGTATTTTGTGTTTCTATTTCAGATTTCTATCAGTGACAATATTTTGCTTAATATGCGAGGAATGCATTTCAAACATTGATTTTGGTCCGGAAAGCTTCAATGAAGGATTTGTTGTTAATTTCATAATGTATGATTACTTTAGCGTGTTGCAGTAGATTTTTAGTTCCATTCATGTGCCTCTGTTTAACAACCTGTAAAACTAGACCATAAATTGTGAAGAAAGTGGGAGAATTTTAATGCAAAGCCAGAAATGTAGGTGATTGGTGTCAGAAGCAGGCATTTTATGAAGATTTATAAAGTCATTGCAAGGTACCCTTACCACAACTCTCCAAAGGGCATCGGCCTTGTTTGGCTGGTAGTGAGAAGGGCTCTCCCTGTCTGATCCCTATGCACTGCTAGATTCTCAGTGTCACTGCAATACTGTCCTTGAGATGGCTGTGGTACAGATGAGATGGTCATCCACCTCTTTGTGTGGATGTGTGTTTACCAAGAAGTTTAAAAAAAATTGAAAGACACAGTATGGAAACCGAATCCACGCTGACCACCGATAACCAGTTGACACTCGTCTTGTGTTATCCCACTTCGCATCCACTCCCTACACACCATGGGCAATCTGCAGCACTTTGTTTCTGCAATTTAATTAACCTACAAAACCCGCACGTCTTTGGGATGTGGGAGGAAACCGGAGCACCCAGAGGAAACCAATGCGGTCAAATGGAGAACGTGCGAACTCCACACAGACAGCACCCGTGGTCAAGATCGAACCCGGGTCTCTGACGCTGTGCAGCAGTAGCTCTATCCGCTGGGCCCACTGTGCCGCCCTTTCAGACACATGCTGTAAATATTGTAAACGAATGTAATATTATGTCAGGTACAGTGAATGGAGATGACACCCTATCCCATTTGTATTACTGTATATTTTATGAACATAGTATGTTTTGGGGAAAAAATGCTTTAAATTCAAGATTTACTGACTTGCATTAAAATGAACACTTGCTTAAGTTTTCACCAAATGGTCTTTGTTCCTTCCAGCCATTTTCACCTGGACCACTGCGGAGCTCTTCCTTACATGAGTGAGATGATTGGCTACGATGGCCCTATTTACATGACACATCCCACTAAAGCCATTTGCCCCATCCTCCTGGAGGATTATAGAAAGATCACAGTTGATAAGAAAGGAGAGACCAACTTCTTTACTTCTCAGATGATAAAAGACTGCATGAAGAAAGTTGTGGCCATTCATCTCCATCAGACAGTGCAGGTAAGTAACGCACTGCTTATATTTGGTATTTAAGAAATAGCCGTTGCTGGAAATCTGAAAATGCTGTAAGAACTCAGCAGGCCAGGCAGCACATGTAAAAAGGGGAAAAATAGAGTCAACAAAAGATTCTTAGTCAGATCAGGGAAAGAAGGAAAGATCTCATAATCCAAGATCTTTCCCACCCTGATCATTCCTCCTTCTCCCCTCTCGCACCGAGCAGAAGATACAGAAGCTTGAAAGCATGCATCACCTGACTCAGGAACAGTCTCTTTCCCACTGTCATCAGACTTCTGAATGATCCTTCCACAAGATGGTATAAGCACCCTCTGTCTGGGCACGTTGTAGCGTTCCAAATCCAAAATGGAGCTCTTAATTTTAACTTAAGGTAACACGCCTTTTCTTTCTGTATCAGGGTGGACTATCCATCTATAATCAAAACACAAAGTGCTGGAAGAACTCTGCAGGTCGGGCAACATCCAGGGAGAGAATGGACAGGTGGTGTTTCGGGTCTGTCCTTTCCCTCCACAGATGCTGCCTGACCAGCTGAGTTCCTCCAGCACCTTGTGTTTTGCACAGTATTTTGCTGCAGATTCCAGCATCTGCAGCCTCTTGACATTGACTCCGTTTTTCAGTTCTGTAGCATAACCTGAATTGCTGAACATATCTTAACGCTCTACATTTTGCAACTTTTATATTCCTTTGTTTGTGCTCTCATTTTCCAGTGATTCTCATTTCATAGCTTCTATGTTCCTTTATTCATATTTTTTTTCACTCTCTCTCTCCCTCCCCTTCTCGCCCTCTCCCTCCCTCTCCCTCCTCCGCCCCTCTCCCTCCCTCTCCCTCCCCCTCCCCTCTCTCTCCCCCTCTCCCCAGTCTCCATCTTTGACCTGAAACATTGACACTGTTTCTCTTTCCGAGCATACAGCCTAACATGTTGAGCGTTTCCAGCATTTGATATTTTATGATTATTATTATACATTTGATGGAAAGGTTCACATAATACACAGGTCATGTTTAGGTTTATTATTGTCATATATATGGTACATTTGCATGCAATCCAAATAGATCAAATGTACAATGTACAAATCTTACTGTTAAAAAAATATCTATGTACAAATCTTACCTTGCTGGCTGAGCTGAAACAGTTCTTAGCTGGACGTGTAGAGAGTTTTTGTTTTAACATTAGCAATAATAAATGTCTCCTCAACAATGCTGCCTCTTGATCCCGAGATGAACGATTCACCCTTACATTCTCTACGCGGTTCCTGTACCACAAACAAAGCTTCTCATTTGTCTGATTTGTCTCAGTTCAAGAATACGTGTCTTATATTTTTGGAATGATCCAGGTTGACGATGAGCTTGAAATAAAGGCGTATTACGCTGGCCACGTGCTGGGTGCAGCCATGGTTCAAATCCGGGTGGGCTCGGAGTCCGTGGTGTATACGGTGAGTATAAACAAACCTTAGTGGCTGCACTGTGCTTGCAGAACCACAAGACAGTACCAGCGAGCAGTTGTTTCAAGGGTCAGAATTAATGACGTTCTGAAATTTGATTTTTATTATTACTACCACATTATTTTGAATCCTAGTCATCACAGTCTCTTGTTGAACAACTGGTATAACATGGCAAGAATCATAATCCCAGCCACAAAGGATGCTTGCTTGCTGCAGTATGAACTGAAGAAGGGTCCCCACCCAAAATGTCACCTGTCTATTCTCTCCCCAGATGCTGCCTGACCCGCTGAGTTCCTCCAGCACTTTGTGTTTCGCTCAAGATGCCAGCGTCTGCAGTTCTGCTTCAGTAACTTGAGCAGAACGCAAAGTGCTGGGGCAACTCAGCGGGTCAGGCAGCATCTGTGGAGGGAATGAACGGGCGACGTTTTGGATCGGAACTCTTCTTCATACTGGTGCAGTAAGGGTAGAGAAAGCTGGAAAAGAGAGGCGGGTGAACCCTGGGAGGTGATGGGTAGATACATTTGAGAGGGGTTGGATTGGCAGAGTAAGTGACAAAGACTAGAGGTGAATAGGAGACAAAAGCAAAGATCCTATAGCGAGCTTTTTGACAAAAGGGTGTCAGATAAGGAGAGAAAACGAGTGTAATGCAAAGCCAGAGAGAGGGATAGAGGCAGGAAGGGAAAGGGGGGTGGCGGGGGAAAGAAACAATGAGGGACTCCAAGATGGACGATGAGTGTACAAGGAGGGGGAAAGGAGTGAGTGGGATGGGGTAGGGTAGTGGCACTGGGGTAGGAGGAAGGGTTCTGCAGGAAAGAACTTTTCAAACTTGATTGAACATCTTTAAACCTTGATACAACAAGTGGCCTCGTTGGATCAACTGGTCAAAGTCAAAGTCAATTTTATTCGTCACATGCACCCGAAGGTGCAGTGAAATGAATTTGCCAGCAGCGATACACTTAAAAAGAACACACAAAACACAATAGAATTGAACCCAAACATCCACCACAGCATTCTTCGCTGTGGTGGAAGGCAACAAAGTTCAGCCAGTCCTCCTCCTTGTACACCCATGGTCAGGGCCAGAAACCCTCCGTGTTCACCACCACGGACGGCCCGATGTACAGGCCCTCCCGTCGAGATAATCAAAACTCTGACATCGGGACGGCCAAACGACTTTCCTGCCGGAGATCGCGGCTTCAGGATGTCAAAGCCCTGTCCCAGGGTACGAGTTCATTCCAAGAGCTCTCCTGAGTTTAAAAAAAATCAAGCTCGTGGTAAGCACGGAGAATGAAAGTAGCGGGTACGTCGGAGCTCGGGGACGTCTCTTAGCGCTAACGGCAGGTACTCGGGGAGACTCGCTGACGGCAGGTAAGCACGGGAAGAATCGTGAAGATTTTTCAACATGTTGAAAAATGTCCACGTGAGCCCCGAGTACCGACGAGTGGCCATTACCGTAAATCTCTGAGTTCGAATCACTCTTGGAATGAATTCGTACTGTGGGACAGGGCTTTTATAGGCCACGGGCCGGTGGTCGGAGCTCTTCTCCAGCGATACACGGCAAGGGATCCACTGGTGTCGGCAAGGGAACAGCATGGCTTACATTGAGCCCTGGCGGTGTCACAACCACATTCAATCTATCTTTTCCGGCCTTCATTCATCCATCAGAGTTGCTGAATAACAGTTGAAAAGTGCTGTGGGAACTGGGGAGTGGGATGTGGTCATGGGGCTCAGGCTGACTTATCCTGTCTGCTGGCAGGGAATGCTAAGTTTGTTTCTATCTCCCACTGACAGCCTCCTGTGAACGGGTTTTCAATTGGTTTACCTTAAAAGTGCATTTGGAACAGATAGTCTGTCAGTAACCAACAAAAAAATATAAAAATCTGCTCGAATTGTTTGCAAGTTATAGTGTCATAAAGTCTTACAGCGTGGAAACAGGACCTTCGGTCCAACTTGCCCACACCGGGTAACATGCCCCATTTACACTAGTCCCACCTGCCTGCATTTGGCCCATATCCCTCTAAACCTGTCCTATCCATGTACCTGTCCAAATGTTCTTTACCGTTGCGATAGTACCTGCCCCAACTACCTCCTCCGTCAGCTCGTTCCATATACCCACCACCCTTTGTGTAAAAAAGTTACCCCTCAGGTTCCTATTAAATCTTCCCCCCCCCCACCCACCTTAAACCCATGTCGTCTCGTTCTCGATTCCCCTACTCTGGGCAAGAGACTCTGTGCATCTACCCGATCCATTCCTCTCATGACTCTGTACACTGTTGTGTTTTGATTTTTGTTGTGTTCTCTCTGATGGTGTTTATTTGGTTTTAATATCCACAGGGTGACTACAACATGACACCTGATCGACACCTGGGGTAGGTCTGCACATTGGCTCACTTTCATTTTAATGCTTCAATTATAATTGATATAATTATTTTCAGTTGTAACGCTCCAGTATATACCTGTTATAACACAGTGACTCCATTTTGAAGCTGAGGAAACTGAGAGGTGCAACTCTACCATAACTACTTTAATTCTCCTGAATTTATTTTTAACTAGTCACTGGGCTGTGATTGTCACCTCCCTGAGCCAGTAGATTGTACCATATTAGTATGTTTTTTATAATATAGTTTTGTATGTTGGATTTCCTTCTCCATCATTTTCTGTTCAGACCGTCGCAAGTCAACAAGGATGGGAGACGTGTGTCAAACTATAACAATATTTTCTGCTTTTAAAATGTCTCCATCCTGAGACCCGTGGTGTTTTGGCTGCACCTCAGACAACAGAATTAAGCTTTGTTAAGTCAGTCTGAAGAAGGGTCTCGACCCGAAACGTCGCCCATTCCTTCTCTCCAGGGATACTGCCTCACCCGCTGAGTTGCTCCAGCATTTTGTGTCTACCTAAGCTTTGTTAAATATGGACAAAAGGAACTGCAGATGTTGGAATCTTGACTATAACACGAAGTGCTGGAGTAACTCGAGGGGTCAGGCAGCATCTGTGGAGGAAATAGATAGGCAATGTTTCGGGTGAGAAAAAGGAGGGCCCTGACCCGAAACATCATCTGTCCATTCCCTCGATAGATATTGCCTGACCCGCTGAGTTACTCCAGCACTTTGATTTTTTAAATTTATAATTTAATCTTTTTTTATTAGAAGCATATACATATCATAACCAAAACACAATTTGTTTATCAATTACATATTAACACAGCTTCTATTTATTAATTTTGTAATAGATTTTTTTGAAAGATCAGCACCTTGTATTTTATTCACACTTTGTTAAATATTGCATACTTTACACAATAGCATTTTTCCAAATGCCAAATGCTATTCCTGATACTTCTCTGGCATTAATATAATTTTCATATCTAAACTGTAGCTTATATAAAATACAGTGATGTATCGACCAATATCTGATTGTTCGTTGTGGTTCATACATTCTTTCAACATCAGTACGGTTGATTGAAATGTTTTGGGTGTAAATACTGTGCATCACAAGCATCAGAACAAGGTCAGGCTGTAGTGTGTTCAATGTTATTTGTTTAATTGAGGGGGGGCCACATGTAGTGCCATGGACAACCACAAGGTGTCTCCCCAGCACAATGATTAACCTTTGGCGCATGATCCTAAAGTATGTTTTACTGCCCAGCCTCCGGAGGCTGATCCAAATCTGACAGCAGAGTTTAATATGTGACTTAGTACGCCAACTACTGTAGTATTAGTAAATTCCACCCCACCAGATTTAAATATCAAATATATCCTGACCCAGCCAGCTGTTTCCTCGCTGTTTCGAGAGCAGCGATCCCCGTACACTAACACTGTAGGGACAATTTTTACTGAAGCCAATTAACCTACACATCTGCACATCTTTGGATTGTGGGGGGGACACCGGAGCACCCGGGGAAAATCCACGTTAATTATTAAATATTTAAGAGTGATATTGGAAAGATTGAATTGTGGAAATGTGATGAAAGAGCAGGGAAGTGTAATTAATTTTTTTTTTTCTCCAATGAACTGCCACAGTTACAATGGGCTGTCTCTCTCCCTGTGATTAAATGGTATATTGTGCGCACGTCTGAGGAAGGACATTATAGCCATAGAGGGAGTGCAGAGAAGGTTCACCAGACTGATTCCTGGGATGTCAGGACTTTCATATGAAGAAAGACTGGATAGACTTGGCTTATACTCGCTAGAATTTAGGAGATTGAGAGGGGGATCTTATAGAAACGTACAAAATTCTTATGGGGTTGGACAGGCTAGATGCAGGAAGATTGTTCCCGATGTTGGGGAAGTCCAGGACAAGGGGTCACAGCTTAAGGATAAGGGGGAAATCCTTTAAGACCGAGATGAGGAAAAACTTTTTCACACAGAGAGTGGTGAATCTCTGGAACTCTCTGCCACAGAGGGTAGTTGAGGCCAGTTCATTGGCTATATTTAAGAGGGAGTTAGATGTGGCCCTTGTGGCTAAAGGGATCAGGGGGTGTGGAGAGAAGGCAGGTACGGGATACTGAGTTGGATGATCAGCCATGATCATATTGAATGGCGGTGCAGGCTCGAAGGGCCGAATGGCCTACTCCTGCACCTATTTTCTATGTATCTATGTATCTACCAGATACCAGTAGAATGACGTTACGTTCTCATGGTTGCCTTCCCGTGCTGTAGAGCTGCCTGGATTGACAAGTGTCGCCCTGATTTATTAATCTCCGAGTCCACGTATGCGACCACCATCCGAGACTCCAAGCGGTGCAGAGAGAGGGACTTTCTGAAGAAGGTGCACGATGCCATAGAACGGGGCGGAAAGGTACGATGTAAATAATGTGCTCTCTGCGGAAATGTTTTTCCTGCTTACACCCTCTTTACTAACATTCGCGCAAGCTTGCTGATGGCACCTAACCACAGAACACCATTGGCTCAGTCGATGACGCCAGTGAGCTCCTGAGGCTCTGTGCTTCATTCTGATCACAGCCGTAATGTTGCACCCAAATAGACTGTGTGGAAATGTACAACAGGGATAGTATCAACCCATAGAATAACACAGCACAGGAACATGGCCTTCTGCCAACAATGCCTGTGCCAAATATGGTACCAAGACCAACTATATCTACCTGCACATAACCCATATCTCTCCATTCCCTGCATATCCATGTGCCTATCCAGCAATCTCGTATCTGCCACCACCACCCCAGGCAGCATGTTCCCCACCACCACCCCCAGGCAGCATGTTCCCCACCACCACCACCACCCCAGGCAGCATGTTCCCCACCACCACCCCCAGGCAGCATGTTCGTACAATATACTTGGTACCATCCTTGAAGAATCCAAACAAACCAAGTATCTTGGCATCAAACTGCAGAATGATCTGCGCTGGAATGGTCAGACTCATCATGCAACGGTGAAAGCAACAGGTGTCCTAAATTTTCTGAGGCGCAACTTTCATCATTGTTCAACTTCTGTCAAGGGGAAGCTATACTTCACCCTCGTTAGACCTCATTTGGACTACGCAGTTGCAGTATGGGACCCATACACAAATAAAAACATTTCTTCCATCGAACGTGTCCAAAGACAGGCAGCTCGATTTGTTACTAACACCTATGAGAGAGAAGCAAGTGTTACCAAACTTCTGAATTCTCTGGGGTGGAACCCTCTCCAAGACAGACGTGAAGCTCACCGTTTGACCTGTTTTTACAAAATGTTAAATGGTCAGCTCAACATAGATTACAAGACCTACACCAAACCCAAACCAATTAGGAGCAGACGAGGACATTCGATCCAATTTGAGATTCCAGCTACCAAGACAGATGTGTACAGCAATTCATTCTTCCCCCGCACAATTAAAGCATGGAATAATCTTCACCCTACCATAGTTACCCAACCAGATGCAACTAAATTTAAGGTAGCTCTTTCTTCCCAAAAACCCTTTCTGGCTTAAGTCCTCCCTCCACCACCTCCAGTTTAAATTCCATTTGGAATATTTTGGAGGACCAAGAAACCAAGAACCAAGAACAGGATTTTCCTCCCTCACTTCTCCCCTCTCCCTCTGGTTTCAAGTTAACCCATAGCAGCCGGACAAAAGCCTCAGCGCAGTCCAAGAAGTCAACCAGGATCCAAAAGTATGCCTGTGTTACCTCCCTCAAATAGCGTGCGGGCGACCGGTAATGAACAGTGAATAAAATGGAATCATCGTTTTGCAATAGTTTGTTTAGTATTTTGATGAGCTTTCATTGTTAACAGGTGCTGATTCCTGTCTTTGCCCTTGGACGAGCCCAGGAACTTTGCATCCTGCTGGAAACCTTCTGGTAAATGTTGGCCTTTTATTAAAAGAAACAGTACTGTTTAAAAAAATATTGGAAATTTTAAACCAGCCCTTGCTGCCCAATTCACGAAAAATCCGTAAGAGTGTGGTGCCATGTTTATGGTGGCACAGCGGTGGAGTTGCTGCCTCACAGCGCCAGAGACCCGGGTTCGATCCTGACTACGGGTGCTGTCTGTACAGAGTTTGTTTTCTCGCCGTGACCTACAGGTTTATGGGCTAATTGGCTTGGTAAAATTTGTAAGTTGCCCCTAGTGTGTGGAGGATAGTATCAGTGTGCGGGGATCGCTGGTTGGCGCGGACTCAGTGGGCTGAAGGGCCTGTTTCCGCTCTGTATCTCTAAAGTAAACTAAACTAAACTAAATGTGCATCTAACCCGATTGTTACGATTTGTGCTTTCAATTGTTTTGTCAAAGTTGCTCAGCAATTTGAACACGCAACTGTGATTGGAAACTGAGTCAGTCCCACGTGTCATCACAATATCCTGTAACTTTTGCTACTACCTTGTTTCTTGATTCTCTGCTGTGTGGAAATGATCAAAGATGTCAATGGTCCCGAATATAATATTCTGGCTAGGCCGAATGGCCAACTCCTGCACCTATTTTCTACGTTTCTGTATTACAGCAAGTTGGAAGAAGGATTTCGTCCTGAAATGTCGCCTGTCCTCCACAAATCCCTCCCCAGATGCTGCCTGATCCTCTGGGTCCTTCAAGCCCTCTGTGTTTTGCTCAGAATATAATTGTTGTTTGTGCCCACAGGGAGAGGATGAACTTGAAGGCGCCCATTTATTTCTCAACTGGACTGACAGAAAAGGCCAATCATTACTACAAACTATTCATCACATGGACCAACCAAAAAATCAGGAAGACATTCGTGCAGAGAAACATGTTTGAGTTTAAACACATCAAGCCGTTTGATAGGACCTACGCTGACAACCCGGGACCTATGGTATGCTGGCGTTTAGTTTCGTTGCGTTGTGCACCAAAGTTTCTAGATACAAAAACATTTTGTTTTTCCCTGCTCGAGTGCTTGTTCTGAATATTTTAAAATGTTTTATGTAAAGTTATGTGAAGAGTTGTAGATGCGTGTGTTCACAAGGTGATCCAAACACAAATGGCACAGAAGGCTCTTCCCAAGGTGTGAGCAGGTGAGAGGTTTGGGACAGACTGAGGCTTCTTTTCCCAAAACAGGGAAAGGAAGGCCCAGGGTGACAATCCAGATGCTCAAACTGAGGCATTTTGGTGAAAAGCAAAAAAAAACCCGAATGAAGTGACTTTTACTACCCAGCAGTCATCACTTGTGATCATGAGCAACAGAAAAGGCAGCGACTAGGAGATTTTGTCCATGCTGCTCATTACATTAGATAGTTTAGCGATACAGCACGGAAACAGGCCCTTCGACCCAAGGAGTCACCGCTGACCAGTGACCCCCACACATTAACACTATCCTACACACTAGGGACAATTTACAATTTTACCAAGTCAATTAACCTACAAGCCTGTACGTCTTTGGAGTGTGGGAGGAAACCGGAGCTCCCAGGGAAAACCCACGCATGTCATGGGGCGAAAGTACAAAGTCCGTAGAGACAGCATGTGTAGTCAGGATGGAACCCGGGTCTCTGGCGCTGTAAGGCAGCAACTCTACTGCTGTACCATGTCCTTATAGCAGGGTGGCCAAAAATGAACACAGTTCTCCAAATAAAGACAAGAAAGTGGTGGAGTAACTCAGTGAAGCCGGCGGCATCTCTGGAGAACATGGATAAGTGACGTCCTGACCTGAATTGTCAACTATCTATGTTCTCAGCCTGACCCGCTGAGTTACTCCAGCATTTGGTGTCTTGTTTTTTGTAAGCCAGCATCTGCAGATAGTTGTATCTCCAGGTGCGGCCTCACCAAGGTCTTGTATAACTGAAACATTGTCTGCCCATTCCCACGGCAGATGCTGCCTGGCCCGCTGAGTTACTCCAGCGCTTGGAGTTTTGTAGAAAGAGCACTTTGTGCGTGAATGTTGGCGAATCGCTCAAGCGTAAAGGGGGCAGCTGTCTCAGCCGCCAGTCCTTGCCCAGATACCACATACTGTTTTTCAGCAGGGAACACTGAGCCGTATTCATCAGGCTTTTTAGTTTTCCAGCCTGATGGCAGTGAAGCTAATTGTGGTGGCCCAGCTTCCACTGTAATGAGATTAGCGAATGTGCGATGCATCAGTAATGGGAATGCCATTTCCTGAATAGTCCCATCATACTGAGCTAATCATGAAGTGGACACTACTTGGTTAATCAGTGGGAATTTACCTCTTTTGCTGTTGGACAAAATCCTTGAAACTTTGGTCAAAACCCCCCCAAAAAAGCTTCCTCAATTTGTACCGCTCACAATTATGGTTCAACATTGATCGGATTCACTTCCTGGTTGTTTACCCTGTTACCCCACATCCCACCCCTCACACACCCAGGCCAGCCCCTCAGCCCCCGGAAACCTGAGATGAGCAAAAATACGGGTTTGTGTTTGTGATGGAGGCTGTTCACCGGCGCTTGTGATAATTGTTTGAAATGTCCCACAAAGAGTGGCCCGCTGCCTCACAGCACCGGAGACCTGGGTTCGATCCTGACCTCGGGTGCTGCCTGTGTGGAGCTTGCACATATTCCCTGTCACTGCGTGGGTTCCCTCCGGGTTCTCCCGTTTCCTCCCACGTCCCAAATATGTGCAGGTTTATAGATTCCATTGCCCCTAATGAGCAGGGAGTGGATGCGAAAGTGGGATAACATAGTCCTAGTGGACTCGGTGGGCTGATGGTCCTGTTTGCATGCTGTATCTAAAAAAAAATGTAAACTAAAAGAAAGACTTGCTCTGAATTATTATCACCGTATTTTCGCGGCTTCTCGTATTTTGATTTTCCGAGCTCTGAACCAATTACTTTTCTAAATATGTTTTTGCATTGTGAATTTGAATTAAGATGTTAAAAGTTTTGGGTACATGCTCACGTAAGTTGTGATAAAGACTGGTGTTGTTTGTTTCAGGTGGTGTTTGCTACCCCAGGCATGCTCCATGCTGGACAGTCCCTGCAGATATTCAGGAAGTGGGCAGGCAACGACAAAAACATGGTTAGCAATCAGATCCACTTACTCCAACACTTCAGTACAAATCCCTTCCTTCCATAGAGTCCTACAGCACAGAAACCTGCCCATCGGTCCAACTTGCCCATGTCGACCAAGATGTCCCTTCTACGCTTGCCCTGCCCCCTTATCCCAGTAAACGTTACCCATCCATGTACCTCACCAAATATATTTTAAATATTGTGATAATTACCTCTTCGGGCAGCTCGTTCCACATACTCACCGCCCTCTGTATGGAAAAAGTTGCCTCTCGAGTTCTTGTTAAATCTTACCCCTCTCACTTTAAACCTATGCCCTCTGGGTATTGATTCCCCTACTCTGGGTAAAAACAACTGTTCATTCACCCCATCTATTCCCCTCACGATCTTATACGCCTCTATAACCCCTCAGCCTCCTGCGTTCCAAGGAACTGCTCAACCTCTCCGTATAGCCCAGGCCCTCAAGTCCTGGCAACATCCTCGTAAATCTTCTCTGCACTCTTTCCACCTTAATGACATTCATCCCATAAAAGGGGTGACCAAAACTGAACACAATACCTCAAATGCAGCCTCACCAACACCTTGTACAACTGTAATGTGCAACAATGTGTAAGAAAGAACTGCAGATGCTGGTTTAAATCGAAGGTAGATACAAAATGCTGGAGTAACTCAGCGGGTGAGGCTGCATCTCTGGAGAGAAGGAATGGTCGCCCATTCCTTCTCTCCAGCGATGCTGCCTCGCTCCCTGAGTTACTCCAGCATTCCCAACAAGTCTCGACCCGAAACGTCGCCCATTCCTTCTCTCCAGAGATGCTGCCTCACCCGCTGAGTTACTCCAGCATTTTGTGCCTATCCCAACTTCTATACTGAATAGACTGCAGAAGGGTCCCGACACAAAACGTCACCCATCCACGTTCTCCAGAGACACTGCCCGCTGGGTTACTCCAGCACTTTGTGCCTTTCTATACTCAATACTCTGACTCATGAAGGTCAGTGAACAGCTTTCTTGACCACCCTCTCTATCTGTGATGCCACATTCTGGGGGGACAAAGGGGAATTTATTCTGAAATCTCAATGGATTTGCCACCATATTTAGTTTGGATTGTAATCTGCACCCTCGTTGCGGCAGGTTATCATGCCTGGATACTGTGTGCAAGGAACGGTGGGACACAAGATTCTGAGCGGACAACGGAAGCTTGAAATGGAGGGGAGACAAACGGTGAGGACTGCTTTTGCTTTCATGAACGAGAGTTGTGCTGTTAGTCCTTCTCACTGAGGGGGAAACTCTTGCCTATCCAACTCATCCCAAAAAGCAGAAGATCTCCTCAAATTGATTCACACCGTGGCAGATGATAGAATGTGATCCCTCAAATGGAACTGAGATAAACGATTAATTTGCGTAGGAACGAACTGCAACTGCTGGTTTACACCGAAGACAGACACAAATTGCTGGAGTAACTCAGCGGGTCAGGCAGCATCTCTGGGGAAAAGGAATAGGTGACGTTTCGAGTCGGAACCCTTCTTCCGACACACTTTGAGTCTGAAGAAGGGTCTCAACCCGATACATCATCTATTCCTTTTCTCCAGAGATGCTGCCTGACCTGCTGAGTTACTCCAGCATTTAGTGTCTGTCTTAAATGACGTTCCTGTAGGTGGTTTTTTTTTGACAGACTTAGTATAGCGCAACACAGGTTTGAGACCAAAGTGATCTTTATTGGCAGATACAGAGTCAGACACGCGCGCGCTGAGAGTGAGCAGTCCCAGTTGATGCTGGGCACACCCGTGACTCATGACGTCATCTTCCCGCCAAAAGCAGCCACGCGCCCGATCCACGCGCCCAGTCACGAGGGTTCCCTCTATCACTGGCCTAACCACCAGATGGCGCCACATTAGTTTAGTTTAGATACACAGCCTGGAAACAGGCCCTTCGGCCCACTGAGTCCATGCTGCCCGTCGATCACCCGATCACACTAGTTCTATGTTATCCCACTTTCACATCCACTCCCTACCCACTAGGGGCAATTTGCAGAGGCGAATTAACCTGCAAACCTGCACGTATTTGGGATGTGGGAGGTAACCGGAGCTGCCGGAGGAGACCCACGCAGCCACAGGACGAACGTGCAAACTGCACATAGATAGCAGTCCACGTCGGGATCAAATCTGCGTCTCTAACGCTCTCAAACTTATTGCCACGTCGGATGAATTCCCTGAAAATCGTGAGGTCTTTAGCCTGCGCCAGACCTGGACTGGACTCGTCTGTAAGTGTCTCAGCTGCAGAATGACAGTGTGGCAGTCATTAGTCCCTCTGACCCTTTCTCTCCACAATCCTTCATTATTCTGATATCTAAGTCAATTGCCCTGGTGATGTTGAAGAAGGAACTGCAGATGCTGGAAAATCGAAGGTAGATAAAAATGCTGGGGAAACCCAGCGGGTGAGGCAGCATCTATGGAGCGAAGGAAATAGGCAACGTTTCGGGACGAAACCCAGAAGGGTTTCGGCCCGAAACGTTACCTATTTCCTATAGTGGAGATTGTTCAACTCTGCATGGAGCGAAGGAAACGTTGCCCATTTCCTTCGCTCCATAGATGCTGCCTCACCCTCTGAGTTTCTCCAGCATTTTTGTCTGCCCAGGTGATGTGTCTACTTTAGAGATTTAAGGACTTCAGCGAAACCTCGCTCAACCCTCCTAAATATTTCCCCCTCCCGCTCCCCCAAGCAGTGTTCCAACCTGCATCCCCACAGCTTCAAGACCTAAACTCCTCTCAATTTGACGGCTCTGTACACTCTGGAGTTTAGAAAGATGAGAGGGGATCTCATTGAAACATATAAGATTGTTAAGGGTTTGGACACGCGAGAGGCAGAAAACATGTTCCCGATGTTGGGGGGGAGTCCAGAACCAGGGGCCACAGTTTAAGAATAAGGGGTAAGCCATTTAGAACGGAGATGAGGAAACACTTTTTCTCACAGAGAGTGGCGAGTCTGTGGAATTCTCTGCCTCAGAAGGCGGTGGAGGCGGGTTCTCTGGATGCTTTCAAGAGAGAGCTAGATAGGGCTCATAAAAATAGCGGAGTCAATGGACATGGGGAGAAGGCAGGAACGGGGTACTGATTGGGGATGATCAGCCATGATCACATTGAATGGCGGTGCTGGCTCGAAGGGCCAAATGGCCTACTCCTGCACCTATTGTCTATTGTCTATTGTTTCATATCCACATCGATATCCTGACTATGCTGCATGAAGCAAAATAGAGGAGCAGCGGGTTGAACCGCTGTCTCACAGCGCCAGAGACCCGAGTTTGATCCTGACCCTGTGGAGATTGCACGGTCTTCCTGTGACCGTACGGGTTTCTTCCGGGTGCTCCGGTCACCTTCCGCAAACCCAAAACAACGGTGGTTTGTTGGTTAATTAGCCTCGTAAAGGGCAGTGGATGCGTAAGTGTGGAATTACAGAACTAGTGTGAAAGGGCGATCGATGGTCAGTGGGCCGAAGGGCCTGTTTCCACACTGTATCTTTCATGTCAATCACAATCAGTGCTTGTGTGAACCTGCTGTGTAAGTGAGAACTGCAGATGCTGGTTTAAAATCGAAGGCAGACACAAAATGCTGGATCAGCTCAGCGGGCGAGGCAGCATCCCTGGAGAGAAGGAATGGGCGACGTTTCGGGTCGTCTCGACCCGAAACGTCGCCCATTCCTTCTCTCCAGAGATGCTGCCTCACCCGCTGAGTTGCTCCAGCATTTTAGTGTCTGCCTTGTAAACCTGCTCTCAGCTGGAGATTATCTGTTCTTCTTGGTGTTCGGTTTAAAATCCATGCTTTGTTGCGTTTTATTGCTGTCACGTGTGGTACCGGGTGAATTTAATGGGCAAAAGACTCTTTGCAACGTGCCCTGTAATCTGCTACCATTCCAGTACCATTCCCCATCTCTGTATTTGTCCACAGCTGGCAGTAGTTTGAGCTGTAACTTTCCCAGATTTCCAGCAGTTGATCTGTTTATTATCTGTGATTTGTGGCTGTTTCTTCCCCGTTTCCCATTTTCTGTCAATAGACAATAGACAATAGGTGCAGGAGGAGGCCATTTGGCCCTTCGAGCCAGCACCGCCATTCAATGTGATCATGGCTGATCATCCCCAATCAGTACCCCGTTCCTGCCTTCTCCCCATATCCCCTGACTCCGCTATTTTTAAGAGCCCTATCTAGCTCTCTCTTGAAAGCATCCAGAGAACCGACCGGCCTCCACCGCCCTCTGAGGCAGAGAATTCCACAGACTCACCACTCTCTGTGAGAAAATGTCATCATCAACAAATTCAAACAACACATTGTTGGTCCCAGCACTCTCAATTGATTATATCTATTATTTAAAAGGCTCCACGCTGATTCCTCAGGCTCTCATTAATCACTTCCCGCTCGCTCGCTGGAGCTGTGTCCTTTACTGCCTCTGACTCAACCAATTTTCTATATACTCCAGCAGCTCTTTCACAGCCCCTGCTGTTTCACGGGCTTAAATGTTTGCTTCAAATGTATTTCCAAAAGCCTTTTACAATAATCATGTCCCATTTCCCCGTCAGTTTTCATCTTCTAATTATTCCGACCAGTTTTTTTTAGGTCTCCATTTCCTATCTACCTTTTCCCCCCCCAATTCGTTTGTGGATTCACCGTACAGAAAGATGGCTCTTCTTTTATTCGAGGAGCTTGTAATTTTATCTGTCATCTGTTACGAACATCGTTAGTGTATACAGAACGTTAAAAAGTACAGTCTTTGTCTGAAGATGGGTGCCGACCCGAAACGTCACCAATCCATGTTCTTCAGAAATGCTGCCTGACTGGCTGAGTTGTGCCCGTAATTGAAAATTACAGCACAGGAACAGGCCCTTCAGCCCACAATGCCCGTGCTGAACGTAAGGCCGAGGTAACCTAATCGCTGCCTACACATGATCCACATCCCTCCATTCCCTACATCTCCATGTGCTGTCTGAGAGCCTCTTAAACGCCACAAAACCCCACCTGCCCTCGCCAGCCAAGCTTTAAGTTTAGGTTTATTATTGTCATGTGTATCGAGGTACGGTGAAAGGCTTTTGTTTGTGTGCCCTGCAGTCAAACCAGGTAATATTACACGTGAAAACAATCAAGCCAAATGCAGGTACAAAAGGTGGGGGGGAAGAGGAAGAATGATGGAAATAATGGTAGATTTACAGGTGGAAAAATGATTTAGAAGCGTGGGATGATAGCAGTCCCTCCTCTGGGACCAGCAGGCACAGAGTGGCCACACTGTGGCACCGTCTCACACTTGCAAATGCTTTTCTGCTCTGAAAATAGCTGAGGAGGCTTTTTTCTCGGCAAACCGATATCATTAGTCAGGTTGACCTTGTCTTCTCGTGAGCTATTATTGGAGATTAGTTGACAGCGAGGCATAAGTGGTCACTATATGATATGTTACAGGATACGTAGTCCATCTTAAAATTTTTTTTTTTTTTTTTTTTAATTTTTATTTATTAGAAGTACATTACATCACAGCCACATACCTTAATACTCGTCATTTATATCTTCTTACAATTAATGTACTCCCTTTATTTTTTTTTTTTACGCTAAAGAAAGAAAAGATTGAAAGAGAGAAGAAAGTGAAGGAAAAAGTGCAAGTGTAGAAAAGTGTAGAAAATGTAACAACAAAAAAAAAAAAAAGGACGAGGACCCTATGAAAGCGAAATTAAAAACAAAAAAAAAAAAAAAAAAAAAAGAGTTAAGAAATAGGCCCTAAGAAAAGAAAAGAGAGAGAGAAAAAAAAAAGAAAAACAAATGTTTTTTTTTTGAGCATCACGTAAATAGGACATACCAACTCTTCAACTATCATCCCCCCTTACCCGACCTCAATTTTTTATTTTTTTAAAGTACTTTTGCACCCTATGTTTGTAATAATTCTATAAATGCAGACCACGTCAGGTGGAAGTGATCTGGTTTACCTGCTAGGAGGAGTCTTATCTCTTCAAGGTGTAGTGTTTCAAACATATTTGAAATCCACATATTTATAGTTGGTATTGGAGCCTTCTTCCAAAATTTTAGAATTAGCTTTTTTCCAGTTATTAACCCATAATCCATTAATTTCTTTTGAAACACATTTAGTTCTGGATCATCTTCCGTTATTCCGAAGATAATCCATTCTGCTTTGGGTATCAGTCTTGTTTTAAATAACTTTGTAAAGATTTCAAAAATTTCATTCCAAAATTTTTGAATTTTTGTACAGAAGACAAATGAGTGCGCTATAGTTGCTTCTTGGGATTGACATTTATCACAAATAGATGATACGTTTGGGAAAATTTTATGAATTTTAGTTTTCGAATAATATAATCTATGTAAAATTTTAAATTGTATTAAAGTGTGTCTTACATTAATCGAGCATTTATGTACTTTTAATAAGTATTCATTCCAACTTTCCTTTGAAATTTTAATAGCTAACTCTTGTTCCCAGTCTCTTCTGATACCCTCCGTAGATGGTATTTGTACATTTAAGATAATATTGTACAAATATGATATTAAGTTTGCTGATTCCGCTTTTGTCTGCATTGCCTCGTCCAGTACATCTGCTGGGTTATTATGATGATCTTTTATATATTTTTTCAAATAGTCGCATATTTGAAAGTATTTAAAATATTGATTATTTCCGAGTTTATATTTTATTTGTAATTGTTGAAATGAAAGTAATTTTCCAGTTTCATACAAGTCACCAAGCGTTTTAATTCCTAGTCTATCCCATTGTGTATAAGCTTTATCTATAATAGAAGGACTAAACGAAGGGTTATTGACTATAGGTAATAAAAGTGATAAGTTTCTTAATTTTAAATTTTGTTTTATTTGTTTCCAAATACGGATTGTACTATGAATAATTGGGTTCTTATTATAGTTTATGTTATTCAATTTCATTGGAGAGAGGAGGATCGCTCCAATGTTTCTAGAGGAGCAATCCTCTTTCTCCATTACAATCCAGTCTACTTGCTGGGCGGAGTTATCCATCAGTTGAATCATGTTTTTAATATTTACTGACCAATAATAATACATAAAATTGGGTAGTGCTAGACCCCCCAATACTTTAGATTTATTCAGATGGGTTTTTTGTATTCTATGTGATTTATAGTCCCATATAAAATTAGTGATATCTGAGTCGAGTTTTTTAAAAAACTTCTTAGGTAAGTATATAGGAATTGATTGAAATAGGTATAAAATTTGTGGTAAAAAGATCATTTTTATTGCGTTTATTCGGCCTATTAAAGACATCGGAAGCGTTTTCCAGAATTTAATTAATGTATTCAGTTTATTAAGTAGGGGGTCAAAATTTGCCCTGAGCATACCTTGATATGCTCTGGTAATTTCGATTCCCAAATATTTAAATTTTTCTGTAGCTATTTTAAAAGGGAATTTTAAAAGATGTGTTGAATCTTTCGGTTTTATTGACATAATTTCACTTTTATTCCAATTTATTCTATATCCAGAAAAAGATCCGAAGTCTTCAATTAAATTTAATATATTTGGTATAGTGATTTGAGGTTTTGTAATATACAATAATATATCATCCGCGTATAAAGATATTTTATTATATGAGTCTTTAGTATTATATCCATGAATATCAGGGTGTATTCTAATTTTTTCTGCTAGCGGTTCAATAATGAGAGCAAACAGCTGTGGTGATAATGAGCATCCTTGTCTATTTCCCCTTGATAGTTGAAATTTCGAGGATAATATGTTATTAGTAAGTATTCTAGCTGTAGGTTTGTTATATAGTAACTTAATCCATAAAATAAAATTCTCTCCCAGTTGAAATTTTTGTAATACTTTATCCATATAGTTCCATTCTACTTGATCAAATGCTTTTTCAGCATCCAGCGAAATAATTGATAATTCTTGATCTTCAGATTTGTGTGAGTGCATTATGTTGAGTAGACGTCTCATATTATTAGAAGAATATCTCTTAGGGATAAACCCTGTCTGATCTGGGTTTATTAATTTACTAATGTATTTACTTAATCTTCTGGCTAATGTTTTCGCTAATATTTTTTGATCTGTGTTTAACAATGCTATAGCTCTATATGAGCCAGGATCTTCTAAATCCTTATTTTTCTTAGGTATTAATGTAATCGTTGATTCCGCTAATGTATCAGGTAGTATTCGTTTTTTAAAAGCGTATTGGTACATTTTTTGTAATCTTGGTATTATTTTTTCATAAAAGTTTTTATAAAATTCATTAGTAAATCCATCAGGGCCTGGTGTTTTTCCATTTTTTAGTGAGTTTATTGTATCTTCTAATTCCTTAATTGAGATTTGTGCACCCAGTTCCTCTTGTTCCTTCAGCTCTAACTTTGGAAGATTACAGGTATCCAAGAACTTTGTGATATTATTGGAATCAATTATCGTTTTAGATGTATACAAATTCTCGTAAAATTGCGCAAATCTTTTATTAATATCCTTCGGTGTTGTTAATAATTCCCCTTTATCTGATTTGATCTTTGGTATAGTATGTTCCTTTTCTCGTTTTTTTAGCTGGCGAGCCAAAAGTTTATGCGGTTTATCCCCAAATTCAAAGTGCTCTTGTTTTGTAATTTGAAAAAGTCTTATAAGTTTGGCAGATAATAATTTATTTAATTTAAATTTTAAAATTATTATTTTATTATGTTTATCTATTGTTGGATCTTTAGCATTATCTATATCCATTTGTCTAATAAGTTCTTCTAACTGTCTTTGTTCATTCTTATTCTTTTTATTTTGAAAAGCTTGATATGAAATTATAATACCCCTAATGTATGCTTTAAAAGATTCCCAAAGTAAAGTAGGCGATATATCTGAAGTATCATTTGTTTGAAAAAAGACCTCCATTTGTTCTTTTAAATATATACTCGCTTGTGGATCTTTTAAAATTTGAGAGTTAAATCTCCAGAATGAATTATTCTTAGACAATCCTTCCAGTTTTAAAAAGAAAGTTAGTGGAGAATGGTCTGAAATTGAATTTGTATGATATATTGCATTAGATGTTTGGGGGATTAATTTTGTATCCAGCAGAAAGTAGTCTATACGTGAGTATGTCTTATGTACCATTGAGTAAAACGAATATTCCCTGCCAGTTGGGTTCACAATTCTCCAAACATCTGCTATATTAGTGTTGTTTATGTAGGTATTGAGGAGTTCCCCAGTTTTCGATTTCATATTCCCTCTCTGTTTTTGACTTGATTTATCTAAGTACGGGTCTAAAACACAATTAAAGTCTCCGCCTATTATAACATTTTGATAGTTTGACTCTGCAATTATATTGAAGATTTTATTGAAAAAGTGGGGGTTATCAAAGTTAGGGGCATATATATTTACCAAAGTAAGTGGAGTGTCATGGATTTCTCCATTAACTATTAGGTATCTCCCTTCTATATCTGTTATAATATTCTTTGCTTTAAATGGTATACCTTTTCTTATGATAATTGACGTGCCTCTAGATTTTGAAGTGAATGAAGAGTGGTATGTTTGACCTATCCATTTCGCCCTCAGCCTAACTTGGTCCTGAGGTTTTAGGTGTGTTTCTTGTAGGAAGGTAATGTCAGAATTATACATTTTTAGCTGAGCTAATATCTTACCCCTTTTGATAGGTTCATTAATGCCTCTTATATTCCAACTACAAAATGAGACTCCTCCTAGGTTCTTTTGTGTGGTGTCATGCATTTTGAATAATTATAGTACCTTTGAATCTTGTGGTGCGTCCATATCCCAGGTCTTTAGGTATTGGGGGAGTTTTTGAATTATTAACTTTTGTTGGTATGTCCATATTATTCTTATCACTAAACACAAAACACAAACAAGTGATTTTATGTAATAAAAAAAAAACTAAAAGAGTGAGGCTACAGTGTCTATAGTCGGCACTGTAGCAAGTGACCCACCTGTAGGTGGGAAAAAACCTTATTTTGACTTCCATTGCGTTGTTGCTCAACTCGCTCCGCTCTCTTAGTTAATCATAACATATTAAAATATTAAAACGAGGCCTCACATTCATATATATAATACAATTTTACCCTGATATTTCCTTATAACATATATATATATCAGAGTTTAATTATTAAACCAATATTTTTGATTTCAATAAGAATCAGCTGTTGGTTGAAGGGGTTAACGAGACGTGCTCCTGGACATAAGCCAGGAGCTCGTTTCTCATCCCCTCCTCCTGCTTATAGACAAGGTTACAATTTATTAAAAATTCATATTAGTATGTTAGTTCATTATTTTTTTTGTTTTTTTTGTTAGTATTCTAATCTAACCTGCATAACTTTTAAAGTTGTTAATAGGATAAGTTCTTACAATTGGTTATAACATTTTAATCAATAAGCAATTATTTTCTAATTCATATCCCGTTATAAAGTTGTTTACACGTTTACACGTTACACATCTTAAAATTAATGTACTGTAAACCCTTGTTATAATGGACGATGTGGGCGATGGGAGAATGGTGATTTTTATTGCTGAGTGACCGCTCTGAGTAAGGAGGGTAAATAGTAACTAGTTTAATCCAAGGCCGGGCGGGAGGAGTGGGGGTTGATCTAGGGGGAGCCGCAGAGTCCCCGGCCAAACACGCAGTGCGCCAGCTCGTTGCTTCACATGGTGGATGCAGGGGAGCGATGCTGCAGCGATTATCTTCATTCCACCATTTTGGTTGCAGTGGAACTCGGTGTCCGATCGTGGTGGTGGTTGGTGGGACAGCGTTGGGCGGTGGGGAGAGAGCGAGCAGTAAAGTGCGCTGCGTCTGCGGCCGACACCCCGGGACCTCGCTTAGTTGCAGCTGCTGCAAACCCGCGACCAATGCAACGTTCTTCACGAGCGATTTACTGCTCGCTCTCTCCCCACCGCCCAACGCTGTCCCACCAACCACCACCACGATCGGACACCGAGTTCCACTGCAACCGAAATGGTGGAATGAAGATAATGGATATAACCAAAATCCATCATAAAGAGATCCATGATAAAGAGGGGAGATTGCGCAGCTTTCGTTATTTCTTTTGCATGGTCTCATTAAAGCAATTGAGATTTTGAGTTGTTCTAAAATTAGTTTTGCTTCAGTTGACAAATCAAATGTTCTGATGGTGCTGTTCCTCCCTCGTGCTTGCCAGCTGGAGGTGAAGATGCAAGTGGAGTACATGTCGTTCAGTGCACATGCAGACGCCAAGGGCATCATGCAGCTCATTCGTCAGGCAGAGCCACATCACGTGCTGTTGGTGCACGGGGAAGCGAAGAAAATGGGATTCCTCAAACAGAAGATTGAGCAGGAATTTAGTAAGTCTCCTTCAAACAGTTTCTGTTTCCGTTTATTGTCACGTGTACCGAGGTACAGGGAAACGCTTTTGTTGCGTGCTAACCAGTCAGCGGAAAGGCAATACATGATTACGATCGAGCCATTCACAGTGTACAGGTACATGATAAGGGAATAACGTTTAGTGCAGGGGTAAAGCCAGCAAAGTCCGATCAAAGATAGTCCGAGGGTCACCAACGAGGTAGATGGTAGTTCAGCACTGCTCTCTAGTTGTGGTAGGATGGTTCAGTTGCCGGTTCAAACTCCAGCATCATTACCACCTGCAACGAAAACCAAATTAGTTTGGAGATACGGCATGGAAACATGCCTTTTGACCCACTGAGTCCGCGCCGACCAGAGATCTCCATACAATAGCACTATCCTACACACACCCTAGGGACAATTTTGCGATTTTACCAAAGCCAATTAGCGTACAAACCTGTATGTCTTTGGAGGAAACCGGAGCACCCCGGGGAGAACCTACAAACTCCGTACCGACAGTACCCGTGGTCAGGATTGAACCTGGGTCTCTGGCAACTCTACCGCTGCGCCACTGTGCTGCAAATCTTTTCTTGTGATCGCAATTGTGAGGATTACATAAAAATATCAATTGGACAAGACACTCATTACATTTGGCTCCACTTTCAATTTATTATTTTAAATGACTTTCCCATCAATTTTTCATCTGTATTTTCTCTCATAGATCCATAGAACGTGGGACAGGAACTGCCCCTTCCACCCACAATCTCAATGCTGAGCACAATGTCAAGTTTTACTGACCTCCTCTGCCCGCACATGATCCATATCCCTCCATTCCCTGCATATCCATGTGCCTATCCCAATATCCCTGTGGAACAGTACCTCATATTCAACTTGGGTTATTTCCAACCCAATAGTATGAGCGTTGAATTTTCCAACTTCAATTAACCCATACTCCCTGGGTTCCTTCTCTGTCCTGATCCGAACCCGAATGTTCTTTCACCTCACCCTTCTTCACCACCCCTCCCCCAAGACCCCATTACACATTTTATCACCGTTCTCACACTGGTTCCATCTCCCTAATCCAGCTTCACTTCCCACATTGCTTCCATATCAGATTCCAGAGCCTACAACACTCTGCGGTCTCCACTTATCACCTTCCAGCCTCTGTCTCTACCTCCAACCTCCTCAGCCCCCACCCGGCTACATCTGTCCGCCGCCCCCCTCCTCCACCATCACCTGCCTCCTTCCCTCCCCCCTCCCCCTTCCCTCCCCCCCCCTTCCCTCACCCCGTCCCACCCTTCCACCTTCCTCCCTCCCTCACCCCTTCTCACTCCTCCCTACCCCCTCACCCCTGCTCCTCACCCCGTTCCACTGGCTCCCTCCCCTCTCCACCCTCATTCCCAGTGCAGAGTTCCAACCCGAATGTCACCTCTTCCTCTGCCACCACAGATGCCGCCTGATCCGCTGAGCTCCTCCAGCAGTTTGTTTCTTGCTGCAGATGGAATGACCTGCTCTTGTGCTGAGCTAACACCAGTTCCATTTTACTCGGTAGTATAACCATGAATAAGTGTTTGTCAGCAATGATGATGCCTGATCCCTATTGGTGTTAATGTTTTCCCTAGGTATTAATTGCTACATGCCAGCCAATGGAGAGACCTGTACAATCGTGACCAATCCCAATATTCCTGTGGATATTTCTCTCTGTTTGCTCAAAAGGGATTCGGCTCTTGGTAATAAAATTATTCTTTCTTTCGAGTCTTAAAACAATCCTATAGTTGTGTTTGTAAGTGAATGTTTTGCCACGTGGTTTGCCTCATCAAGATGGAACTTGGTTTGATCACCGGTCTGTGGCGAATGACCACAACTCAGATAACACGCAGCAATGAGTAACAGGCTTTTTGTTAAAGATATAGTTTGTTGTATGTGTAACCTGGGGTTTTCTTTCATTGAATTGTTTAAAAGCTACTGCATGGAAACAGGCCCTTCGGCCCAGCGAGTCCACGCTGACCATCGATCACCCTAGTTCTATGTTAGCCCACTTTCTCATCCACTTCCTGCACACTAGGGGCATCACTCACAGAGGGCCAATTAACCTACAGACTTTGGGATGTGGGAGGGAGGAAACCGGAGCACACAGATGAAATCCACGCGGTCACGGGGCGAACATGCAAACTCCACACAGGGTCAGGGTCGAACATAGGTCTCTGGCATTGTGAGCTGGCAGCAGCTCTACCAGCTGTGCCATTCTGATGCACAAAATAGCCTGTCAAAGGTTACTATTGGCACTCACGTGAACACATTCAACTGGACCACTACACCCTCCTCTACTTTGGGACTGAGAAAGTATTTCTGTATCAGATTTGACTTATTTGCTTCTGGTTTTTATGAGACTGGAGGTGATGCTTCTTGGTGTCCATTGTGAGAACTGCAAATAGTTCCGGAGATGAGGCATGATGGGTAGCTGTGTTTAGTCTATAGATACAGCGCGGAAACAGGCCCTTCGGCCCACCGTGTCCGCGCTGACCAGCGATCACCCTGTACATTAGTTCTACCCTACCCACTGGGGACAATGTACAGAAGACAATTACCCGACAATCTTGCACGTCTTCTGAGTGTGGGTAGAAACCGGAGCACCCGGAGAAAACCCACGCGGTCACAGGGAGAACGTACAAACTCCACACAGACAGCACCTGTGGTCTGGATCAAACCCAGGTCTCTGGCGCTGTAAAGCAGCAACTCGGCCACTGTGCCGACTGCACTGTGCTTTCACAGAGCCCCAATGCATGGCCTCAAGATCCTCAGTACCATCTCTAATGTTTCCACAACATTATGATTACTCAAGGGTCAGATTTCTCACACGTTGGTGGAACCTTGACCTTATCTTGAAGTTTCTTTATTTTAAATTTGTTTTTATTTTTTATTTAGTTATCTAAGCATTTTACTTTATGAAAAATGTGGTTTGCTATGACAGCTGCGTATATTTTCTTCCCCCACTTTAGGTCCGATACCAGATCCAAAGAAACAGAAGCTAATGCACGGCACGTTGATCATAAAGGATAATGTGAGTCGTGCGTTTAAATCCAATTATGAATTAAATTATAAAGTAAGTTAGAGTTAATTTTAATTGTAAATTTGCTGATCTATTGAAGGGGGGGAAATGTAATTCTCCTCTGTTCCTTACGGGCTTGGCCCCACCTACATCAAAAGTCTGCTTACCCACCACACCACCTCCAGGTCCCTCAGATCGGCCGACTTAGGGTTACTGAACATCTAGGCATAAGCTCAGGGGCGACCACGCCTTTGCGGTTGCAGCTCCTAGTCTGTGGAACAGCGTCCCCCTTCCCATCAGAACTGCCCCCTCCATCGACTCTTTTAAGTCGAGACTTAAAACTCATCTTTACTCTCAAGCCTTTCTTGACATCCTCTGAGGGAGGGCTATATGTGTGTATTTATGTATGTACTTAATCTATGAACCACTGTTGTATAACGTTAGTACCTCCACCAATGTAAAGCACTTTGGTCAACGAGAGTTGTTTTTTAAATGTGCTATTGGAAATAAAAGTGACTTGACTTGACTTGACGTCTAGAGCCTTCGTCTGGTTTCACCTGAACAAGCTGTAAAAGAGTTGGGTCTGAGTGAGCACCATCTCCGCTACACCTGCAAGGTACAGATACAAGACCACCACTCAGAACAGGACACCTTGAACCGGATATACAATCACCTGAAAAAGTGAGTGTTTAGTGTAGTTTAATTTAGAGATACTGCGCGGAAACAGGCCCTTCGGCCCGCCGAGTCCATCCGCACCGACCAGCGATCCCCGCACATCAACACTATCCTACACACACACACACTGGGAACAATTGTGCACGTACACCAAGCCAATTAACCTACAAACCTGTACGTGTGGGAGGAAACCGAAGATCTCGGAGAAAACCCACGCGGTCACGGGGGAAAACGTGCAAACTCCATACAGACAGCACCCGTAGTCGGGATCGAACCCGAGTCTCTGCCGCTGGATTCGTTCACTGTAAGGCAGCAACTCTGCCGCTGCGCCACCGTGGTCGCCCGAGTACGTCGGAATAATTGGGCCAACTCAGGATGGAGCTATCTTTGTCTGTGTTTGTGGCAGTTCCAGCAAAATACCGCAACACACACCACATAGAATGTCCTTCCGAACAGAGTGAATACCCTTGATAATACACTGCTACATTTATTCACACTAAAGGACCGACCAAACCTGAAACAGAAACAATTACTCTTCTGTTTAGTTGTGTCGTGGGATATAAGACGGGTGTATTTTTTCCTTATGTGCTACAAATAACTTGGGATCCCTGTTATCTATTATAATTAAATCTAACCCAGGGGGATGCTAATGCTGCCGCTGTCTGAATCTAGTGTCTTTAACATGCATTTTAATGTGTTTCTGCATCTTTTAGCTGCTCTTTCGATCAGACACAAACTGCAGATTATGTGCACCAATTGTACTTAGACTCACTAAAGTGAAGGAGTGCGGTTTGTCCTTTGTAATCATAAACTAATGAGCAAGCAACGTGTTCGCCTTCATCAGTTGCTTGTATTACTCAACCTGAGAAGCATCTCTTGACCCCCAGTATATAAACCACCGATGCATAGGCCAAAGCTTACTGTATAAGATGTCTATTTAAAAAGATATTATTTAATTTGCATTTCTGTTCAAACACCATCTATACTATTCTGGTGAAGCCACTGCCTCACAGCGCCAGAGACCTGGGTTCGATCCCGAATTGTCTGTGCGGAGTTTGCACATTCCCACTGTGACTGCACGGGCTTCCTCTGAGTGCTCCGGTTTCCTCCCACATCCCATGTGGGTTGGCAGGTTAATTGGTCTGTGTAAAATTGCCCCGGGTGTGTGGGGAGTGGATGCGAAAGTGGGATAACATAGAACTACTGTAAATGGATGATCAGCATGGACTCGATGGGCCAAAGGGCCTGTTCCATTCTGTATCTCTAAACTAAACTTAACGATTCGATCTATGACGGACTACTCTGCTGTGTCTTTAGTGCTGGCTACTTTCTAATATAAGGAATTAAACATTTTCCAAGTAGACTAACTAAATGCTGGTTGTGATTTGATCCTGGAAGAGAGGAAACTGCTGCCAAATCACAAGCTTCTTAACCATTATTCTGATTTTTTTTAATTGGAAAGACTTGCTTTTAAAACTGCAATATTTAAATTTACCTTTATTTTATACCTATTGAAACATGATCAAATATTGCACGTTCCGTGTCCTCGCCGGCCAGCGATCCCCGTACCCTAGCACTATCCTACACACACGGGGGACAATTTACAATTTTTTCCGAAGCCAATTAACCTACAAACCTGTACATCTTTGTGGAGCGTCGGAGGAAACCGGAGCACCCGGAGAAAATCCATGCATTCTCAGGGAGAACCTGCAAACTCCACACAGACTGCACCTGAGGTTGAATCGAACCCGGGTCTATGGCCGTATTTGACAGAAAAGGAATTTTGTCGTTTGCAATAAAATGAGAGGGAATCTGTATGATGGAGATTTGCACTTAATTAGTTGTGCGTTAGGATCGAGGGAGAAGCTGGAGAAAGGGAAGCCTCTACATTGTATATTTGACTCTTTGACCTCGACAGAACATAACAAAATGGCTGTGTATTTTTAACCAGAAAAGGCAGGACAAATCATCCTAAGAGAGAGAATGTTAGTCTGGCTGTGATAAATGCTGGTTGATCTTGAGTCCATGTTGCTGTATAATTTATAATGAAAGTAATGAACAGGCTGCTGATAAAATGCAGTCCGCTGGCCAAAAGCTGGCTTGGTTGTGATCTTCAACATCAATGTGAGGAAAATGTCTCATGCATTCACAGGAATTAGTGAACCTGACAGTTGCTTAATATTAACATTGTTTATGAGGCTTTAAGTATATAAGATATGATAGTGTTGTACAACTCAACTGGTTCCTTATTTTTTAAAGCATCTTGAAAGATTATCCTATCCAGCACCTCCCCGATGGGTCTGTGATGGTGGAATCCATTCTCATTAAAATCAGTGCAACGTCTGATGACCAGAGTACGAAAGATGTGTTGGTTTCGTGGACTTACCAGGTGAGTGAAGGTTTTGGTAAAATCAACGAATTTCAGGCTAAAAGGAGAGTCTTTAAATATTCAGCTCGGCTTCCTGTTCACAATATTCCACGGGTCATTGTTAAAGGCCCTGATGCTATCTGTAAGTGTCCTGCTTAATACGAATGATGGACAATGTTCAAGTTTGCTACACTTGTTTAAAAATGCTCCTCCTCCAATACAGTAGAAGGACACAATAAAGTTAATCTATAACATGATTAACATGGGGGGCAGAGTTGCTGCCTTACAGCGCCAGAGACCCGGGTTTGATCCTGACTGCTGTCTGTGCGGAGTTTGTACGTTCGCCCCGTGACCCTGCTACTCCAGTTTCCTCCCACAATCCAAAGACGTACGGGTTTGTAGGTTCATTTGGCTTTGGTAAAAATTGTAAATTGTCCCTAGTGTG